>CM055657.1:11741053-12341053 GCA_029378335.1 Agrilus mali | reverse complement strand
TTTTTGTCTCTGTTCAGTAATATCAATTCTGTCAACCACTGGTTTTACCGTGTTCAGTATTTTTGCATCCGCCAGAGATTTCGGCTGGTAACCAAATAGAGCTTGAGCAGGAGTTGTATTAATGCCCTTGTTGAACGACGTATTCATAGCACTCTGTACATCTTTAACATATTTGTCCCATTTATCCGTGTCACTGTCAATGCTGGTTGTGGCCAACATACTAATTATTGTCCTGTTATATCGCTCGTATTGACCATTCGATCTTGGAGTAGCGACTGCATTCAATATGTGTCTTATTGCATAAGATTCGCAAAATGTACGAAACGTTGTGGACGTGAAAGCGCTTCCACGGTCGCTAACAATTCGAGCTGGTGTTCCAAAAATACTCATGAGTGTTTGGAGCGTTTGTATGACGGTTTTTACCTTTGTGGACTTGACAGCTTCAATTATTACGAATTTAGTGAAAGCATCGACAATTACAAGCAAAAATTTCTTTCCTGTTTTAGTAGTCTCAAATGGTCCAACATGATCGATGTGTACCGTGTGGAATGGCACCGGATGCTTTTCGATGGGATGTAACAAGCCTATCTTTCTGCCCGTTTTACGCTTGTAGTACGCACAATTAAGGCACGCAGCCGTATACTTCGTGACAAAACGTCTCATCTTAGGGAACCAGTAGTTTGATAGAACTCACTTAAGTGTACCTTCGACACCTCTATGGCCAGCTTGATCGTGACACAGTCTTAGAATTTGCCACCTAGCTGCTTTCGGAACTGCCCACAATTTTTGTCCATTATCAATCTTACGATATACTATACCATTCTTTACAATATACTCTTTGAAATAGTGACTATTTACTCGATTTATTGTTTGTGCTTCCAATATTTGACGGACCCTGTTCAACTGTTCATCCTGCAACTGTGCCGCTATAATCCACTCATTTTCAGTTATGTCAATCTGATTAATCTCTTGTACGACTGGTAATCTACTAAGTGCATCGACGTGAGGCATTCGCGCTCCTGGGCGATGTCTGATGTCGAACGTAAACTTTTGTACCAAGAGCCACCATCTCCCAATCCTGGGAACTAAATCTTTCTTTGAAAACGCCATACGTAACGCACTACAGTCTGAAATGACAGTAAACCGCATACCAAGCAAATAAACTCGGAAATGCTGTAACGCCAAAACTACTGCCATGGTCTCAAGTTCATATGAGTGGTAGCACCTCTGATCAGCGGTAGTTTGCTTGCTAAAATATGCAACCACTCGTTGCGTCTCATCGGGTTGTTTTTGAAATAAGATGGCTGCAACAGCTAGCGAGCTGGCATCAGTATGTAACTCTGTACATAATGATGGATTAAATACTGATAGGATTGGTCTGGAGCTTAATGCATTTTTCACTTGCTCGAAAGATTGTCGTTGTTCACTTTTCCAACACCAAGTCGAATCTTTCCGGGTTAATCTTGTCAATGGTTCTACAATTAGCGCGTAATTTTTCATAAATTTCCTGAAGTATCCTGATAACCCAAGAAATTGTCGCACTTGCTTGACGTTTTCAGGTTCTTTCATACGTTGGATCGCTTCAATTTTCCTTTTTCCAGGCCGGATTCCTTCAGCACTAATCTGGCGTCCGAGATAATCGATTTCTGTACAGAAAAAGGAACATTTACTCAGTTTTAAGGTTAGATTGTGTCTACGAAACGCTTCCAGCACCAAACGTAGTCGCTTTAGCCCTTCTTCAATGCTGACCGAGGGTATGATGACGTCATCCATATATGGAAACGCTATATTCTCCTTTAGGTCGCCTAGGACGTTATTCATTAAACGTTGGAATACCGAAGGAGAGTTGCAAAGACCAAACGACATTCTTAAAAATTCGAAGTGTCCATCTGAGGTAATGAACGCAGTTTTGTCTACGGAACTGTTTTTCATAGGCACTTGGTAAAACCCTGAAGCCAAATTTAAACCAGTGTAATACTTGTATTTATTGTCGTGCTCGTCTCTTCTATAAGTGGAAGAGGAAACTTGTCTTTGATGGTGATGGCGTTTAACCGTCTGTAGTCAACACACATTCTATAGTCGCCGGTTTTCTTCTTTACCAATATCACAGGGCTGGCGTAAGCCGATGACGATTCACGTATAATCTCGTTTTCTTGTAATTCTTTGACTATTTCTTGTAATTTCTTTTTCTCAACTAATGGTAATCGGTAAGGTCGATGAACAATTGGTTCGTCCGTCATGAGTTTAATTTCCATCTCGATAGAACGCGTTTTACCTAAATCGGCCATAGATCTGGAGATACAGTCACTAAATTCACACAAAAGAGATTCGAGTTTGATCTTGTCAGCACTACTTATCTCGTCATTAATTATGAATTCTTTTTCGATTTCGCAACAATCGTTCGCAGTCAGTTTAGTAATCATCGTCAACTCGCGCAAACGTACGTCTGTTCCGATTTTTATCAACATTACGTTAGGAAGATCTATAAAGTCGCGTCCAATGATGCAATCGTATTTAATATAATTGTCATCTACCACTGTTACGTTTAATATTGCACTTGGTTGGCCCACGCGAACGCGTATATTAACAGTCCCCATGGTTTCAACATAGTCTCCCGTAAAGCTTCGTAACTGAACACGGCAATTGTCTTTCACTTAACATTCAGTTCTTCGGCCACCTTTTGTTTGATAATAGTACAAGAACTTCCGGTATCAACTAAACATCTATATCTCCTTCCATTCAAAGCCACATTCATAACGTACGGATTCATAACACTTTTTGTAGTTTCTTCCACTGCATGAACACTTCTTTGGCCATGATCTAATTTTTTTTTGGGACATTTACTCTGCTTATGACCTAATTGTTTACAGCCGTAGCATTGTAATTTTGGTTTCTTACAGTCTCGGACGCGATGTGGTCCATTACAGTTAAAACAACGAATTTCCATTTTTTCCACACTTCCGGATTGTTGCAACGGTCGTTTCGGGCGATCACTTAATTCTTTTCTACGATTGTCGTATCTCGTACTTTTCGGCATTTTTCCCAAAGTACTCAAATACGCGTACAGTTCATTGGTCGTGTTAAAGCGCGAAGACCTAGCCGATCTGGCAATATCGTCATCTGTGATATCCCCTATCACGGCATCCACTAAATAATCTTCCGGAATGTTCAATTTCAAAGAACGTAGTTTATCTAACTTGTTGAAACAGTATTCTGACAGATCCTGGTCACTACTCGTCTCATATAAAGTCGCATCGCGAAGTAATTTAGCAAAAGGTAAAGGTTTCGAGAACTGTTTAGTCAAAAGTTTTTTCATTGTTTTCCAATTCCCGGTAGTCTGTTCCTGTACGTCGTACCACCGCCTTGCCATACCGATTAACCTATTTGCGACTAATCTGTTTATGGTCAAATCATCCCAATGGTACCGGACAGCGAGTTCATTAACGCGGCTGATCCATGTCTCTATAGATTGTTCTGGTTTTTGAGGATCAAACAATGGCACCATTTTTTCATCGCTTAGGTTAACACTTAAAAATTCACGTTCAAATCGCTGCCTTTTTCGTTTTCTTCGACTCTGGGCACTGGAATCACTGGATTCTGACGACGAACTCGATACACTTACATTTCTCTGTCTGTTTGGTGGTTTCCCCGGAGGGGTTGTACCATCCCGGCTTGAACTTTTTCGCGAGATTTTCGGCATTGTTTTTGTTACTAATACTTCACTTGTGGGCTTTACTGTTCTATATCCCACTCCTGATTTTGTTAGAAATTGTCTGCTAACTTTGCTTTAACAAGGAACAACGTTTATTAATATTTTATAAATCAAAATCATTCGCTTTTTCAATTCAATAATAACTAACTCTGTTTTATGTATTGCCATAACTACTGTCAAACATTTTTAATACAATTTGTCGGGAACATCGAGGTGGGCCCAATATAATTCCTAACACAAAACATTAATATTCTTTGTCCAGGATGTCGATGCCGACTAACAATTGTGGGTCTTTCATATTGGTGATAACGTAGAAGTCTGATTCGATAGTAATTTCTGGAAATTCAACAATCTCTTTTGTTTATCTTTTTCGACGGTTCGTTTCTTGGTGAGTCAGCGATAGCGTGTTTATTAAAAGTACATTGTGATTTAGGGTATCCGCGGCAACCGCAGTCAAAGCATCGCTTGTTTGAAAATCGTGGGGTTCGATCTGGGGAATTCTGACAATTCTGATTGCGAATTTCATTGTGACGACCGTAGCTTCCGCGCTTTTCTTTCCCACATCGTCAAATTCGCAAAGTAACTGTTACGGACACCCGGTATCTTGTAAAAAATGCGTACGTGGTCAAACAAAGGAACACAAGAGAAAAGAACACTCTCTTTAATATTTCCAAACGATTGTCACGGCATGTCATGTAATATTCGTAAAGTTTAATAATATTTATTAAATCACCAAAAATAAATTTGTGCCTGTGTAAATTAAAGTATCTCACATCACGAAATTAAATCCGAAACGGACTGTTTTTGAGCTTGTATTGACTTGTATTGAGTCCTTTTACACTTAGTACCCCTAAATATTATACTTATAAGTTCTAGATCGCTAAAATTTTGATTTAGTCTGATCAAAAGTGCCAGTTTTGTTCTAGCATAATTAGCATAGGATGAAAAAGTGTTTGACTTACATTCTGCCGCCTTCTCAAACCTTATGCCAAAATCAATAGTCCTTGAGGACGAACAGCGCAACAAATGTCGACCATTTCGTGTCCAAAACTTTCCATTGATTGAACCATTCTTAAGCTTCCCCAGTGAGGTAGATAGGAACTCTGTACATTGTTTCACACTCTCCCATCCGTGCAGTTCTCGGGCTTTCTCATCATCGGCGATCCAATCATGCACATCGTCTTCTTTTGGATTAAAAGTGGACAATTTGATTTCCTGGGTCTTGTTATGGGAAGATGCACTTTTTTGGGTTACATAAGTTCCAGTTTCCAAAGTATTTACGACAGTCGAAGCGAACCCTTCCATTGAGGTTACATATCGCCGCATCAACTCCAGAACTTCCAAAGTACCAGAATTTGCAGAAGAGTTCGATGCCACTTCGTCGGAAAGGAGAGTCCTTTTTCTATTCTTCGCAGTTCTTTTCATTTTATATTATTATTATTTTCTCTTCTTTTTTTTACACGAGAAGTGAGTAATTATCCCACTCCTGATATTAGGAATATTTTATTTAATTAAAACAAAGATAAAACTGATGAACAGATTTCAAAACACCCGTTCCATTCACTGCCCACAACACGTCTTTCTTATTCGAATTCTATCAACTAATCAATGATGAAATATGAAGGTGCTTCCCAACGCCTCTCTCCGCTCCCCACCGCCGTGGACCCGACGGTCGCGCCACTCTCGTGCCTGCTTGGCGAATTGTTCACTTATCACATCTCTTATCGTAGGTACATGATTTCTTTCCAACAATATTGCAATATAACTGTCCAATTTCGGCAAAAAGAAAACAGAAAGTATTGTAGTATATGTACTTTCCTGTTTAGCCTTAAAAAATATATTACATTTGTAAATTGTAGAATACCCAGTGAAATTCACCAATATACACCACAAACTTTGTTAACAACTCATTTAATGTAGATATTAAAAATTTGTGGTGTATGGGGGGTAAGTCTGCTATTAGGTATACCATTACGACATAAGTTTAACTATGTACTACGTATTTTTGTTGATATGCTGGATGTCTCCATAAGACATCAGTGACTGTCATGCTAGGTCTTCTGTATTTGCATTTGCAATTCCAGTAATTTTTTTTTACAGATGGTCCATTATATGACACACGGTACATTTTGTGTAGTAATACTAGTAATGTATGTGAGAAGTCCATGAATGCCGCGGCGGCCCAGATTGATAAAAGAACATTCCTGGTAGCATTTTGTGTATTGCAGTGGTTGTGTAATGAAAAGCGAACATGTTAATCAGATATATTAATCACTAGTTTGTTGTATATACAAGATCGCGACACCTAGTCGTGATGACGTGGCTCATGGCATGTATTTTTATTTTGATAAGCCTGGGCAAGAAAGAAATAGACAGAAGCACAGAAAGATTGTAACGTGGTAGCTCGATATTCGATTCTCTTAAATAATGATGCGTGTTTTCTCTTGGTGTTCAAAAGAACTTTTATTTCAAATCTCATTTTATTTGAAATCTCACATGTACGTAGGTATACCCCCTTCGGCAAGTGGATTGTGTATTTATGGAATTGTTAGTAAGTATAATATGTAACAAAGGATAATATATAGGTATGGTTTATAAGCGCTTTCCTTTATTCATACATGTTATCCGCTTATTTCAGGCGACTATGGAGTAGTGATGTCAATATTGTAATGATTCGTTACTCAATACTCGTTACTTGGTAGTAATAGTAGTAATCGGGTACTACTTTGAGAAAGTAATCGTTACCGATCATAGATAAGATTACCGATTACTTTTAGTTATACCGCGTCCCATCGGTACTGTCGGTTCGATTTCAAGCATCTCTATTCGATTTGGAGTTACAGAATAGGCCTGATTATTTTGTGCAGGATATGGGAACAAAAAAATGTACCATGTACCTGTTATATTCAATATCCATAATATTATGTACCTAAGTACATATCTAGGTATATATGATGTATGGGTGGAAATGAAACAGAACGAAGACTATCTATGACGAAGACAAGCTCGTGCTTAAAGGACTACTGACATGTAGATCAGCATCGCGTCGTCGTTTGCGTCAACATACGATAATATAAATATCTGTATTTATAGTTACGTATAATTTAGGTACTAGGTACAATGTTAAAAAATGGCTTGTTGAATTCTATTGATTTATAAAGAGAGCTGCACTTTTGTTATTGTTATTATTATAAAACTAAATTTCTATTGAACTATTTACTTTTTATTTAGGAATAAAAGATAATACATATAAAAAGGGAATAACATAATTATACATATAGGTAGGTACTAGGTACATATTACCGATTATTTATTGGTAATCGCCGTTACTGTGGATCGTACCTAGGTAAACGATATTATGTATTACAGAAAAAGTAACGAGTATTTGCAACGATTACAAAGTAACGAGTATTGATTAATAAAGTAACTGGTACTAACGAGTACCAAAAAGTAATCGTACTTGACATCACTACTATGGAGATCTCAGAGAATCAGTTAGTATTTATATAACGATCATGTCTACTTCAGCGAACATAACTTCCAGTAAGTATTAGTCTGTATAATAATTGCATACTGTCGAATTATTGTTATTTTTGTAATAAGTCTGATGAACCTGTATACCTATACAATTATTATTGTTTTTACTCTCAGGTATCCCCCTGGAAGGAAAGCAACTGGATTGGGCTCTGTGACTGGTACTACATCACCTCCATCCTCCATTGATCCACTATTAATATTACAAAGCCTAATAGAATGCCGGCAAAATTCAAGGTGTTTATCGGTAATTAGTCTATTTTGTAAAAGTTATTTATGCCGTATTAATATTTGCTTAATAAGTATGATATATAATATAGGTATCTACTTCTATAACTATGTATACATATATTTCGTTTTTGTTTTCAGATAGTCCACTGGAAAGAAACCACTTTTTCACTGTTAATATTATTATGACCACTTTTGAACCTAGGATTTTCTGTAAGTTTGTCACAATATATTTTCATCTGTAACTGTAATTCTGATATATCGACGATATTCCTATTTTCCTATTAAATATAAATAGTAATATTTCCTCATGCAAATGAAAATGGTCTATATAAGAGATGATTTCGTTGGGAGATCTACCCCAGTGGGAATCCAATTGTACGCTTGTGTAAAATAAAAAAAAAAACAGTATTTGAATACAAATGTAAATACGTTTATTGTATTTCTAGTTATTTCAATATTTCTATTAATACCTTTTCTACATATTTAAAGATAAATACAAATCCTGATGTAATTGCAAGACTATGAAAGTAATGCTGCAGTTTATTATCAAATCATTGACAATCTTATTTTTTGTACTGTTAGTACTATTAATTCCGCACAAATACGTTATATCCGTCCAAATTTTCAGTTGAGTTCGTATTTATTTCATGTACACATTCACAGTCTCCTTTATATATTTATTTTATTTACTAGATCTACTATTTAAAAAAAAATATGTATTTACATGTAAACTTCGTCTTTTATGTTGTATATCAATTTGACTGATACCACTAGGACAACCAACTGTTTAATTAATATTTTCATGCTTCTTTTATTATTTTGAAGCCAAATTCGAAAATGAAGTTAGAATTCTACATGTTAATCACACATGTTTATTTTGAGAACTACCTCGGATCTAGCAGGTAGTAACCGGTCTTCTGCAACGATGACCTTTCGAAGACCGCACTCTTTGGTGGGGTTTGCCATCACCAACTCTTCCTTGCCGATGCGTAAAATTCCGGAGCCCAAATCCAGATTAATTTTATTTCGTTCAAGAAGATCCAATCCGATGATCACGTCGTCGGCGACATCGGCTACCAGTGCCCTGTGTCGAAGGCATACTTCTCCCAGTCTCAATTCGATGTCGCATTCTCCTCTAATCGGCGCTGTTTCTCCGGTAACCGTGGTCAAACGTAGCTTCCTCTGCAGGAGACGGATTCTCCACTCGTTAACGATGTTCGGCCGAATTATGGTCTTAGAAGCTCCCGTATCGACCACCATTCTAACCTTCTTGTTGTTGATGTGACCTTCGACGAATAAGGACTTGCTTCCGTTTAGTTGGGAAACGACGATTTCTGCTGGGGCTTGGTGGGGAGAAGCCAACTTGCGCCCCTCAAAGTTGGCTGATCTTAATTTCCCGACTGCTGTCGTTGTAAATGTCCGTGCCTTCCACATTCCCAGCACCTTGGTCTTCCTTTGTTTTGGCCACAGTCTCGGGAAAAGTGACCGACCTTCCCGCATTCCCAACATTTGGCCGATTCTCTCTTGTCGTTGATGGTAGTCCTCTTGACAGTTTCGACGCATTCTTTGATCAGTCTTGTGACTTCATCCTTGTATTCGTCGTGTTCAACAGCACGTGGCCCTTGGAAGCTTGTTTTGCAGCTTCGAATTCTAAGGCGTGCGCCAGTGCGTCACTCGCAGTCTTGTGGCGGGCCAAACGGAGAACTTGCTGTAAGTCGGTGTCCCTCACGCCATAGACGAATGTTTGGACTGCTAGCTGGTCTGCGAAGTCCTGCGGAGCGGTAGGATAGGCCAATCTAACTAGACGTTCCACATCGGCCCCGAATTCTTGTAGATTTTCTGATGTCCTCTGATTGCGACACTTTAGTTGGGTCTGGTACACTTGTTGCAAATGTTTGTCGCCATATCTCATTTCAAGTCGCTCTAGCAGCGCAGAGAAGTCCCGTTGTTGGCGCTCTGGAATACCTTGAAGGACATCCTATGCTTCTCCTCGCAGGGCTATGACCAGCGCCGTTGCTTTCTCAAAATCGTTCCAGTTGTTTGCTTCTGCCGCTGCCTCGAACTGTCGTTTGTATACAGACCAGCAAACTTTTCCGTCGAAAGTCGGTGGTTTAATTCTGATCGTCCTCGCAGTGTCTTCGGACTTTACTTCACTAGCCGGTCTAGTGTTCTCGAACTTCTGTCGTATCTTCTCTACTTCCTTTTGTACTTCTTCTTTCAACTGATCTCTTAGTTTCTCTTGTCTCGTCTCCAATTCTTGTCGTACTTCCTTTAATTCTTCTTGCACTTCTACTCTGACTTCCTTTAACTCTTCTTGCACTTCGGTTCTGACTTCTTTCAACTGTTCTTTCAATTCTTCCTGCTCCATTTTTATTGCTCTCATATCTTCGATCAATTTTTCTTGACCTGCCTTAATTTCTACTTGGCCCGCCTTCATTTCTTCTTGTGCTAATTTCATTTCTTCCTGTCCAGCTTCCATTTTATTCTTCAATTCTTCCTGGCCTGCCTTCACTTCTTCCTTCATTTCTTCCTGGCCTGCCTTCATTTCTTCTTGGCCTGCCTTCATTGCCTTTATCATTTCCATTAAAGCCTTTATTTGTTCTTCCATGATTGCTGATTGTTTTCTTGTTACTGGCATAAGGCTTCAAAATTCTTCTTCACTTCGGACCTCTCCTACGATCTGTCGCACTAACTTTCTACGGGAATCTTCAATTCCCTTACTATCGCACTCCTGACACCAAATGTGACGTGTTCGGTCACAGAAAACACAATTAACAAAACAAAACAACGAATTTATTTAATTACTAAAATTAATTTGACTACACTACGGTTATGAACAAGTCCGCACAATTTATTTCACTGAAAGTCTCTTGTACCGCTCGCTTCTACTATAAACACTACTTGTCGCTCGGTATACCATAGACACTATGACTTCTATCGCCTGTTGTTCGCCTGTATCGCCTATCGATCGCTTCGCTTTCCAAACATCAGCTGTTCATTGTCAACTAACTCGGTGTGAGTGTCTCGTCCGCCTTTTATAGTCTTCTCAGCCTTTTTCTAGGGTATTCTACAGCCGTCTAGTAATCCAATTGTTTTCCCATTGATCTTTGCTGGTGTTTTCTAGATGTGTCAGGAAAGCCGACAATATTCCTTATGTAATCAGGGAAGGTGTTCATTAATTATGCTCACACCAACTTAATTGGCAAGTACTCGTAACAATACAATTAGTTTTTTTCGTATTGTTAATAAAGTTAGTATTAAGTGTATATTTATTTATTTATTAGTGGTTAAAAAGTAAATTATTGTGTTGTGTACATTTTTTTGTGAAACTATATTGAACTTTATTGATCAAGATGATAGATGAGACCATGTTGTGTACCTGAGTGCAAAAATAAAACAGCAAAAAGGTAATTAACAACAATATTTGAAAATGTTAACAGTATCCAGTAAAACCTTTTTCTTGTAGATATTGTTTTCCCTCGATTTTAGGATTCAACAGCTTTGGATTGAAAGAATGGGAAACGAAAAACTTATAGCTGTAACTCCTTCAAATATAGCTGTAACTCCTTCAAATTTAAACAATTGGGCGCTACAATATTTGTTTTTATGTAAATCTGTACCACAAATTTTTCATGTATATTAACATTTTATTTACATATTAATTGTTTGCAGCATTACCTATTTTATATTTTCATATATAATTAATTTTATGTAATTTTTCACATCTGATTTTTTGTCAATAAAATTTGTAATAGAAATTAAGAATTTTTTATAATCTTTGTTATTTATTATATATGTCATGAGAAAGAAAAATTCTAATTTGTATTAAAAAACACAATTTCTGTGACATGGAATACTATTATTTGTACTTCAGAGGTAAAGTTCACATTTTATAAAAAAAAATGTGTGTAATAATTTATATATATTTTTAATGCTCTATTAAAGCATTAAAAATATGACAAAACATTTTTTTTATAAAACGTGCTTATACAGTTTACCCCTGAGATACAAATATAATTAAAATCCTGATTAAAATATAAAATGGAAGAAACACACCTATACATTTACACACATAAAATTATGTTTGTGTTGGTTTTTGTACACTTGTGTTATATGCATGTGTGTGTATATTTTATTTAAATGCTACAGAAATCCGTTCAAATACACCATTAGTTTCATGACGTAAAAATAGATGTCACCAAAAACATTGTATCGAAAACTACTCACAGAGTCGCCTATCTAATAACATCACTAATCTATGACGCTGACTGCAGACGTCAAATGGAACGTGAAAATCGACTCTATGAGCATAGACAAAACTGTGGGTGTTGGGAGCCCCAAATGGAACGCTACCATAAACGCTACAATAATAATATTATAAAACTGTCAAAACCATAGAATCTCCCAACATGAATAAGGAGAAAGAGAGAAAAGCATTAATATTGGGGGGGGGAGAGCGAGTGAGAGAGAAACAAATAAGCAAAATTCGCTAGATAGTATTATGTATTAATCGTCATCTAGGTTATTAATTAATAAATATTAGGAAAGTAAGTATATACCTCTAGCCGCGGCGTTCAAAAAATGAAAGCAATAGCAACACTTAATTAATTAGAACACATACTTCTAATAGGACGCAATAGGACAACATTGAAAACGTCTGCAGTCGAAGCATTCTACCTGTCCATCAATTGCCATATTTCAAAACATTTTCAAAAGAATCTCATTCTGTATTCTGCAATGTTTTGTTTTTGTGTCGTGTTGTATAATATTCCTTGAGTGACTAATTTATAAAATAATCCAAGGTGCATATTTCAAAAAAAGTCTATTATTGTGTTTTATTTTGTTATTGGTTGACGGTCAAAGACAAGTTCGTGTTATTGACGTGTGGCCACTTGGCCACTCCTGGTAGTATACAGAATGTGGCTGTTATGGTAAAAAAAGTAGTTAGCAAAGACAATGACAAACGGGAATAAATTTAAACCTTTTGAAGATTATGTAATTTCAAAATATAGTTTAAAAGTTCCTTTCGGAAAATTTGCCTGGACTGTTGTTTCTTTGCCTTTGTTTTCGTTCATATTCTGTGTAGTATATTCAGTTCTTTACAATTTTGAAAAAGCTACTTCATCTCATTGTCATGTTTACAATTTCCTCCCATCTGTTTCTTCTGTAATTGGAAATTTCTCCCCCCAAAAGGATATATGGCAGTTAGCTGTTGCCCTACAAACAATTCCCAGACTTTTAGTAGCACACTTTTACTTAAAGTATCATGAAGAAGTTTTATATCCCTGGACATTTTGTTATAATATATTGGTGTATTTCTTGAACATTTCAGAAAACATAGCTTTGATTATCCTTTCTTTCTGGACATCATCAAATAGTTATGGTAAGACAGTCATAGCAATCTGATGTTTCAAATAGTAAAAATTAGGTTAATGTTTTAAGTTTGACTATTTGTAGCTATCCACAAATTTGCATTCATCATATTTATATGTACTTCAGAATGTTACATGTTAATAATATGGATTATGCATAAGCGATGCCGGAAAATCCAAAGAAATACAGCAGAAGTTAAAAGTCTGATATTAAAAAAGAGACTACTTTTTTTAAATATATTTTGTATACTGCTGTCAGTATATTTCTTTGTGAGACATAATTCTTTTTGTGAACCATATGGTATGTTACTTATAGATTTTTTACAACACCTATTTCAAGCTTATTATTTTCAGTGTATTCAGCTTTTGCCTTTTTCGAATATATTGTGGTTCTCTCTAATATGGCATTCCATATGACAGCTTCCCTTGACTTCAGAGATAGGGTACTATTACTAGGTTTTAATGGTATTGAAATGAAGTATAGATAACATTCAATTGTTTGTGTATAATTTTTTAATTACAACAATGTACCTATTTCTTATACTTTTGCTAATTTATATTTAAAAAAATGTACTTGTTTTGCATTAAAAGAATATTTAAATTAAACTTTTTATTAAGTAATATTAAGAAACAAGCCTTATGAAAAGTTGTGCAGCTTACACTGGGAAGCATGCTGTGATAAAGATAAAATTTTCTTTTTCTTAAAATAAACAATTTGTTTTGGTCCTTTCGACATTAATTTTCATAGTTTAACAATATATATTGAACATTAATTTTGTAAATATGCTTGTTCATTTACTTTCAACATTTTAAACAAACTTTCCTCGTTAAATTAATGAAATAAGTAGTAACAATTTTGTAGAGCCATGCCAATACGCTTCTGCATTTGTGGTTTGGTTACGATTTGATGACATTTTTGGGTAAATTGGCCTAAAATAAGATGAAAATGAGAAAAAAAAAATAGGTTTTATTTGCAACTTCAATAATTTATTGATACCACTATTTTGTCGGTGGTGAATAGCATTTGAAACAGTATAATCATGGAAACCATTCCATACCATAACCCTTTTCGGTAGTGCATAGCATTATTGAAAACAATTTAATCACACCATAACCTAATCTTTCTGTGGTGCATAGCACTTTTGCACTGTTTTTATTATTACTGGAGAGATAGAATCCCTATTAAAGAAGTAGTATTGAGCGCAATGTATGTTATAATAAGTCTATTTAAAACTGAAAATTTTAAGTATCGATATTTCAAAAATGAAGGCATATTGAAAATTTTTATTCTTTCGTCTTATTTTGAGCCAATTTACCCAAAAATGTCATGAAATCGCGGCGCCACGGAAAACGTACCCTTCCTGTGGTTTGAAAAATTAAGAAATTTATTAGTCACTTAATAAGTACCTAAGTACATAAGCAAGTTAATATATTTATATATTTGCCAAGTACATCCTACTAAGAGAAATGAACCCCTGTTTGTAGACCAGACAAAATAAAGGTAGTTAATATTACTGGTTGATTTCTTTTGAGAACTTTGTTACAACTCTGGGTTGTTTAAATTGTCCAATATCGATTAGGAAATATTGTTATGTATTCTTCTTTGGGTATTTAGTCCTGGGCAGTTGATGATATATCCCATTGTTTACCTTACTTTTAAGTTAACTTATTATGCTTATTATTCAAAACAGTGCATGGAAGAATTGTTTATGTGTTTTCTCTTATTTTTGTAGTAGTGTAGCTGTTATTTACGTTCAACATTCCGATAACAATTACTATAATATCGAAAAAATTATCAATTTAAGAAGTTACATTACAAAAAATACTCAGAATTGGCTATACATATTTAACACTTGTATAAGTACCTAATGAATAACTACCCCACAATGTACAAACTGCAACACCAACTCCATCCAAACAATGGGATATATCATCAACTGCCCAGGACTAAATACCCAAAGAAGAATACATAACAATAATCTTTCCTTATAGATAAACGAAAATTTAAACAACCCAGAGTTGTATAAAAATGCAATGAAGTTCTCGAAAGAAGGAATCCAATTCTAATATTAACAACCTTTCTTTTGTCCGGTCTACAAACAGGACTTATTTCTCTCAGTGGGATGTGTTTATTGACAAATAATTAAATAAATTAACTTACTTATGTTCTTAGCCTGAATAAATGACTAATAAATTCAATAATTTTTCATTTACGAATCATTATTACCATTATCTTAAGAATAAAATTTTACTTGTTCACGGAATTTACTTTAAAATATACAAACAAGATGTTAAATTCAATAAAGTTTGTAATTATTTCAGAAAAAACGATTGTAATAATTTTTAAAGGATAACTGCCCATTGAAATAAATTAAAAAGACATGCACCAGTTTGATTTTTAATTTTTCTATTCAATTTTATAAATCCTTTCCATTTTATTCTTCTGGTATTCTTCTTAATTTTGTATTTTGTACCAATAACTGGCTTTTTAAGAGCCGTAGATTAATTTAAGGTCCACCACTCGAGGTTTTTGATATTTTGTCTAGGATTTGATAATTTTGATATTTTACATTTTTTTTTTCGGGTGCGTTCCATTTAGCGCTCGCAATGTCGCAATGCCTTTTTTGGCGTTTTAATTTGGACTATGGTTCTACTTGGTCGTCGAGTGTGACAAAAAAACGACCTATGTAAGGTCAGTTGAACATTGCAACATTAGATAAAGCTATGAATTTAAAATATGTCATTCTTTTAGTCATGTAGAATGATTCTAGAAAAACTTTAGGATATCTTATCGAACTATTTAACAAGATATTCAACTTTGAATATCGTCAGAAATACACGGTGCTGTATGGTATATGGTCACAATCTAAACTAAATTCCTCTATTTAATATACTCACAAATTAGATATCAGCTGGGAAAATAATCATATTTATAAATTAATATTTATATTTTTAATTTATCGAAAAAAAAATGTACCTTGACGATGTCTTTTTAATATAATTTGTGAATAAAGAGTCTAAAAATAGGGAACTCGTATCCTAGCTTTGCCGCCATGTCGATTTGACAACGTCGCAACTCGATGTACTGCATGCGTTATATAAAATTATATCGATTATGACAGAAGACTATAGGTTAGGGTATAACACTTAAATGGAATGTTGTTTACCGACAATACGCGACGTTGTGAAACGTTTTCACAGCTATTTACATCTAAAGTCAATTGAATTACTTTATATTTCTTGAGCATGATTTAAAATATCAAAATTGTATAATCTTTAATAAAACTAAAAATAAACATTTTTTACTATTATAAAGTATTATAATATTCGACTTGAAATTTTTTTTTAGGATTTATGGTCTAAAACTAGAGTAGTAGTCAACTGACCTCCTTAACATTACGATTTTATTCTTACACCTCATTCATGTCACATGATGGAAAGGATAAAATAATTCTATTATACTTACATGTATAAAGGACATATATATATATACAATCAAAGGTATCTTGTCACCTTCGGAACGCTACATGGGGGTATCGCTATCGCCTCATATATAACGTTGTCTCCTCCGAAATCAGAGGCGACAACGTCCTTCAATATTTTCGATGGTTTTGGTATTAAGACGTCATCTAGATCCAAAAAACGAAAATTCGTCTGGAGACCACAAAGTACCTCCCATACTCACAAAAAAATCTTTTAGTTCCGTTATAGATCGCTAGCGCTAGTGTCGCGCTTAGCTGGTACGATTGCTACGAAGTCGCCTCCGAATATGCGAAGGAATGTTTTATGATACCTGCGTTTCCTTCTCGCCTCTAAAAAATGGCAACATGGCAGCGGTTTTATGCTTAACCGTGTCGTTATATAACATTTATTCTGATATATCAAACTACCTAACTACTCAACTCAAATTCGTAACTTTAAAAATCTTTAGTGTAAAATGTATTCTAGAGCCAAGCATGCTTCGATTCTAGATGACCTTTTGAATGCAATCTGATAACTTTTTGTGCCAATTAGGAAGTTTTAATATTTCTAAATTTCCTATACTAAACTGTTTTATTACTATAGCAAATTTATATTTTGCATCTGAAATTTACAGGCATCAACAATTTATATTTAGTCATAATAATTAATTTAGCTTTTTATCAAAACAATAGCCGATGTCTACATGTATAGTTCATTAATATTATTAAGCTTTTATTTAACTTGCAATGCAATGTATGTATGTACGTTTGTTCGGGTGGAATCTTGCTACTCAATTTTGAAGCAGATATCTTCAACCGATTGAGCTGAAATTTTGTATACACGTTTAGTTTAGATGACAATACACGATAAACTGTGTGACGTCATTCTAATCATATATGGCGGACCATTCAAGATGGCGGAATAATTATTTTTAATGCATTTCTACAATATAGGTATCAAATGAAAGGGCATGTTGAGAGTAACTCGAAAAATAATGTGACGTCATTCTAAATCCAATATGGCGGAAAATCCAAGATGGCGGAATAAGTAGTAATTTTTTATGCACTTCTACAATATGGGTATCAAATGAAAGGGCTAGTTGAGAGTAACTCGAAAAATAATGTGACGTCATTCTAAATCCAATATGGCGGAACATCCAAGATGGCGGAATAGTTATTTTTTATGCACTTCAGCAATATGGGTATCAAATGAAGGGGCTTGCCTAGAATAATTAGAAAAATATACTGTTAATTATTGTATTATGCTGGGCTTGCACAATACACAAAATGCAGGGTAGTACTGTCGACCACGCCGTTGTTTACTTAGGCTCAAAGCTCTCTGCTGCTGGTCAAGCATACGTCGCCTTAAGTAGGTAAAATCATTAGGTCTCCATATTGAAGAGCTAGACTGTTCGAAATTAACCGGCAAACGACGTTGCAACAATGATGCGTTGAATGAGATGAACAGACTCAGAAACCTAGCCAGCGATAACTAAAAAGTAAAAAATAAATTACCTAAAAGCAAAAAACCTTTTTAAAAAAAAAGAGCTTTTATTTAAATGCTCTAAAAAGAAGAGAATAAAATTTTCCTTTAAAATTTTAACTATCAACTTATAACCTCATTATACACAATTTATATGATCATAAAAGTTTGTCGCGAGGTTTGCGTAAGTACCTATAAGTATTTAATTAAACTGAAATTTAAAAAAAATTAAACTTAGCAAATTAAGTTACTCAATTAAATAGTTACTAGTTTATTTACACAAGTAAATCGCGCGACAAGCTTTTATGATCATATAAATTGTGTATAGACTATAGGTTAGGGTATAACACTTAAACAGTGAACTGTATGTTATAAATAACAACTGGAACGGCAACTCGTGTATTGAAGTATGTAACCTTTCAAATTTTAGGCAACCCGCATGTTGTAGGTATATCTGTTCTTGTCTGATACACGCAAACCCCATTAAGCGACTGATCTTAATTTAAATATGCCAGGTGTAGCACAGGTAAAGTTATTATAGAGTTAAAATTACTATACATCACAAGTAAATGTACACATATCTATATATATGAATTGGAAAAATAAACAGATACTAACTAGAAAAGGAAAAATTTGATGAAATAAAAAACAGGTTAATGAAAGGGTTCATTTATTAAAAAAGGAAAGTTTTTGTATATGGTTTATTTATTTATTATGGCTTAAAAAAATCTAGTAATATTTAAACATTATTGAATAAAACTAACTTATTTAATTTTTGTCGTACAGTGGATCCTTTACCAATTAATTTTTCAGTTTCTTTCTTAGCACGATAATGTAATCTGCATGTTAAGAAACTTTTCACTACATGTCTAATTATTTGGACTTCATGCAAATCTTCAAAGCCAAATTCCTCAATACTTGGGTGTTTGGGTTGAAATAAGTGTAACAGTTCCGAAAACTTCTCAATAACATTCTTGTTAATAAGTTCCTTTGGTTTATAATTACCAAGTAAACCAGCCTGAAATACTCTTTTAAATTGTCTTTCAGAATAGCAAACTATTTTATAGACAATTTCAGAAGGACGAATTAACCCTCCTCTATTTATAAAACTTACAAATCGTTGATGAGTGTTTACTGTACAATAATTATGTTCCACAGTTTTGGTATACAATAAAATATCCTTGCAATAATTGCAATTTAAAAGTGGAAATATCTTCCTAACTACATATCCAGCTATGTGATATAATATGTTTTCTTGGTGGTCTGTTAAGGTAACATTGTCTACCAAATCTAAATCCAAATCCAGTCCAGAATCATTTTCATCAATATCACATAAACTTCGTTTACTTGTGCGAAATTCGAACACTGCTGAACATTCACTGCCTATTCCAAAATCTAAACAGTTTCCATTGACACTGGGCGTCACTTTGTTTCTAAAAAGTAGTTGACGTAACGCCCATTTAAACTGTAAACAGTTTGGGTTATTGTTCCAACCCCCTCGGCTCCTTATACAACTAAAAAATAACTAAATAAGTCAACACATATTGTAATGGATTATAGTCCATTTCAAATAAATCTTTAGCAAGATTTAGCGTGCTCTCCATTGCCATAATAAAACCCAAAGCAAATGTTTTTCGTGGATGACAAAGTAGAGGAACTTTGTCTATTTTTAAAGTTTTTAAATAGTTCACTGTAGAATTAAATACTTCACGAAAATAATTAATGGTTTTTGGTTTGATGGGTGCTTTGAACCCTTTCCCAAAGGGATTCCTTGAATTGAGCATATCAAAAATCCTATCCAAGTACCTAATAAATTCCACAGTAGCTTCAGCTTGTTGGAAGTCTGGATGGCCCATATGCTGCAAATAATCTATAGCATCTGCTACAGAGCTGCTTAAAGCCTGGCTAGCTAGTTGGACATTCATTATTTTATTTCTATATATAATGTGATGTGATGTTAACTTATTACAAAATTTAAAATCTTCCTTCTCTTGAAGTTGGTTGAGTTGTACCACATAGCTCCATTTAATATTGCCTTTCTCAGAAGTCATATTCTTCTCTGCAAATGTGTTTCGAGCCAGCTTCATCATGTGACAATTATCTAACATGCAATGCACTTTACAAGATGTACAGGGGTGGTCAAAATGTGGAGTAATATTAGTACCATTAATTGTGCAACCCATAATATTCAATGTCTGTATATTGGTGGTAGTTCCATCGCAAGTAATTGACCTCACTGTAATTCCAACATCCCATAAGTTTTTTATACAGCAGGACAGAAGTTGTGCCTGAACAGTAGCATCAGTTCTATTAGTTAAAAAATATCCAACAGGACACTTAAAATTCATTTTATAACTAACAATTTGCAGTACTAATGCTTCAGATGCAGCAATTTGTGTATCTACATCAATAATACCACCATAATCACAATACCCAACATACTTTCCAGTTGTTTCATTCCAAACAATTTGTTTTCTGATAGACATTGCATCCAAAATAAGTGCACAATCTTTGATATATGTCTTTTTTACACACTCCTTCTTTAAGTACAAAAATACTTCTTTCAGTAATCCAGGATTACAATCATATTTGAACAGCCAGTTTCGAATTGATCATGGATTTGGTAAAATTAAGTGTGTTCTTACAAAATTGTATGCCTTTGGCGAATAAAAATATAGTGTTTGTGAGAACTGCTTCATTGTTTCACTATATTTCCTTTGTTGCAGTATGGCATTTTCATTACTTTTTTGATTTATGCACAGTTCTAGGGGAATTCCAGAAAAATTAGTGTCCAAGACAGAACGCAAATTTTCTGTGCAGTGACCAGTGGCATTAATTTTCTGTAGCAATTCTGACATTGATGAAATCTTTTTATTTCGTCTTGGTACCTTCTGCTGCAATGCCTTCACTTTTCTTCTTATTTTTGTATCCGTAACTACAGATGTTTGGGTTCCAGCATCCACATATTTGGAGGTGGTTGGTGGTACACAATCTGCTGCCTGTAGTGATTTCTAAAAACATGATTTCATTATCTATAATGATGCCAACAGAAATAAGTTCCTTATCGATGGAGGTTCTATATTTTCATCTGTAGAATTTTCTAAACGACGTTTTAGTGTCTTCCGATATACTTGTTTTTTCATTAAATGCTCTGGAAAATTGAAAATACTAGGTACAGCATCAGGTTTTAGTAGTTTTACACAGGCCCCAGGTCTGTTTTGGTAATCACTTTCCAGAAAGTGTGCACTGCACAATTTACTGCTTTTGGTAGGTTCCCAATCTGCTCTTCTAATAGCAATTATCCACTGTTTTAAAATATCAGGTCTTTTAAATGGAAAACTACAAACAAAAAACGTAGCCATTTAACATTGCAAAGTGAGGTGGACCACAAATTTATTAAAACTTACCCATGAAATTGAATTTTATCACGTTTATCATGAAGATTATTACACTTATATGCTACACAATGCATCACCATCTTTAAAGTTTTAAAATTAACAAGTTTTATTACAAAAAAAATAAAATTAACACGAACACTCAACAAATCACAATAACAACGAACGAAATAGACAAGAACGGGTATACTTACTATCGTTCTGTCTCTCACATCCCACAGCGGTTACGCGCCTGACAAAACAACCGGTATGAGCGTTGCCGTTCCAGTTATGGAGTATACATTTCAATGCACTTAAATGGAATGTTGTTTACCGACAATACGCGACGTTGTGAAACGTTTTTGTGGTGTCTACACACAGTTATGTGGTGTCTACACACAGTTACAGTGTAGTGTAAATATTGTTGTAAATATTATTGATGTCAGTAGTTAGTTAGTTACTTTTAGGTTATAAGATGTATATATCAATGGTAGTATTAAGTCAATGGTAACATGTATCCATAGAGTAGTAAGGTATATAGTTCAGTGTAAGTGTCAGTTGTCGTTCATATGTGTCAGTCTGTTAGTCTAAAGTCTTTAATGTACATTTTTGTAAATAAACTGTAAATACGAGTCCGTCTTCAAAATATCAGTGAACCCAAGTCCTTCATCAACTTTTAAGTCGTGTCAGCAAACACGACAATATTGGCGACGAGGATCATTCAAATCTTAGCAGATTTAAGTAAGCGTCTGTAACCGTCCCATAATGCCGCACAACCAACAAGGCAGCCACGTGCAAGCTGGACTCTCAACAATTAGCCAAGTGGTTCTTCAACCGATTTTGTCTTCGCTGTCGATGTTTCAACCCAGCGAAATTTCATTTTCAAGCTGGTTGGAGCTATTTGATGAGTTTTGTCTAATCAACGGTATTGAAGACGAACCACCCCATGGGGCAAACAGTCCAGTACCGCCCCACAACCAAAAGCGCGCATTATTCCTATCATATATTGGTTCAAGAGCGTACCAATCATTACACAGTGCCTGCCTTCCAGATAAGTCGAGGGTTGGTAAAAGAAAAATATGAGCCGGTAGGTCTCCAAGCAACAAGCCGTTATACTTTTGCAAAAAGGAACCAGCGTGAAAATGAGTCGGTGCGAGACTATATCGAAGCATTGCAAGAGCTGGCAGTTCCATGCAATTACGGAACCCATCTGTCGGATGCCCTTTGCGACAGGGTAGTTTGTTGTATCTTACACGACGATACAAGAAGAAAATTGTTAAATGTCCCAAATTTAAGCTTCGAGTTAGCCAAAAGAGTAGCGCTGCAAGAAGAAGCAGTTCGTGAGCAAGCTAAGCTGTTAGCAAGAGCCTTGCCAGTAAATATTGTAAGCCAATCCAAGAAGTTTAGTCGACCAAGTTGTACTTACAAAAACGCCAGGAATTCATCAACTCCACTGCACCAGTCCACGTATCGTCAGTCAAACCAAAGTCAACGCCCGAATAGTAGTCAACAACCGATTTCATTTAACAAACCATGTTTTCGCTGTGGGAGAAAACATGACCCCAGAACTTGCCCAGCAGTGTCATGGCAGTGCTACCAGTGTGGAAAAATGGGCCACACATCGGTGGTGTGTCGAAGCAAGCAACATAGCCAATCCAGACCCAAACAGTCAAGTAAAGTACATCAAGTGGTTCAATCACGAAATACCGTGGAAGACCCAGACTCTGATGATAGTATGAGCTTCCCAGAAATCAACACGCTGCTTATCAATACAATCATAGAAGAAAATGAAAGTAACGAACAGGTCCTGCAATGCAAAAGTCGTCCAGCCAACAATCAAACATCCGGTTTTAAAAGAAGTCCTAGCTTCCCGATAAATGCTACGTCAACAACACAAAAACCACTCGAAATCACAGTCAACATTAATCACCAGATAGTGAACATGGAAGTCGATACGGGAGCAAGTCGTAGTTTAATGTCAGATGTCGACTTCAAGAAATTATTCCACGAAATGACTATACTACCGATCGACATTAAACTATCGTCATTAGCAGGTCCGATAGAAGTGGTAGGCCAAGTCCAAGTAACTATTGCGATGGACAAAAGGAAAAAACCAGCCTCCTTGATAATTTGTAAAAGCCGTAACAATTTTAAGCCACTCATGGGCAGAGACTGGCTAGATATACTGTACCCGCAATGAGACTTGGTACAAAAATCACAAGTCAACACAGTCATGGAAACATCAGAACTGGTCGCAGAATTTAAACGGGAATTTCCAAACGTGTCTTTTGGGTTATGTCATACCATACGATTACCTGTGTATTTAGGGTTCATGTATGTCGTGCATGGGTGTTAACTGAACAAGACATATCCAATGGAATGTGGTGTGCAAACTCATGAATTAACGAAAACTCTGATGCTCCAATAATAGGGTTCAAAGCACAGCTGAACTACAAAGAAAATTCAGCACCAATATTTCACAAAGCGTATAGTTTACCCCTAACACAAATGAAAATCGTGGAAGAAAAGTTACAAGATTTGATGAACAAAGGAAAAGTCTACCCGGTGGATCACTCCGAACATGCGTCACCTTGTGTTTTAGTTAAAAAAAAGGACAATAAAATGCGGTTATGTGTCGATTTTAAAAAGACCTTAAATAAACAATTGAACGTGGACATCTATCCACTACCTAAAATCGATGAAATTTTCGCGCACCTTAGTGGGGGGAAATATTTTACCGTACTTGACTTGACAGATGCCTGTACTCAATTAGAGCTGACAGAAGACTCGCAGCAGTATGTAACTGTAAATACGCACAAAGGTCTCTTCAGATTTAAACGACTTATTTACGGTCTCGCGAGTGCACCTGCAATCTTTCAAAAAACAATGGACTGCATTCTACAAGGTGTCCCTAACACCTTCTGTTATATAGACGACATCCTAATAAAAGGAAAAACAATGGGTGAATGTAAAGATACAGTGCAGCAAGTACTCCAACGATTAAGTAAACATAATGTAAGAATAAAACCATCAAAGTGCCTGTGGTTCAGAAATAAGTTAGAGTATCTAGGATTTTCAATATCCGAAGTGGGACGTAAGCCCTCCAAGTCAAAAGTCGAAACAATTGTTAAAACTCCACCACCAACTAATGTAAAATCTGTAAGATCTTTTTTAGGGTTAGTAAATTTCTACATGATGTTTGTCCCTCATTTAAGTACGTTAGTCAAACCAATCCGTAAGCTGTTGGAAAAAAATATCAAATATAATTGGTCAAGTGAATGTCAAGCTGCGTTCGACAAGTGCAAGGAAGTCCTGTCATCTGATGCCATTCTCACGTACTTCGACCCGCAACTACCCATTGTCATCGCTTGTGATGCCAGCCCAGTAGGAATAGGAGCGGTGTTAAGTCACGAAGTAAAAGAAAACAATAAAGTACAGGAGAAACCAGTCATGTTTGCATCATGCTCATTGTCCCAACGTCAACAGGAATACTCGCAACTCGACAGGGAAGGCCTAGCAATTATATATGCTGTGACCAAGTTCCGCAAATTTATTTGGGGAAGAAAATTCACTCTTGTGACAGACAATGCGCCAATCAAACACATCTTCCATCCAGACAGAGGAATCCCAATTTTGGCTGCACAAAGATTACAGCATTGGGCTGCAATTTTAGCAGGCTACAGTTACAATATTGTACACAGAAAAAGTCACCTACTGTGTGTTCCTGATGCACTGTCCAGGCTCCCCTGCAGTGATTCCATCACAGATACCGTTTATTCTATCGAGCAGAAAGATCTACCTATAAGTGTTGTAGATATGGCGGAAGAAACCCAAAAAGATCCAAATTTGTGTAAAGTGCTTGACAAAGTACGTATAGGATGGCAGGAATATAATAAAGATCCCGATATCGAAATCTACTTCAAAGTACGAGAAAACCTATCGATACTTGACAAATGTCTAATGTTTGGATCTAGAGTAATAGTTCCAACAAATCTACAAGCATAAATCCTAAAACTCCTTCATGAAGGCCATCCTGGTGTGGTCCGAAGCAAAATGCTAGCACGTTCCTTAGTATGGTAGCCGAGTCTTAACAAGGACATAGAAACACACTGCTTCCACTGTGAGCCATGTACAGTCATAAATGCTAAACCTGATAAAATTACCATTCCGTGGCCAAAGGCGAGGACCCCATTCCAACGTGTCCATATTGATTTTTATCAAATGGAGAAACAACAGTTCTTTATTTACTGCGATTCATATTCAAAATGGTTGACTGCCACCCCGATGGAAGCCTGCACTACTGTAAATTTCACAAAAGAACTTTTATCTCTGTTTTCCGTATGGGGCCTGCCCCAATGTATTGTGAGCGATAACGGTCCGCCCTTTGACGGAAATGATTACCAACAGTTTCTAACATCTTTCAACATTGTGAAACTGCATTCACCACCCTACCATCCCGAGAGTAATGGTCTAGCAGAGAGAGGAGTCCAATTATGCAAAAAAGCACTACGAAAAATAATCCTGGAAAAACGAAGGAAGAATGAGTCGACAAAAAATAGCAACATGGAAAGTTACATAATACTGGAACTTACTAAATTCCTTTTCAATTATCGCAACACCCCTACAACAGTAACGGGAAAGTCGCCCAATGAGATGTTGCTGGTGTTCAGACCTAGGACACTACTCAGCCAAATAAGCCCCAAAACAAACAACACAAATGCATTCCAGTTCGGACAAACTCCATTCCAGGAAGGAGAACCAGTAATGGTGAAATTAGGAAAGGCTCCCCCAATAAAGGACACCGTTGTGAAAAAACTTAGTAGTGTACGTTACTTAGTATCAGTACAAGGTGTTCTAAAACAACCTCACATCAATCAGCTATCTCGTGCCGTGGAACTAATCATCGGGTGTTCAGTATGTCATTTTGTGAAATAGTTGAGTGCCCACGTAATAGATGGCGATTTAAAGGTCGTAGAGTGGGTTGCCTAATAAAGAATGCTGTTAAAGCTAGATGAGCTAGATGTTGAAGGCTAATGGGGAAATCCGTACGAACGTAAATATAAGTGCAAGTGTGCCGGTTGCCGGCAAATATTATTTCGATTGGAAAACGTGAAAAAATGTGAAAACCTGATACTCATTATCATTCGAAAACAAAAAGGAAAGAATACACAAATGGAAAACGTATGCAGACACAAATTTAATACAAAGAAACAGTTCCTTGTCCAATACTTTCGGTAAGTGTTTCCTTAATATACGATTGGTTTTATACAAATATCACATAGAAAATAATTACAGTATATTTATTTATTAATAGAATAGGCAGGTCTCAAAATGGTTTGTTTTATATTTTCAGACGTGTTGACCTTTAATTTATAAAACATTGCATATCACCTAAACAACTTTAACCTGAAGTAAAGGATAACGTAAAACGTGAAACACCAATTAATTATTTCTGTAGTTTACATTTGTATGTAAATTTGTAATTTCTATTAATTTTCTTATTTATAATCGTTAATTGTATAACTTTATTTGTCCCGTATAATAAATAATCTTAATGTAGTTTTTTATTTTTATTTTTGCTGTTACTCCCTCGCATTTTGTTACTGAAGTTATAATTTGACATGTTTTAACCCATATTCTTAAAGAAAACAAAAATTTTCTTTTTGTTAAAGGGTTATTACATGTTACATTGTAACTTTTTCATATTAAAATATTACAAAAACAAACAAAATACATTTTTATTATTCATGGCAAATAGTTGAGTGCCCACCTGGCAGACGGCGCTGAAACTCGAATGCTCGAGTGATCCATCTATAAACCTTCTCTAATCTATGGAACTAATTTAACCCGCGAGAGGATGTGGTGTCTACACACAGTTATGTGGTGTCTACACACAGTTACAGTGTAGTGTAAATATTGTTGTAAATATTATTGATGTCTGTAGTTAGTTAGTTACTTTTAGGTTATAAGATGTATATATCAATGGTAGTATTAAGTCAATGGTAACATGTATCCATAGAGTAGTAAGGTATATAAGTCGTAGCATAGTAAGTCCGCTCCCTTGTTTGTCAGTTAAAGTTCAGTGTAAGTGTCAGTTGTCGTTCATATGTGTCAGTCTGTTAGTCTAAAGTCTTTAATGTACATTTTTGTAAATAAACTGTAAATACGAGTCCGTCTTCAAAATATCAGTGAACCCAAGTCCTTCATCAACTTTTAAGTCGTGTCATCAAACACGACAGTTTTCACAGCTATTTACATCTAAAGTCAATTGAATTACTTTATATTTCTTGAGCATGATTTAAAATATCAAAATTGTATAATCTTTAATAAAACTAAAAATAAACATTTTTTACTATTATAAAGTATTATAATAATCAACTTGAAATTTTTTTTTAGGATTTATGGTCTAAAACCAGATTAAGTTGTGTGTAGTTGGCGAACAAAAAACATTTCTAGCGGCCCGAATCGATTGTTAATGCTATTTTATCGTTTGTTGTAATTAGTTTTTAGTTATTAAGTTGGCGAATTAAATTTTTATTATGTATATTTTTTGCCGTTCTATATATCTACCGATAGATAACCGCTTGTTGAGCCTGTACCTAGTATCACACCGTTTGTTACGTCTCGCGTGTATATGTATATACGTATATATCTTTCTTTGTGTATATGTATATATCTTTCTTCTTCTAATTTATAGTTGTATGTGTGTTTATTTATAAACTAACAAAGGAGGCCCTTTTTCTAAAATTACAAAAATAAATAAACCAAATTGTCATGGATAAGAACAATAAAAACAAATAACAACATAAAATTTTAATAAAAAAGCAACAAGAATTCAATTACATTCTGAGAATTCCGGTCGGAACCGTATGGCGTGACCATCGTTTGATTTTGTGTAGATTGAGTTTTCCAAATTTTCTTTATTTAAAGGCGTGTGTAATACCTTTAAAAGTACTATTGAAGCGACTGAATAGCTGTAACTTCGTTTTTGAGAATAAACAGGATAACCTAATATTTCAAGATATTTGATTTACCTGGATTCCAGTTCCTAACCTCAAAGGACGCTCCTATCCTTATTCCATTTTTGATTTTTTGGTAACATAAAAGGTTTTTATAGCTCTTAAGTTTCTCTCTTTCTTATTCATAAGTACAAATAATTAATTTTTAAGTTTTGAATTTATTTAATTTGTGTTAATTGAAAACTGAATTTGTTCATTTCTTTTGTGTAATTTTTCACAATGTCGAAAAACGAAGAAGACTACTTCAAAAAAAGATTAAAGTTTAGATATGATAAGGGACATAAAGGCCCCTTCTTAGTATTCATAGAGAGAACTGAACACAGGGAGGGCTATGATTACCTCCACAGAGGTAAAATAGCAAGAGCTCTGAAATATGCCCCGGCCTTGACTTATACTCTTTCCGAAACAGATGAATTTAAATCTGCAGGTAAAAACAGGTTCAAAATGTTTTTTCAAAAATTTGAAAAAGCAAATGCTTTCGTCGAAGAATTTAATAACTTACCTAATTTCCGACATAAAGACGAAAAATTGGAGGCTTACATCCCAGAATTTGCAATATTCAAATGGTTTGTACTTAGCGGTCTTGACGATGACGAAGTATCCGAGGAAGAAGTGAGAACTTGCTTGGGTCCCTACAGGGGAGAGGGTAAAATGCCAGAAATTGTTGACATTGAAAGGATGAAAAAATTCGTCCCTGCTAACTCTGATGGGAAAGGTGGAGGATTACAAAACTCTCTAAATTTCAAGGTCAAATTCGGTATGACAGAGGTACCTGAAAAGGCAACATGTATGTTGAACACGGTGTATCTTACTCCGTACGTTGATTATCCAAAAAGATGTAACTACTGCCTTAGGTATGGTCACATTGAAAAATTCTGTCGCGATGTATACAATAAAAAAAAAAAGAACGGTTGTGCGCACAATGTGCTTACCCAGGCCATAAAAAGGTAGAATGCGAAAGTCAGACTACAAAATGCATTAATTGTTTCAGAGAGAAACTACCCGATACAAACCACTCTGCAACCGACAAATGTTGTCCTATATTAGAATTTAATAAAGATATAAAGTTCGTAATGGCTCACCATAACGTCGGCAAAGCAAAAGCAATTGACATGATCGAAAAAAACGGTGGAGTACCACCAAAAAAGCACAAATCGTACGCTGAAGCCGCCAAAATTAAAATCTATGGTTAAGCTAGTCCAATCAGCACAAGAAAAAAAAAGACAAATAAAACTGAACAAGGAAAATAAAGAGAAAGAAAGACTGGCTCGCAAACGTAAAAGCGAGACCAATGTCAAGAATTTTCAAAACAGAATTGAGAAACAAAGCAAGGTGATAACTGAAAAAGTCGCTCATCCGGAAACTCCCTCTTCAAATAAGAGGAAACACTCATCGGAAATAAACAACGATGAAAATCAATCAACCACGGAAATGAGTGATGAGTTGAGAAACGAAAAATACAGAAAAAGTGAAAAAACCGAAGAAAATTAAGTCATGGAAATGACAATAGAAAATATTAAACAAACTGAACAGATGGAGATGGAAATATCCGTCGTAAATACAGAAATAAAAAAAGTGGTTGATTCTACCAGGAATGGGTTGGGGAGTTATAATCTCTACAACTCCGACCTGTAGATCAAGACACTTATACAAAATACTGCATACTATATTTAATAGTGGGTTTTAAACTTACTTATTCTTTCTTTTCTTTCTTTATTTTTATCGTTATCAATATACTACAATGGAACATACAATCATATAATAATAAAAAACACACAATTGATTACTTTATCAAAACCCACGACATAAAAATTTTCTGTTTTGTAGAAACCTTTTTGAAAAATGATAAAAATCATATATAATAATGTTCTGCTGAAGGTATGGGCGTTTGCCGTGGCAGTAAACGTCAAAATTGCAATTTTCGTTTGATTATTACGAAAAAACGGGAAAGCGTGTGGCAAATGCCGTAGAGGCAAACGGTTCGGAGTTAACGGAAGTATAGATTTGCAAAATTTCGTTTCGATTTATTAAGAGGTTTAAAAGATATGAGCAAAAGAAAACGGCAAAAAAACACGATTTTGGGTTGTAACGAAATCACTGTCATCTATCTATCTCCTCTCATAATGCGCCATCCCGAAACTATCTGACCATTGAAACGTCCAGGGAAAAGATTAAACTTTATACCAGTTCCACTTTTAGTGTCCTGGATGTTATCGTTAAATCGGGGTCTTTAATTAAAAATCCTTCATTTTCACGCTTTCGATTTGGAATTGAACCATAGATATGTGGGCGGGTACAAATGTAATCGATTGTTATGTATGTGTTAACCTCAAATTTTGACGTTTAATAAAAAGTCTTATTTGAGTAAATCAGACACAAAGTTAACAGTTTTGCTGTAAATAATAATTATAGCACTAAATCAATAAGTTAATATTATGTGTGAAAATATTTTCTGGAGATTTTAAATAACGAAATTCATCAATAAGGAGTGATATGTAAATAAATAGGTAATTAGTAAGATTTGAAATGCTTCAGAACATATTTTGTATCAATTTTCATTTAAAACACAACTTTTCAGGCAGATTTAAGGAGTCAATGTACTGGGTTTTATTGAGATACCATTTGGTTGTAGGTGATTCTGTCTGCAAACGTACCTACCAAGCGATATAATAATGGTTTAAATATAAGGTTGCGGTGTTGTTTGCATAATACGTATTCTGAGAACCTATATTATATCCCTATAAATTAACTTGGAATTGTGAATGCTAATTGTGATAACAACAAAAAGATGATTGACACTGTGCAAGAATAGGACATAGTATTGTTTATTGTTTATAATATCAACGGGAGATAGCTCCCTTTACAAAGCAAAAAAAAAAAAACATTTCTTATATATATAGACTAAAGGAATATAATACACTATAAGTATTATTAAATTAATAAATGTGTTGCACATAAAACAAAAAATAAATTACAAAAGCAAAGAATAGAAAACAGAAATTTTAACTTATAAAAGAATGAGAAACAACAAAATAAAAAATCAATCATAAAGGAATGTCAGTCGATCATTTAATCGATAATAATGCACTTTTGGCTTTAAATTTAAATTCGCCGAATGAATCTGCAAACCAGTCTACTCTATCGGAAATCGAGTTGGCCAGAGACATAATTCTATGAATAACTGAGCGAGGTAATAGCGCACTGTCTACGTAAAAATCTTGATTCCTCCCTCTCAACATTCTGCCCGGGAAATAGAAGTTAACTGATGCTAGCAAGTCTGGACAAGCAACAAAATTGCGTAGTAACTTATATAGAAACAGTACATCATTGTAGTCTCCGAGAGAAGACAGTGTCGGCAGACCAATGGCTTACTATACGATAAGTAGTGGTACTACAAGCGTAAACATTTCAGTAAGATATAACTATGTATAGGTATACCTATTATTAGGTATTTTATTTTATAATTTTGGGTTTTATTTCTTTTAGAAATACATGTTCAACTTTTCAGGCAGATTTAGGGAGTCAATGTACTGGTTTTTATTGAGATACTATTTGGTTGTAGGTGATTCTGTCTGCAAACGTACCTACCAAGCAATATAATAATGGTTAAATATAAGGTTGTGGTGTTGTTTGCATAATACGTATTCTGAGAGCCTATCTTATGTGCCTATTAATGAAGTTAAAATTATGAAAGCTAATTGTAATTACAATAAAAAGAATATTGACATTGTGCAAGAATAGGACACCGTATGATCAAACATTTTTAAATTTGGTGCAGGAAAATGGCTTACATTTAATAGTAGGACTACAAGCGTGAATATTTGAGCAAGATATAACTATCTATACGTACATTATTTGGTATTTTGTCATTTTAGGTTTTATTTCTTTTTGAAATACATGTTTTTACTATTGAACCCGCCCTATAGAAGTGTGTATGTTGAACTCTTGCAAAAATAAGTTAAAGTAATTGATGTTTGTCAAGTTATATATAATATAATTTAAATATTAGCTTCATAAGTTGTTAATAAAACTAGTAACAATGTATATTTCACTGATTATAGCACTAAACAACATAAAATACTTGCATTCAAGCTTACTAATCATCCCATTTGATATAAAATGTAGCTAGCCTCTATGTTAATTCAGAATAATGTTTATCAATAGTCATATATAGTCATCTATATAATATAATAATAATAGTCATATATATATGAGTAAAACGGGTTTATTTATATAAGTAAGGATATCTTGGACCTAAAAAGCGACATATTAAAACAAACATAAAAGTATTAATTTTTTTTATAAAAATCAAAGGTCTGTAGTAGGTTACGGTATGGAGTAGTTGCTGTGATTAAAATGTTTAGAGTGCTATGCACCACCAAGAGGTTACGGTATGGAATGGTCGCTATCATTAAAATGTGTGAAGTGCTATGCACCCTCTATAGGTTACGGTATGAAATAGTCGCTTTCATTAAAGTGGTTAAAGTGCTATGCATCACCAAAAATAGCAACTATCCCTCCAAATTTGGAGGGGTTACACTAGTCTTAATATAAATAATTTCAATTCAGTTTGTAGAAGTAGAGAAGACAATAGACATGGCGGTGGAGTTGCGATCGCTATACATAAAGATTTTAAATATGAATGTCTAAATGATAAATATCCCCAGCTTATCAACTTGTGCAAAAACAACTTAGTAGAAATAATAATAACTAAAATTTACTTAAACTCGAATAAACACATAAACCTAATCTTAATTTACAGCCCACCCAGAAACAACTCGGTAAACAAATATACTGAAAACAATTTCTGGGAAAAATTATTTGATTTTTGTAAATGCTTGGAAAATGTAGTTTTGTGCGGAGACTTTAATGCAATTCATAAAACTTGGGACAATTATGGTACTGAAAATAGAGAGGGAAGAAAGTTATCATTCGCATTTGACGACAGTGATTTAATTTGTCTTAATAATGGCGAAAATACTTGGTCCTCTAAAGATTTAAATAGTAGATCTGCTTTAGATTTAACATTTATCGATAATAATATAGCAAATGAATGTATTTGGGAAACTCTTGATTATAAATTTGGTAGCGATCATCACCCAATTTTATTTTCACTAAACAATTCTACAGACAAATATAAAAATTGCCGACCCAAACTGGATACCAGATTATTAGATAATAAATTATTTAGAGAGAAATGCAAAAACTTAACAGATCTCCCCGTAGCAAACGAAGAAGATTATAATATACTAATCTCTAAAATTAAAGAAATTGCTATTGAATCAGGAGCCAAACTAATTACTAATACAAAAATTTTCAGGAAAATAAACAGCTACTGGTGGGACATGGAATGTCAACATTTAATAAACAAAGATAAAACAAATTATAAGGAATATAAAAATAACCCTACGCTTTTTAACCAAGTAAAATATTTTGAAGGAAAAGAATCAACCTCTAGAGAACTTAAAAAAAAGAGATTCCAATCCTTCAAAAATTTTTGTGGTACGATAAACCCAAATATGAATACTAAACAAGTTTTCAAAATCGCAAATAATTTCAAAAGTAAACTTAGTACATCCAATTTTACTAAAGAAAATAATATCACTAAGCCTAATATAATAAATAGAGCATATGATAAAATAGCATATAATGAACCCGTACAAATTAGAAACTATGATAGAATTAAATATGACAATCAACCATTTGAATCCAAATATAGTGAAATGATATGTAAAGAAATTGAATTTGATGAATACAAAAACGCCCTTTATTCGTTTAAACCAGAGTCAGCTCCGGGCCCAGATTTACTAAATTTCAAAATCATCAAACTAATACCCCTAGAAGTACACCACAAATTAATGAAATATTTTGATTATGTTTTAAAATTACACCAGATCCCTAGATCTTGGATTGAATATTTTGTAGTATTTATTCCCAAACCTAATAGTGACGATGTGAGACCAATCTCTCTAGCCAATTGCATTTTCAAACTATACGATAAAATTTTCCAAAGACGATTGGAGTGGTGGGCAGAAAATAATGAGATTATGCCAAATATTCAAGCAGGTTTTAGAAAAGCAAGAGTGTGCATTGACACGGTTGCTACTTTTACTATTAACGTTACCAAAGAATTAGAACAAAAAAAAAAAGTTGGAGCTATATTTTTAGATATTAAAGGTGCATATGATAATGTAGATCCACTATTATATATCATACATAAACAAAAATGTTAAAAAAGACGTAAGTGTAGTGGGTGAAATTGTAAATCGACTAATTAAAAGTGAAGAAAATAGAGTCAAAATGGATAAATCAAAAGATAGTGATAAAATGGTGAATGAAAACACGTGCAATAAGATCTACAATATGGAACAATCTACAACAAGAGGTGGTTCAAAAAGTGAAACTAAGTACACAAGTAATTATGACCTATTACCTAGCAAGATAAATAATCAGCTGATGGACAACAATAATCTTCTAAAAGAAAAAATTAAAGAACTCCAGTTAAAAATAAACGATAAAAAAAGTGGTCCGGCATGTAGTATAGAATGTGAAAAAAATGAACTTGAACGGATTAGGTTAGAGGAAAAAAACTCCTTATTAGAAGATTTAAACAGAGAGATGAAAAGCAAAAACAAATAACTCGAAGAACACTTGGAATTAGTAAAAAATAATAGGACCTATGCACAAGTTGCAAGCCAGCATCCTATTCTAAATATCAATGATAAAAAACACATAGGAACAAAAATAGACAAAGTACCAGAAATAATTATACAAAGTACAATCAGAGGAAAAATTAGTGAAGTGCAGAATCAAATAAAGGAAAAACTGTTACATATGAAAACAGGAATAAACCGCTTAAAGAAAATAAATCAGGACAAAATAAGTTTAGAATGCGAAGACAAAGAATCTATAGAAAATGTAGTAGAAAAGCTCTCTTCAATTAGCAACATAGCAATAGAAATAAAAAAACTAAAGAACCCACTAATTAAAATAATAGGTGTTGAAATTATGGATAACCTAACTGAAGAAAATGTACAAGAAGACATAATAGAAAAAAATAGACTAATCCCAGAGTCGCTGAAGGTGAGATACATATTTAAACCAAACAGAAATAATAAAACAAACATAATACTAGAAGTAAACAAAACAGCATATATGGACATCATGGCAAAAGGGTTTATATATATAGGATGGCAACGTTGCAAAGTACAAGATGAATATAACTTATCCAGATGCAAAATCTGCTGTCAATATAACCATAAGGCAAAAAACTGCAGAAACGAAATAAGATGTGATAAATGTGCTGGGAATCATGAAAATGAAAATTGTAATGTTAACATGGAGAGATGTCCCCTATGTGACGATGCAAATAAAAAACACGGCCTGAAGATAGACACCAACCATACCGCCAGAGAAATAAAGAAGTGCGGAACATTCAAATGGCTAATAAAAAGAACAATAAACGAGACTGACTATCCATATCAGCCAAATCTTACTTGGCTAACAAACAATCACGAAACTAACACTCGTCAATGAGAAACAAACTGGATAACTACCCTGAACCTGAAGTTGTAAATGTATATAGCGGTAATGTTCAACACTTAAAAGACTTTATCATTGATAATAATAATAATTTAAACATATTACAAATGAACATAAGAAGCTTAAACAAAAACTTTGAAGAACTACAGGCGCTGTTAAAATACATTAACGAAAAACCAGACATAATCGTATTGACGGAAACCTGGACTGTAAATATAGAGGGCAATTACTATCTGGATGAATATGATATGTATTATAATAAAAGCAAAGTAACACAAAATGACGGTGTAGTACTGTATATCAAAAAAACATGGGAACAAGAAGTCAATACAGAAAGTATAGGAGAAAGCACATCACTGCACGCAATAATTAAAAATAACGAAAATAAAAACCTACATCTAATTGCAGTCTACAGATCGCCATCTATAGACATAAATGAATTCCTAACAAATCTAGACCTTACTCTAGACTCCATTACTAACAAATGGACTAATCAAGATATAATCTTAGCAGGAGACCTGAACATAAATATAAATACAAACAATACATCTACCAACACAAATAAACTTACGACAAACACATATCTAGACATAATGTATGACAAAGGCTTTGTTAATATGTATGATAATCCTACAAGAGTAACAGAAACGACTTCAACCTGCCTAGACCACTACTTCATAAAATCTAATTCAGACATCCAATCACACAAAATTTTCATAGTAGAAACGTATATATCTGACCATTATCCCATACTGCTATCCTACCAAAATAAAGTAAAGAAGGTAAAACCAGAAATAGATTGTCACTATAAAATAAACTACAAGAAAATGAGAACTTTGGCAAATCATGAGAACTGGAATATAACAACAGATACTGAAGAAACAGACGACTATAAGCGAAACATTGAAAATATGGCAAAGATACTGGTAAATAAAATTAAAAAGGTAACTTATCTCTCGAAAGAAAAAACAACACATAAAGAAAGAAAAAAAAAGGACTTTATCACTAAAGGTTTACTAATCTCAATAAAAACAAGGGACGAATTATATAAAAAAGCAAAGAAAACCAAGGACACTAATCTATACAATAAATGGAAGAAATATAAATCAATTCTAACGTCCACCCTAAAGAAAGCGAAAAACAATTTCAAGAAAGAAAAACTTCAAAAAAGCGTTACAAGCAACAAGCAATTATGGAAAGAAATAAACGGACTAAACAACAAAAATACAAAGAAATACAAAATAAACGAAATATATTGCGACACGTGTCAAGAAAATGTGAAAGAAGAAAACAAACTAGCAGACTGCTTCAATCTGTACTTCAGTGAAATAGGGGCAAAACTAGCACAAAATATTAAAAACAACAAACAACATAGAAGGAACATGCTCTCAAAAGATAAATCCTTTTTTCTCCGACCAGTTGACGACCTAGAATTGGAACAAATGATAAAAAAATTAAACAAGAAAAAATCCCCAGGTATAGACGGAATAACTAATGTAATACTAATAAACCTAAAAGACCATATAAAATCCCCCTTAGCAGAGTTAATAAATACAATATACGAATATGGATATTGGCCCAAAATCTTCAAGGAAGCAATAATTATACCGATTCATAAGTCTGAAAACAAAAGGGACATGGCAAACTATAGACCTATTTCACTTCTCCCAACTTTGAGTAAAATAATAGAAATTACCCTTAAAACCAGAATTGTGGATTATATAAAGAAGAATAAAATAGTAAATGAAAACCAATTTGGATTTATGGAAGGAAAATCTACCGAAGACGCAATGGCAGCCATACTAAATATGTTATATGACTCTCTTGAAAACAACGAACCCAGTTTACTAATTTTGATCGACCTTGCTAAGGCCTTCGACACTGTAGACAACAAACTGTTGCTATACAAATTAGAAAAAATGGGTTTTAGGGGACAAGTATGGGAGCTCTTTCAAAGTTACTTGAAGGACCGGGTTCAAAGAGTTAAGGTAAACAAAAGTCTCAGTTCGCAGATCAACATTACCCATGGAGTACCACAAGGCTCGATACTCGCACCAATACTATTTATATTATATATAAACGATATCTACACAGAATCTAAGGAAGGCAAAGTAATTTCATACGCGGACGACACGGCGGTTTTATACAAAGCAAGAACATGGGAGCAACTAATAAATACAGTGGAGAAAGATTTTCCAAATATAGTAGACTGACTATGTGAAAACAAGCTGACATTAAATGTAAAAAAAAAACAAAATTAATACCCTTTGGTTGTTATGAAGACAGTATCCCGAATTTTACCAAAATAAATTACAACTATGAAAATAACACTTACACAATAAAAAGGGCTGGATATGCCAACTACCTAGGCATTATTTTCGATAGTCACATGAGATGGGATGCACACTTAGATAAATTAAATCAGAAGCTTAGAACATTTATTTCCTATTTAACATACTAAAACATTATTTAAACATACAACAAATGAGGCAAGTCTACTACGGCCTGGTGTATTCAATACTACAGTATGGTATAATAGCATGGGGAAGTGCCAGAGAAAATGTAATTAATGAAACCGAAATAATTCATAAAAATATAATAAAAAAAATGCACAATTTAGATAAGCTTACCCCCTCAGACACTTTATATAACATAACCAATCTAAAGAGCATAAGGAAAATATACTGCCTAAAAGCGGCTAATCAAGTATTCAAAAATAACCAAACTCAGTATGAATCCTACATTTATAACACCAGGAACAGTAAGAAGTCCTTATTCAAAATACCAACTTGGACAAAGAAAATCTGTAGAAGGAGCTACAAATATGTAGGACTAAAATGTATAAACAAATTAAGCAATGAAAGCAGAGCAGGGGCAATAGTAATAATAATAACATCAACAAAATTAAAAAGGAATTACACGGTTGGTTGCAGGGGATTGGCAGGGAAGAACTAAAAGCCATGATAACATAATCATTAATAAAATATCTGGCACTGTATTTGTAAACTATTGTGTTACTCAAATTTAATTTTTCTTTTCTCTATTTATATTATATCTACATCGCATTGTGAAACTGGTGACAGTTGAACATAACACATAACACTGTATCCCTAGGCGGACAAGTGCTTCGCACTTATGCCTACGAAACTATGTATATATATATATTAAACTATTAAACTATTATTATACAAAGAACTTTGGAGAGCTGGAGTTCCTTTAATTATGTGTGAAAATATATTGGAGATAAGCAAAAAAAGATACATTAGGGCCTATCATGAAGGACAAGATTTAGGACCTAGAATAACAATCAGAGGACTTGCTCAGGGAACAGTTTCTAGTCCCTTATTATTTAATTTTTATTTGAGAAAAATTGAGACATGTATACCCGAAGAGGTAGAAATATTAATGTTTGCAGACGACATTGCAATTAGTTATGCAAATGAAGATTTGGAAAAAATTGTTCAAACTCTAAATCTAGCTTTAATAAATATAAGTAATTTTCTAAATCAAAGAACATTATCATTATCAGCGGAAAAAAGCAAACTTTGCATTTTCGCCAAATCAGATCAATCATTAAGATACGAAGCCTTAGATACAAAAATAAATCTGAGAGGACAAAATATTCAAATAAGTGAGAAAATAAAATACCTAGGTTTTAATTTAAAATACAATTTAAACTGGACTTGTCATATCGATAATCTGGTCAAAGACTCCAAAAAATCACTAAATATAATAAAATTTATATCTGGTATAAAATGGGGAGCTCATCCTAAAGTATTAATAAACTTATATAAAAGTTTAATTAGATCTAAAATAGAATGGGGTGCGCAGTTATATAATACCTGCAGCGCAAACGACAAAAAAAAACTAGATAGAGTTCAATATTCAGCAATTAGAATTGCACTTGGATTCATGAAAACCACCCCAACCAACATTCTACTTGACTCAGCTGGTGAAGTCACTTTGGAGGATAGACATATATTCCTAACTAAAAAATACTTAGCAAAATGTTTTTCTATTAAAAATAATATCGTTAAAATGACAATAGAAAAATATGAAAGAATTCCTACTATACGTAAACTTAGAAACAACCTGATTGAATGTAAATATATAATTAACCACCTTTTAGATGATATAATCTGTACAAAACTACCGGGATCATTGGGATTAAATTATAAAATCAGATTCAAAAACTTTGCAGGAGAAATAGACATCACATCCAGCAAAACATTTATGCCCGATACAAAAAATAAAATAATATCTAATATAAAACTAAAACAAGTCACTAACAGAAATTTCGATAAACATATTGAGGAAAAATTTAAAAATAATATCCTAATATTCACTGATGGCTCCTTTGATCCGATAACATCTAGAGTTGGTTTCTGTGTCTATGCTCCAAATCTAAACATAAAAAAAAGTATTAGAATAAGTAACTACGCAACGATATTCACTGCCGAGGCATATGCTATAACAAGGGCATTAAATATCATTGATGAAAAAAAATGTGAAAAGGCTTTAATAGTAACAGATTCCTTAAGTGTACTTACTGCACTCGCAAATAATGATACCAAAGGTACAAAAGAAGCTTGTATATATAATATACAATTACAACTAAAAAACATCACAGAAAGAAATAAATCTGTAACCTCATTCCTGTGGATTCCAAGCCACTGTGGTATTGTAGGTAATGAAGTAGCCGACTCCCTTGCTAGAGAGGCAACGAAAATAAGTAACGTCAATATAAGACCTATAAAACACACAAATTTAACAAATACCTTTAGAAAAGATATGATAGCCAACTCTAAAGATACACTCAAAAAGGAAAGCCAAATTAAAGGTATTAAATATTTTAAACAAAAAAAGGAAATACTGGGCAAACCTTGGTTTTCAGATCTCAGTCTAAATCGTAATACTATTAACTTCATTAATCGTATTAGATCATTACACACAAAACGTGCTGACCATTTATTCAATAAAAACATAGTAGATAATAACAAATGTGATTGTAATGAGGAGGTAGTTCAAGATCTGAACCATAAATTTTTTTATTGTCCAAGGCTGGGATATAAATCAGACGAATTATTAATCAGATTATATAACATAAATCCCATGTTTCTTAATGATATACACAAACTCTCGTTCTCTGACAATGTGGAAATTTATAAAGAATTACACAAATTTGCAAAAGAAAACAATATTGACATATAATAATTACTTTACTTGTCACAGAACAGGAGCGCTCCTATAACAGGTTGGCAACTGTAACATAAACTGTACTCTAGAAATTTTATTGAAATGGTTAGGTCTTATGGTTAGGTCTGATTTTCATGTCAAAGTATTTCAGAATTTCAGATTGTTTCAATTAGTTTCAATATCTTGGGAGGTTATACACGCCTTACAAAAATAATAATAATAATAATAATAATAATAATAATAATAAATAAATAAATAAAATAACAATATATATTAATAAACAAAAATAATCACAATAATTATACGAAAAATTCCGTGATACAAGTTGTGAATTGAACAATCGCCATACAAATTCGATGGGAAGTGTAATTGAAAACACACCAAAACATTAAGTGTGTCTGGCGTAGGGTCAACAAATAAGACCGCCATAAAATACAACAAAAAAAAAAAAATAAAAGGCAATAAAATTCAAGAAAATTCTTAATTCAATAAAACAAGAAAAATTCGAACGCATAACAGAGGCTGGATACCAGATACGGCCTCGCATCAAACACCGTTATCATACCGTTATTTCCTTTGTTGATTAGTTAATAGTTGTATACGTAATAAAAGGGCGCATGTCTAGAAACTTTTCACGCATGTCCAGAAACAGTGCGCATGCTCAAAAAGTTGCTGTCGAAAATACTTCGTTAAAAAAATTCGCCCCACCATTCAGGTGGCCAATCTGCGCAAGCGTTATATCTATATTGACACTAATTATCGCTTTTATTATCTAAATAACTAATCAACAAACAAAATAAAGGCACCATGAGGAACGCGTCCTTGGTACCAAGTTACCAAGATGGTACCAAACAAGCTAAGAAGTTTGAATTCCTGTCTATAGTTTCGTACTCTGACCAATGGAATCACATGTGATGGTTTTTAACCAATAGGTTTGGCTTGTGAATTGTCAATATCATAGAATTTCCCAACATGAATAAAAACTAAACAAACCTGATCACATAATAATTATTATTGCGGAAGACAATAAGCTGAAATGCCAAGTTCTCCCTAGATGCTAGGCATAAAGCATTAATCATAAGAAAAACATATTTGTTGTAGTGGGGGTAGTAGTGGCCATGGAGCATGCACCGAACCAGCTGTTTTTAGCATGTTTGTGATTTGTGGAAGGTGGTGAACATCAGCATATTTGCGACTGTCCGTTAAAACTCTTTTGTGTAATTCATCTTTAAGTTTTGAAAACACAAAATTTGATTCTGCTACTACCACTTGCATGCAATATGTAAAGTAATGCTTTAGAAGAAAAATGTAAATCATCAACAAAACTGTGTATATTCTTGACAAGTATTGGGCTTTCTGTCATTTGTGACGCAACTGTTCGTCTATACGTAATTAAATATGCGTATATCTTGCAAATAAGGAATCATTCTATATTTAGTAATTCAAATATTTTGCGCAAATTGCAACAAAGAAACGTGTAAAAGGCAAACATCAGAAATAATTCTGGCCTCTACGAGCGAGTCTTCGGGGGAAGACGACGGTGGACAGCCGCCTCGTAAAAAATCCCGAATAGACGTCAATTCTTGTGTAGAAAGTATGCAGTCACCTGGTAATGTTTGTGTGCAAAACGGTGCTTCAAATCCAAGCAATGGCTCAACTGAAAACGGACATGGAGATTCTGAAGTTATAAATAGTAATGCAGACATAATTAACACTGTTATTGTAGACCAAACTAATCAAGATATAGTGCGTCTTATCGGACAATACTTATCAAACGAAGGCTTGAAGTAAGTGCTTTTCATCTTTTATTTCAATCCTAAATTTACATAATTTAACCAATAAAACAATAAAAAGGTAAGGTAAACCAGTATAAATAGTGCAACTTCTTTGTTTCTTTGTATGTATGTACGTATGTATATAGTGTTATGTACGATATATTCTGTTTACTAATTGTAAATGACATTTTGATACAGTCATACAGTGCTGTTAAATAGTACACTACATACACAAAGAAGTTAAGTACAATAGGTATTATATTTTAAAAAACGTGGTATATACAGTGTTTTAGGAAAATAATAATGAATACAATGAAAGAAGAGCATTAATTTTATTAAAGAAAAACATTTTTAAGTATTGACCATATGTACCTACAACACAACAATTTCCTACAAGATGACTTTTTTTTGATAAGTTTCATATTAAAGATATGTGGATATGTATAAGTAGCAAATGCTTTGCTTTTAAAAAATATTTGTACTATCATCAATGCAACAAGTATAAATATTAATTCGCACATACCAATGACTTTTGAATATACATTAATGGACTAATGAAACAAAAAAAAATATTCTTAATAACTAATTATAATAACTTTACTTTTGTTCCTGAAATGAATAAACATCGATATTATCATCCATAAATGATCCGATAAAAATGAGAATCAACACTCTTATCCGCACTATCAATACTATCCATGGCTGTCAAATATTGGAGGTTAGAAATTCAAATAGTTCGAACTTTGGAGCATCAGAGCAACGTTGCCAGATTAACTTTCTACTAAAGAAGCAAGAGTCAAATTAAGTGTTGAATATTTTTATATAATATTTAATTAATCAATATTTCTTGGTAATTTTTTCATAAAATATAATTTAAATTAATAAAATACAAGCGATCGCAGCGCCTCACTTATTTTTATCAAATTTCTGGGACACATTTTTCTACAGCGGTTATGACAGCGATCGTTCTCCTTCTCTCTAACCTCCATGTTAGAAACGAAAAGAAGCTAGGTTACGACTAGTTGTCACACTTTACATTTATCTGCCATTGTGTACACATCTTGTTTATAGTCTTTTTTTTCTTGTGAATTAATTGTTTATTTATATATTTTGAGTAAAACAGTTTTTCTGACATCACTGTAATACAATTATCTGCAAAAATATTGCGTTTAATTTTTTTTGTTACAATTAGAGTACGTCAATTAATTCTGTACATAATATAACCTACAATTTTATAGTGTCATCCATCTGCCAACATTTGACATACGTATATTAAGGAGGTCAGTTGAACATTGCAACATTAGATAAAGCTATGAATTTAAAATATGTCATTCTTTTAGTCATGTAGAATGATTCTAGAAAAACTTTAGGATATCTTATCGAACTATTTAACAAGATATTCAACTTTGAATATCGTCAGAAATACACGGTTCTGTATGGTATATGGTCAAAAAATGTACCTTGACGATGTCTTTTTAATATAATTTGTGAATAAAGAGTCTAAAAATAGGGAACTCGTATCCTAGCTTTGCCGCCATGTCGATTTGACAACGTCGCAACTCGATGTACTGCATGCGTTATATAAAATTATATCGATTATGACAGAAGACTATAGGTTAGGGTATAACACTTAAATGGAATGTTGTTTACCGACAATACGCGACGTTGTGAAACGTTTTCACAGCTATTTACATCTAAAGTCAATTGAATTACTTTATATTTCTTGAGCATGATTTAAAATATCAAAATTGTATAATCTTTAATAAAACTAAAAATAAACATTTTTTACTATTATAAAGTATTATAATATTCGACTTGAAATTTTTTTTTAGGATTTATGGTCTAAAACTAGAGTAGTAGTCAACTGACCTCCTTAACATTACGATTTTATTCTTACACCTCATTCATGTCACATGATGGAAAGGATAAAATAATTCTATTATACTTACATGTATAAAGGACATATATATATATACAATCAAAGGTATCTTGTCACCTTCGGAACGCTACATGGGGGTATCGCTATCGCCTCATATATAACGTTGTCTCCTCCGAAATCAGAGGCGACAACGTCCTTCAATATTTTCGATGGTTTTGGTATTAAGACGTCATCTAGATCCAAAAAACGAAAATTCGTCTGGAGACCACAAAGTACCTCCCATACTCACAAAAAAATCTTTTAGTTCCGTTATAGATCGCTAGCGCTAGTGTCGCGCTTAGCTGGTACGATTGCTACGAAGTCGCCTCCGAATATGCGAAGGAATGTTTTATGATACCTGCGTTTCCTTCTCGCCTCTAAAAAATGGCAACATGGCAGCGGTTTTATGCTTAACCGTGTCGTTATATAACATTTATTCTGATATATCAAACTACCTAACTACTCAACTCAAATTCGTAACTTTAAAAATCTTTAGTGTAAAATGTATTCTAGAGCCAAGCATGCTTCGATTCTAGATGACCTTTTGAATGCAATCTGATAACTTTTTGTGCCAATTAGGAAGTTTTAATATTTCTAAATTTCCTATACTAAACTGTTTTATTACTATAGCAAATTTATATTTTGCATCTGAAATTTACAGGCATCAACAATTTATATTTAGTCATAATAATTAATTTAGCTTTTTATCAAAACAATAGCCGATGTCTACATGTATAGTTCATTAATATTATTAAGCTTTTATTTAACTTGCAATGCAATGTATGTATGTACGTTTGTTCGGGTGGAATCTTGCTACTCAATTTTGAAGCAGATATCTTCAACCGATTGAGCTGAAATTTTGTATACACGTTTAGTTTGGATGACAATACACGATAAACTGTGTGACGTCATTCTAATCATATATGGCGGACCATTCAAGATGGCGGAATAATTATTTTTAATGCATTTCTACAATATAGGTATCAAATGAAAGGGCATGTTGAGAGTAACTCGAAAAATAATGTGACGTCATTCTAAATCCAATATGGCGGAAAATCCAAGATGGCGGAATAAGTAGTAATTTTTTATGCACTTCTACAATATGGGTATCAAATGAAAGGGCTAGTTGAGAGTAACTCGAAAAATAATGTGACGTCATTCTAAATCCAATATGGCGGAACATCCAAGATGGCGGAATAGTTATTTTTTATGCACTTCAGCAATATGGGTATCAAATGAAGGGGCTTGCCTAGAATAATTAGAAAAATATACTGTTAATTATTGTATTATGCTGGGCTTGCACAATACACAAAATGCAGGGTAGTACTGTCGACCACGCCGTTGTTTACTTAGGCTCAAAGCTCTCTGCTGCTGGTCAAGCATACGTCGCCTTAAGTAGGTAAAATCATTAGGTCTCCATATTGAAGAGCTAGACTGTTCGAAATTAACCGGCAAACGACGTTGCAACAATGATGCGTTGAATGAGATGAACAGACTCAGAAACCTAGCCAGCGATAACTAAAAAGTAAAAAATAAATTACCTAAAAGCAAAAAACCTTTTTTTAAAAAAAGAGCTTTTATTTAAATGCTCTAAAAAGAAGAGAATAAAATTTTCCTTTAAAATTTTAACTATCAACTTATAACCTCATTATACACAATTTATATGATCATAAAAGTTTGTCGCGAGGTTTGCGTAAGTACCTATAAGTATTTAATTAAACTGAAATTTAAAAAAAATTAAACTTAGCAAATTAAGTTACTCAATTAAATAGTTACTAGTTTATTTACACAAGTAAATCGCGCGACAAGCTTTTATGATCATATAAATTGTGTATAATGAGGTTATAAGTTGGTAGTTAAAATTTTAAAGGAAAATTTTATTCTCTTCTTTTTAGAGCATTTAAATAAAAGCTCTTTTTTTTAAAAAAGGTTTTTTGCTTTTAGGTAATTTATTTTTTACTTTTTAGTTATCGCTGGCTAGGTTTCTGAGTCTGTTCATCTCATTCAACGCATCATTGTTGCAACGTCGTTTGCCGGTTAATTTCGAACAGTCTAGCTCTTCAATATGGAGACCTAATGATTTTACCTACTTAAGGCCACGTATGCTTGACCAGCAGCAGAGAGCTTTGAGTCTAAGTAAACAACGGCGTGGTCGACAGTACTACCCTGCATTTTGTGTATTGTGCAAGCCCAGCATAATACAATAATTAACAGCATATTTTTCTAATTATTCTAGGCAAGCCCCTTCATTTGATACCCATTTTGCTGAAGTGCATAAAAAATAACTATTCCGCCATCTTGAATGGTCCGCCATATATGATTAGAATGACGTCACACAGTTTATCGTGTATTGTCATCCAAACTAAACGTGTATACAAAATTTCAGCTCAATCGGTTGAAGATATCTGCTTCAAAATTGAGTAGCAAGATTCCACCCGAACAAACGTACATACATACATTGCATTGCAAGTTAAATAAAAGCTTAATAATATTAATGAACTATACATGTAGACATCGGCTATTGTTTTGATAAAAAGCTAAATTAATTATTATGACTAAATATAAATTGTTGATGCCTGTAAATTTCAGATGCAAAATATAAATTTGCTATAGTAATAAAACAGTTTAGTATAGGAAATTTAGAAATATTAAAACTTCCAAATTGGCACAAAAAGTTATCAGATTGCATTCAAAAGGTCATCTAGAATCGAAGCATGCAAAAAATATGTCTATTTAAATTTCGAGAATTCACACCTCCGACGAAGCAGTACTGCTTGGCTCTAGAATACATTTTACATTAAATATTTTTAAAGTTACGAGTTTGAGTTGAGTAGTTAGGTAGTTTGATATATCAGAATAAATGTTATATAACGACACGGTTAAGCATAAAACCGCTGCCATGTTGCCATTTTTTAGAGGCGAGAAGGAAACGCGGGTATCATAAAACATTCCTTCGCATATTCGGAGGCGACTTCGTAGCAATCGTACCAGCTAAGCGCGACACTAGCGCTAGCGATCTATAACGGAACTAAAAGATTTTTTTGTGAGTATGGGAGGTACTTTGTGGTCTCCAGACGAATTTTCGTTTTTTGGATCTAGATGACGTCTTAATACCAAAACCATCGAAAATATTGAAGGACGTTGTCGACTCTGATTTCGGAGGAGACAACGTTATATATGAGGCGATAGCGATACCCCCATGTAGCGTTCCGGAGGTGACAAGATACCTTTGATATGTATATATATATATATATATCAAATATATCATTTCATCTAAATATTTATCTGCGATCCTGCATACTTAATATAATTTTTCAGATAGTTCTACTCATCAAAACTACTACGATCAAAATTTATCACATATTTTAACATATATTTCCACAATTCGTAAAAAATAAATGAACTGTAATCTACCGTAAAAACGGTAGATTTGGCGGTGCAAAGAAAAGAGAAGGACAGGCACGCGAGCGGACTTCACCAATAATAGCACGCCATTCAGCGCAGACTTCGTTTCATATTGTTTGCATCAAAATCCACTCATTGTGTAAATGGTTAACCTGGAGTATATGTATAATACGTATATGGGGGTCACTGACTACTTCTTCGAGTTGAGTCCATACGCATGACCTTCAAGGTCCGGAAAGGTCAAATAAAGAAGTTGCTCAAAAACGTTATAAAATAGGTTTTCTTGTTTTTCTACGTGATTTTGTCATTTGAAGTTTAGCTCTTGTGGAGAACAGTCGTGTTTTTTCAGTTTTCTCGGCATGGCTGAAAACTACGTTAGGCTTTGGAATCTTAATTCCCTCCCAAAGACCCCCATGGATGGAATAACATGGGCTCAAGCAGCAAGGTCTTCTTCGGTATTCGAAGAAATGCAATAGTCACTGACGGCTAAACGGTCAGCAAAACTAGTTCTATTGGAAACAGGTTTGTGTAGTTGAGGTTAGGTTAGGTTAGGTCAGGTCAGGTTATGGTATGGTTAGGTTTTGGTTAGGTTGGGAGCATGTTTTCATTGAAATTGAGCGTTTTTGAGCAACGTCTTTATTTGACCTTTGCGGACCTTGAAGGTCATGCGGATGGACTCAACTCGAAGAGTTGAGTCGAATGAAGTAGTCAGTGACCCCCCTAGCGGCGGACCGCTAAGACGAATTTTGACATTGTATCAGGTGGGAAAAGAACAGGAGCTACCTGGTAAAATAAACCACAATTTTTCATACTGAGCTACAGAGTTTGTTGTTATTACGTGTTCCACTGTAGCTGTATAATGAAATTACGTGACCTGAATGAGATGTATGAATAAAATCGTAATAGTTAATACTCGTATGTCAAATGCTGACAGATGGTTGACACTATAAAATTGTAGGTTATATTATGTCTAGAATGAGTTGATGTACTCCAAATCTCAAAAAAAATTTAAACCGTATTTTTTGCAGACAATTGTATTACAATGATGTCAGAAAAACTGTTTTACTTTCAATATATAGAAGATTTTTAAGTTAACAATTAACTCACCAGAAAGAAAGACTATTAGGCAAGGTGTCTACACAATGACTGAAAATGTCAAATATGACAACTATTCCTAACCTGATCCCTTCTTGTTTCTAATATTGCATAACCTTAGGAACGATGTACATAATACGTTGTAATTTGCATTGTGCATTTAAACGAGAAGGTATTATGAATTCAGATTATTGTTCCAAAAACTACGTCTTGTTTTTTTTTGCATTTTCTCTGCATAGTTACAACAAAGACATATATGTATTTCAATCCCTTTTCGCTTAAACCAAGAACAGATCACGTGATGGAAAGGATAAAATAATTCTACTGTACCTATAATAATATCCAGATAGTCAGTTATGGTACCACAATTTATTAACGTGTGCGCGGCATATGAGGGGTTGGGATTAAGTACTGGATGTTTCACCTTCCATGTAACGGAAACTACTGGATATAGAAAAATTATCAGTGAAATGACCATGAGAAAATCTTGGAAATTAGTTTTGCATATCATCACAAGGAGGCGTAATTGATAAAATGAATCATGAAATTCGAGATTTCTCCAAAAATTCTCATATATTAGCTATAATTTTAATAGCATCATTAGAAAGCTTAAAAAATTTCGTAAAAATTATGTCTGAGGCTCATTGGCGTACCGACCTTAACAAGAGCGGAGGAAGCTTCTCTTTTTATTCTCCTTAACGACTTATCCGACTTTAACAAACTCAGGCTTGTTTGGCAGAGAGAACTAGGCGTTTGCAAATATTGTATCCATTGGTACCCAATAGTTTCGAATAATATTGCTTGATGGCGCAATTCGCAATAATAACAATTTCTTTGACAGGGTGACCACACTACTGGAAAACCTGGACATGTCAGGGAATTCTAGACTTTCTGGAAAAGTTAGGGAATTTTACTATTTTTTATAATTTTGCTTATTTAGGGACATAAAACTGTAAATAATTTTTCACTTGTTTTGATATTAGATTTAAAAATTGGCGTGGCTGCGATTGTCCTTACTATCTAGCGTACTGTAGTTACTATTCTATAATGGTATAAATGTTGACTGTGCGACAAAAAGAGCTATCAGATAATGCAAGAATATCAAAGAAAGCGGTGTTTTAGAATTTGAGAAAAATTGTCAAGCATATACCTATTACGCTGTGTGAAAAATTACTTGAAAAATCTCCAGTAAGCTACAAGTAAATAACTTTCATTAACGAAGTAATGCTTTTTAAAAAGTTGTCTTAATCAAGAAAATAATTTAACATTTCAAAATTTAGTCAGAGAATTTTTAAATCATATTTCTGGAAAACCCGGAAATTTGATTTTTAAAAATTTGTGGTCACCATGCTTTGATTTTGTTACGAAAAATATCATATGGTTTAATTTTTGTTAAGGTTAATAGGTGCAGCAATGGAACCTTTGGTAAATATAAAAGGATTTTATTTAGAATAACTGAATTAAATTGAAAATACAAGAAACACGTAACATAGATAGATAAATATTCGCGAGATACATCTGTTCATATTGCCCGCTCCGGGATGACTGCTTGACTACCATCATAGGACCACCACGTACACGTATTAAGCCGGTCAGTCCCTTATCGGCATTTTTTACTCGCAGATGCACAATAGGAAAAATAAACAAGTGGCAATCGTACACACGGAAACATACATAAAATGTCCGATCGATATTGTTTGAAATGCACCGACACACCGACTGCGTATTATAACATTAAAATGTAACTTTTACACGCCCTCTCAATACGCACGACGCACTAAAAAGCAAATAAGGAGAACTAATTTTCTTCAATTGATAATCCAAGTCCCTTAAGACAATGTAGGTGACTTGCTCGAACCAGGGGTTTCGTCAAAACATCCGCAACCATGTCCTGTGTGGGAATGTGTTCCAACACAAATATTCCCGCACTTATTGCTTCTCGGACAAAATGATGCTTGATGTCGATATGCTTCGTTCTGGTATGAAAAACGGGATCACTCGCTAAAAATTGAACCGAACGATTATCGATGTAAATTGTCATTTCTGTCCACTCTTCCAGGCCTAACTCAGTTAGAAGACTCCGCAAGTATATTGCTTCTTTTGCATCTTCTGCCAAACTAACGTATTCGGCCTCTGTCGATGACAATGGCACGATTCGTTGTTTTTTTGCCTTTCAGGTTACTGCTGCACCACTTAGAATGAAACCATATCCTGTATATGATCTTCGATCAAATGTGCAACCACCCCAGTCTGCGTCTGCATAACCAATCATTGGTTCGTCTGTTTTCTTATAAATGAGCCCTATTTTTGTAGTCCCAGCGAGATATCTCAAAACTCTCTTCGCTGCCAACCAATGAGTTTTATTTGGCTTGTTCACAAACTGTGCTAGTCTTGACACAGTATTAGCAATATCTGGTCTAGTTGGCACAGATATATAGGTATATGAGGGCTCCAATTAACTCTCTATATGGATACTCTTCAGTCAATTCATTGTCTTCTTTCTCGACAAAACGAGCATCTATCTCCGCAGGTGTCACCACTGGGTTACATTCACTCATTTTGAAGTGCCTGAGTATTCCCAATATGTATCCAGTTTGTGTTAATCTAATAACTCCATTGTACCTACTGATTGATTTCTAGGCCTAAACAGTGTTTTGCCTCACCAAGATCCTTGACTTCAAAATCACTCAAAAGTTCATTTATGATCTTTGTAATATTTTTTTTTATATTCCTTGAAGCCACCAGTATATCATCTACGTATACTAATACAAAAATTTGATTATCACCAGTATCATTGAAAAACAAACATGGCTCATTCTTTGTAGGTTTTAGTCCCATGCATGATTTTGCGTTAAGTTTCATGTACCATTGTCGTCCAGCCTGACGAAGTCCATACAGTGCCTTTTTAAGATGGCACACATCGCCACCACTGTGTAAACTTCTCAGCATCTTGCATGCTTTGATACCAACATCGGTCTTTTTACCTTGTTTACACACTATACGATGTAATGTCTCTTCCAGCATTTCAGGAACCTTCATTAGTACCCTTTCTTTTAATGGACCGTTTAAATATGCAGTTACAATATCAAATTGCCAAACTTTCATGTCAAACTGCATCGATAGAGCCAAAAGCAATTTTAATGATTCTAATCTAGCAACTCATTTTCCTTTTTATGATTGTTTTGTTCTTCCAAATTCACCTTACGTGATTGAAATAACTTTCGTGGTCGCCCTCTGCTTCCACTCCGTATCAGTCTTGGTCGTCCAGGAGCTTTCTTAAACTCTTATATTGGTTCAATAGGCTCAGGAGTAATTTGCTGATTTTCTTCCGTACCATTACTTTGTTCATCTAAAGGTCTATGTGGGAATTCCACAACTTTAGGCTGATTTGCACTATTATCTTTCTGTTCTAAAGATGTAAATAGTTCATCCAACACGCACGTATCACTCGAACTTTTGCCAGTTTCCTCAATAAATTTGACGTCACGTGTATTTATTATTTGCCTTGTATTTGGGAGAAATACTCGATATCCCTTCCTATCTCTAGGATATCCAACAAACACGCCAGCTTTCGCTCTTTCCATGAGTTTATCCTTACCAGGGTCTTTATTTAGTACCAACACTTTTGATCCAAATGACCGTAAATGATCAACTTTCGGTGTTTTCTTCATCCATTTTTTATATGGGGTTGATATGAACTGATAGTCTTTTAAATTGTTTATTCCACAACGCACACAAATAGCACTAATATTTACAAAACCTAACAAACACATATAATGGTAAAAAAACAACTAACCTAAATATATACACGTAAAACTAAGTAACTGACAGGAAAAAAGAACAACGTTAAATATTGAGTAATAATAACAAAATATATTATACAACGTGGCTGACTGTGAGACTAAGTGGCTAGAGCTCTTTCTTCCTTGCCGCTGGTGGGTGGAATATTAGAGATTTTTTTTTTTTTTTATGTTTTCGCGGAAGAGAGGAAATCTTCAAAAGACACCTAGTCGTCCGTACGACTGGGTAGTGTCGGATTCCCGAGGAAGGTGGCCTCGGTCCTACCGACTAAAACCCCTCTACCTCAGGCCGTTATAGGACCGGTAAAGTCGGTCCTCTTCAGCCATATGTTTTTGTGTTATGTGATTAGATGTTATTTGAGTTGTATGTGTATGTGTAAGTGTTATCTGAGGGTAAGAGGGAGGTTTTCGTAGTAGTATCTACGCTAGTACTGGGCTAGTATCGCTTATTTATACTAATCCGAGTACTAAGCAAGGGTTGGGAAAAAGAGGGGTTGGAAGTGAGGTGCTGAGAGAAGGGCAGAATTAACAATAAAAACGATTTGGTTTGTAAAGTTGATTTCGCGGTGAAAAATGAAAAAACAGATAACAGCAAACGATAGAGCATGCCTGAAAACATAGGGTTAGGAAAAAGAATCGTAGCTTTACGATAAAAAATAACAGAGTTAGAAATTGATTAAAAAAAAAAAGAATAGAAACACTGAAACAGGTAATATAAAGAAGAAAGAAAATAGTTAGAGGTAAAACAACAACCAAATTTCAGTGAGAAAGTAAAGAAAAAAATTAGTTAAAATTATAAATAAAATTAATAATCAGAGACAAACTAGAAAAGATAGAAAGAAGTGTTGGGTACAAGTTTGATTGAAGCTAGGGGTGAATCAGGTAGTAGGACGAGGTAATTAGGGAAACGACGTCACGGGGAAAACCAGTTACTGCTGTACTGTATATCTGGTTTCGAGGAATTCGGTTTCGCTATATGGTTGTTTGTATCAGGGTCTTCCCATTTAAGCTACTAGTCGGACATATATTTCTTATGTGACTTGCTGTAGCTACAGCTTCTGACCAAAAGGATGCCGAAAAACCAGATAACAGAAAACATCTCGCCATATTTAACAACGACCGGTTCATCCGTTCCGCCACGCCGTTCTATTGTGGGGTATGAGGTATAGTCAACCTTCTCTTAATTCCTTGGTCTGTCAAATATTTGTCAAACTCCTCATTGCAATACTCACAACCGTTGTCAGATTGCAAACACTTAATTTTCATTGCAGTCTGTTTTTCTACTAACTGTTGGTATAGCTTGAACGCTTCCAAAGCACCCGATTTCTGTCTCAAGAAATAGACTTCACACCATCTAGTGCTGTCGTCAATGAAAGTAACAAAGTACTTTGTTCGACCCATTGATTCTGTTCTAAAGGGACAAACTACAACTATTGCACTATTTTAAGAATTTCTTCACGTGGCATTCGACCTTTCTCAAATGGTAAAGGAGTAATTTTTCCTTTTATTCAATTTTCACATTGAGACAATTGATCTGTCCCTTTCACGGTACTCGCAGGAACAATTCCATCCCGAACTAAGTTTAGTAAATCTCTCGCGTTAAGATGGCCCAACCGTTCGTGCCACTTCAACAGTTCGGAGCACCCCGGTTGAACTGCCGCGCACGCGATATTTTCCCGAATGTAATATAAGTCTCCTCTGCGATTCGCAATCACAGAAATATTACCATTCTATGCTTGCAGCACTATAACTTTCATCAACACCTACGTTCGCTGATTGTTGATGTCTTTTGTTATCTTCTTTGTTGGACATACATTAGCTTTGTGTCTTGTGGCAGCACATTTAAAACACTTAAATTCTTTCGTTTAGATTTTCTGATGTCCTCTGATTGCGACACTTTAGTTGGGTCTGGTACACTTGTTGCAAATGTTTGTCGCCATATCTCATTTCAAGTCGCTCTAGCAGCGCAGAGAAGTCCCGTGCTCTGGAATACCTTGAAGGACGTCCAATGCTTCTCCTCGCAGAGCTATGACCAGCGCCGTTGCTTTCTCAAAATCGTTCCAGTTGTTTGCTTCTGCCGCTGCCTCGAACTGTCGTTGTACACAGACCAGCAAACTTTTCCGTCGAAAGTCGGTGGTTTAATTCTGATTGCTTTAGCAGTGTCTTCGGACTTTACTTCTCTAGCCGGTCTTGTGTTCTCGACCTTCTGTCGCATCTTCTCTACTTCCTCTTGTACTTCTTTCAACTCATCTCTTAGCTTCTCTTGTCTCGTCTCCAATTCTTGTCGTACTTCCTTTAATTCTTCTTGCACTTCTACTCTTACCTCCTTTAACTCTTCTTTCACTTCGGTTCTGACTTCTTTTAACTGTTCTTTTAATCCTTCCTGCTTAATTTTTATTGCTCTTATATCTTCGATCAATTTTTCTTGACCTGCCTTAATTTCTATTTGGCCCGCCTTCATTTCTTCTTGTGCTAATTTCATTTCGTCCTGTCCAGCTTCCATTTTATTCTTCAATTCTTCCTGTCCACATTCCATTCTTTCTTGTCCTGTTTTCATTTCCGTCATAATTTCCCTTAAAGCCTTTATTTGTTCTTCCATTATTGCCGCTTGTTTTCTTGTTATTGGCATAAGGATTCAAAACTCTTCTTCACTTCGGACCTCTTCTACGATCTGTCGCACTAACTTCAATTCCCTTACTATCCCACTCCTGACACCAAATGTGACGTGTTCGGTCACGGAAAACACAATTAGCAAAACAAAACAACGAATTTATTTAATTACTAAAGTTAATTTGACTACACTACAGTTATAAACAAGTCTACACAATTTATTTCACTAAAAAGTCTCTTTTCCCGCTCGCCTCTGGTGTAAATACTCGCTATAATGTAGACACTATCTATCTATCGCCTTTTGTTCGCCTATCGATCGCTTCGCTTTCAAACATCAGCTGTTCACTGTCAACTAACTCGGTGTGAGCGTCTCGCCTTTATATAGTCTTTTCAGCCTTTTTCTAGGGAATTCTACAGCCGTCTAGTAATTCAATTGTTTTCCCATTGATCTTTGCTGGTGTTTTCTAGATGTTTCAGGAAAGCCGGGAATATTCCTTATGTATTCAGGGAAGATGTTCGTTAATTATGCTCACACCAACTTAATTGGCAAGTACTAGTAACAATATACTCTACAAAGAAGCAAATAACCACGAGTGCAGCATCCTTTTTAAGAAAGTCTTTTTAATGTTTGTTTATTTACTATACCTTACCTATTCAATTTCAGACTTGTAACTGCACATTACACCAAATTTATAAAAAAAATATTCTCGCGAAATTTCAATGTTGAGGTAAATTGTACAAAATGGGTTACTTTGGTAAATGTTACTATTCATGATTGTAATTGTTCTTTTAAAATTTTGTTATTTTTACGAAAACTTTAGAATCAAAAATTTTACATTTTTCACATTCAACAGGCTCAATTATAATTAAGTAGTTTTTATATTAAATCATCTATTTATTTTCGTAATATCATCACATTATATTAATCGATTTAAAACTATCGATATGCGACCATAGAGAAAACGTAAAAATTCTATCTCATTCGCCATAAGGAGAGTTTTTTTCCTTCTGCCCCTTCCAAAAACAAATTCTAAATCTGACACTGGTTGCCACTATTTGGAAAGCGCGGAAAAAGTGACATTGAAGTGCAGTTTATTTTGATATCCGTTCCCAATTAAAGCCAAAAAAAAAAACGTTTTTGAAAAATTTTGATTTTTTTCCGGATACTGGAACTGCTCGGAATTTAAAACTTTCCACACGGCATATTGTTAGCCACAAAAATGTGTAAGTTTTCTCTAATTTGATCGACTCCATTACTCTGGCCGTTACAGTGTGCATGAAGCCTATTCCACAAGTGCTTAGGGCCCTGAATTTAATTACTTTTCTGTGTAATTGGCAATTTGAAGCCTGGATTTTAAACTGTAATTGGACTTTAGAAGAAGCAGTACGACTTATAAATGGATTATATTTATAAAAAAGTTTTGTTAAATGCCTAGAAATAGTACTAGGTATACATTCTGTACACATATTCAGTCTATTAGTAATTACGATCATGATAAGAATCATATTACCCATATTAAGTCTTAGACTAGGAAAGAAAAGCGACGCATAATCGTCGACTGTAAGTTGTGCTAATTTGATGCCAGGACGCTTAGCTTAGTTATAATTAATATTAATAAGCAAAAACATTTTCCATAAAAATATGCGATAATAAGAAAATATGATTTAATAATAATTTTTTACAAATTAAGTGAAATGACATTTGCTAAATTATTATCAACAACCAACTCCTTTGGCTGTAGGAATGTTGGTAATTCCATGAAAATGTCATTCTCAAACAGATTACAATAAACTATCAATACTATGACGTGTTCAATCACGAAAAACACAATTAACAAAAAAGAAACAACGAATTTTATTAATAACTGAAATTAATTTAACTACACTACTGTTAATCCGCGCAGACTATGCTAATAGAAGCGCACAAGACCGAGCATGGCAAAAAATAGGACAAAAAGAAGAAATTATTGTTCTCAACACAACGGCGACGACGACGCGTATCGAAGTAAACCTCTTCACCGTCACTCCTATGTGGATAACCGCACCACACCCGCTCCACGCCAGTACCAAACCTGTTGGACGCCAGTCGCACGCCAGCACCAGACGCCACTCGTGTGTGAATTGGGCCTTACAGTCACAGCACAACTAGCCATTCTGTTTCGTTAAAAAAAATTAAAAATATTAACTTAATTAGGTAAATTATTGGAACACAAGGTAACTACTGAGTCTACTGTCTACTGTCAGAGACGTATTAAAAATCTACATAAAGATGTTGAAACATTAGGAAACACGGACATCAAATTACTGCATAAATGTCATTTAGTATTTAGTATATAATTTGGTTGTATCGTTATTTTGAAAAAATAAAGGCAGCAATACTAACTCATTAAATAGATCTTCCCTGTTATTTTTATGTGTGTAGACCATGCCGTCATCGTGCAAAAACAAAATACTATCGAAAATCGATAATTATATAAAAAAGGTGCACCTAAAAATTAAAGTTTACACGTCCGAGGAATTTTGATGAAATTTAATACTTGTCATTTTATTAAATTATTTTTAGGCTTTTTACTCACACTGTATAAATTGTAACCTTTAGATACCTAGTAAATTAAACACAAGTCTGATGACTTCTTTTGAGATTTTAGTGGTAGCCATGTACTCAGCATTATTAGTCACAGTTACTAAATTCTGTTCTCTTTTTTTTTTATAAAATAACTCCATTTGAACTGAATTGAATATATAAAGAAGTAGGGCAGAGCAAAACCCTCACTAAAATGACTTCAAGCTTCAAACCCAAAACCCTTATTAAAAGAGCTTCTTTGAGTCCCGAACATTTTAAAATATAAGACCAGTAGTTATATCGAGAAGTAATTAAGGGTTTCATGTAAATTAAAAAATTTAAAGCAGTTGTGAAAGATGCTTCAGCGCTCTATAGGTGCTTGAATTAAACCAAAAGGGCTTTAATTCATATATAGTCTAGTCAACAAGATACATTTTGATTGATTCGGAATGACATCTAGAAACTTTTTAGGAAAGTTGCGCCGGTAAAAATTACAAAAGTTATAAACAATTTAACAAAAAAAGGGGGGTTTGGTTTTTTGCAAATATCTCGAAAACTATTAAAGACATCCGAAATGTAAAAAAAGATCCTTAAAGAGCAGGAAATTTCCTTAAAAAAGTCCTATCTCCCGAAACTCTACAACCAATATTTATAATTTTAATGTAGAGGTGAAAATAGCGCTAAAAGCGGATGATGTCCGTGTTGCGCGCGCCGACCGATACGGACATTTGAACAATAAAAATTATTTTAACTCATTAAATATGAATATTAAGAAATAAAAGAATTTAGGTATCTTTTAGACACTTGAATAAACAAAATTCCATTGCGAATAAAATTTTTCCCGTAATTTGTTTTTTATTAATTTTTCACGGGTATAAACCCTTTACAATATAATATACAATAATATAAGTAACATTCTGGGTGTCCAAACAAAGCAACACATTTTTATGTAAATGAAAATGATTAATAATTAATTAATTAATATTTGCATAGAAAGAAAATCAAGAGAAAACAAAAATGTAAAATTATTCATAAACAAAAACTAAGTTTTTTATTAATTTTTTAAACTTCGAAAAGTTTAAAGTTTTAATCGTATAATCTATGTCCAATTGAAGGCAGTTGAATTCCATAGAAAGTCTGCTCACAGCTGATCTAAATCCCAGACCCGACGAAAGAATTTTGTATTCAAAGGTTGATGATTGACTTCTTAAATTTCTTGGTTGAGATCTTATAGCAAACTGATCACGTAAGTTAGGGCAGTCAATCATGTTGTTTAGTAATTTATAGAGAAATAAAAGGTCTTGGTACAATCTACATGATTTGAGCGAAGGCAGGCTAATAGTTTGAAGAATATCCGAATAATTATGATCTGAATACTTCATTGGTTTATGTAATTTCCAAGCAATAAACCTTGCAAACTTGTGCTGAATTTTTTCAAGTTTATATGACAGTGTTTCAGTTGATGGAGACCATATTAAAGAAGCGTACATCACCTTTGATTTTACCAATGAATTGTAGAGTGTAATCAGTGCATTAAAATTTTTGAACCCTTTAGTTATTCTCATAAGAAACCCAAGCTGCTTGTTTGCTGCATTTACCATCATATTAACGAGTTCATCAAACTTTAGTTTGTGATCAATTGTAACGCCCAGATCTTTTATGCTTATTACTCTTGAAAGCTCTTTATTTGATAAGGCATAATCAAATTTGATTATTTCTTGTTTACGAGAGAATGTTATGCAAGCACATTTACTTACATTAAAAGATAGTCCATTTCGAGAGAACCATCAATTGATTTTAGGAAGATTCAACTGGAGATTTTCACAATCTCTGGGAGAACTTATCACAGAGAATAGCTTCATATCGTCAGCAAATTATTTAATAAGTGAATGTGTCACTATAGAGCTAACTTCATTTATGAATATTAGAAAAAGGGTAGAACCACTATGTGATCCTTGAGGGACACCAGAGTTCATAAGATATTCATGTGAGGTGAAACCATTCATGATTACTTTTGAACTTCTTCCCGTTAAAAAAGAGCTAAACCAATTTAAGAGATAATGTTGCAAGCCATATTTTTTAAGTTTAAGTACTAGAAGTTCATGATTCACTGAATCAAAAGCTTTTGATAAGTCTGTGTAAATAGCATCTACTTGTTTTTTGTCATGAATTGCATTTCATATGAATAGTTAGTAAAAGTATAGTTATGCTTTTGTTAAGTAATTTTTAGAAGTTTTCAATAGACATAAAAAACCAAATAATTGTTAAACTAAAAACCTCAATTTTTTTTCACTTCTTGGAAAAATAAAAAAAATTTGATTTTCCACTTTGTTATTAACAATCTAAGAGATAAACAAATGACAAATGCCAATAAAGTATCTAATGACAATTTTTTTTTTAAATATTCCAATTTGTTCTTTTTATTATTAAAAGTAATATACAATATTTTTTTATTAAAATTAAGTAAAATAAATTGGAAGCAAGTCTTCAATGATCTCACGCTCGATCAGATGTTGAACAAACTATATTTTATCATAGTTGAATCGGTGGCATGTTATGTACCGCTCTCTAGACCTCTTTAAAAACCCTACCCACCATGGTTCAATAAGGAACTTATCGATAGCATTAGATATAAAAAACACTACATTCCAAATTTAAGCAAACTTACAATTAAGAAAAAATAAATTCTTTAAGGAAATAGAAAAAAGCGCTGTGAATGATAGTTAGACATTTTGGATGTATGTGAATTCGCAGAGCAAGGGTGAAGTGGATAGAGGTGAGCAGTTTGTCTACGATGAAAAGATATTGTTACGAGTACTTGCCAATTAAGTTGGTGTGAACATAATTAATGAACATCTTCCCTGATTACATAAGGAATATTCTCGGCTTTCCTGATACATCTAGAAAACACCAGCAGAGATCAATGGGAAAACAATTGAATTACTAGACGGCTGTAGAATACCCTAGAAAAAGGCTGAGAAGACTATAAAAGCGGACGAGACACTCACACCGAGTCAGTTGACAGTTTACAGTAACAGCTGATGCAAAGCGATCGATAGGCGATACAGGCGAACCATAGAGGCGATAGTGTTCATAGAGAGCGATAAATAGTGTCTACCGGAACGGCGATTAAAAAGTGACTTTTAGTGAAATAAATTGTGCGGACTTGTTCATAACTGTAGTGTAGTCAAATTAATTTTAGTAATTAAATAAACTCGTTGTTTTGTTTTGTTAATTGTGTTTTCTGTGACCGAACACGTCACATTTGGTGTCAGGAGTGGGATAGTAAGGGAATTGAAGATTCCCGAAGAAAGTTAGTGCGACAGATCGTAGAAGAGGTCCGAAGAGAAGAAGAATTTTGAAGCCTTATGCCAGTAACAAGAAAACAATCAGCGATAATGGAGGAACAAATAAAGGCTTTAATGGAAATGATGAAGGCAATGAAGGCAGGCCAGGAAGAAATGAAGGAAGAATTGAAGAATAAAATGGAAGCTGGACAAGAAAGAATGGAAGCTGGACAGGAAGAAATGAAATTAGCACAAGAAGAAATGAAGGAAGAAATTAAAGCAAGCAAAGAAGAAATTAAGGCAGTTCAAGAGAAATTGGTCGAAGATATAAGGACAATAAAAATTGAGCAAGAAGGATTAAAAGAAGAGTTACAGGAAGTACGACAAGAATTGGAGATACGACAAGAAAAGCTAAGAGATGAGTTGAAAGAAGAAGTACAAAAGGAAGTAGAGAAGATGAGACAGAAGTTCGAGAACACAAAACCGGCAAGTGAAGTAAAGTCCGAAGATACTGCTAAGACGATTAGAATTAAACCACCGACTTTCGACGGAAAAGTTTGCTGGTCTGTATACAAACGACAGTTCGAGGCAGCGGCAGAAGCAAACAACTGGAACGATTTTGAGAAAGCAACGGCGCTGGTCATAGCTCTGCGAGGAGAAGCATTGGATGTCCTTCAAGGTATTCCAGAGCGCCAACAACGAGACTTCTCTGCGCTGCTAGAGCGACTTGAAATGAGATATGGCGACAAACATTTACAACAAGTGTACCAAACCCAACTAAAGTGTCGCAATCAGAGGACATCAGAAAATCTACAGGAGTTCGAGGCCGATGTGGAACGTCTAGTTAGATTGGCCTATCCTACCGCTCCGCAGGACTTCGCAGACCAACTAGCAGTCCAAACATTCGTCGATAGCGTGAGGGACACCGACTTACAACAAGTTCTCCGTTTGGCCCGCCACAAGACTGCGAGTGACGCACTGGCGCACGCCTTAGAATTCGAAGCTGCAAAACAAGCTTCCAAAGGGCACGTGCGTGTACGCCAAACAGCTGTTGAAGACGACGAATACAAGAATGAAGTCACAAGGCTGATTAAAGAATGCGTCGAAACTGTCAAGAAGACTACCATCAACGACAAGAGAGAATCGGCCAAATGTTGGGAATGCGGGAAGGTCGGTCACTTTTCCCGAGACTGTGACAAAAACAAAGGAAGACCAAGGTGCTGGGAATGTGGAAGGCACGGACATTTACGGCGAGACTGCCCGGCCGAAGAACGCCGTGCGGACCGACAGCAGTCGGGAAACTAAGATCAGCCAACTTTGAGGGGCGCAAGTTGGCTTCTCCCCACCAAGCCCCAGCAGAAATCGTCGTTTCCCAACTAAACGGAAGCAAGTCCTTATTCGTCGAAGGTCACATCAACAACAAGAAGGTTAGAATGGTGGTCGATACGGGAGCTTCTAAGACCATAATCCGGCCGAACATCGTTAACGAGTGGAGAATCCGTCCCCTGCAGAGGAAGCTACGTTTGACCACGGTTACCGGAGAAACAGCGCCGATTCGAGGAGAATGCGACATCGAATTGAGATTGGGAGAAGTATGCCTTCGACACAGGGCACTGGTAGCCGATGTCGCCGACGACGTGATCATTGGATTGGATCTTCTTGAACGAAACAAAATTAATCTGGATTTGGGCTCCGGCATTTTACGCATCGGCAAGGAAGAGTTGGTGATGACAAACCCCACCAAAGAGTACGGTCTTCGAAAGGTCATCGTAGCAGAAGACCGATTACTACCTGCTAGATCTGAGGTAGTTCTCAAAATAAACATCGACGGCGAAGGTGCGGATGGTTTGGTGGGGATAGTAGAAGCCAAAAACCCGGACTTGACACATAAAGCCATACTGATAGGACGAACACTGATTCGAACTGGGACGCCGAACGCATCTGTCAGAGTGGTCAATTTGAAGGACTTCGAACAGAAAGTGTGTAAAGGAATGGAAGTAGGAGTCCTTGAACCCGTGGTGTCCATCCTCCAATGCGAAGTCGAAGCTGAATCCACAAGGGCAGAGAGCGAACCACTTCTAACCGTTCTTCGAGACTTAGTGCAGCGTTCGGCCACAAACCTTAACAGCGACCAAATTAGAAAATTCGAAGAACTACTCAGCAAATATCGAAACGTCTTCGCCCTCTCTGACGACTTTGGGAGAACGAATCTGACATACCACCGTATAGACACGGGATCAGCTCGTCCTATTAAACAACCATCTAGAAGAGTTCCATGGGCTAAGCAAGAAGAAGTCAACAACCTGGTGAAGAACATGGAAGAGCAGGGGGTAATCGAACCATCACAAAGTGCTTGGGCTTCTCCGATAGTGTTGGTTAGGAAGAAGGATGGATCGACCAGGTTCTGCGTTGACTACAGGAAGCTCAACGACGTAACTTTAAAGGACAGCTATCAGCTATCCCTTACCCAGAATCGACGACACCCTTGACAGCTTGGTTGGTGCCAAATGGTTTTCAACGTTAGATTTGAAGAGTGGATACTGGCAAGTGGAACTGGATCCACAAGACAAGCAGAAGACCGCATTCACGACTGGTTACGGGCTGTGGCACTTTAACGTTATGCCATTTGGACTATGTAACGCTCCCGCCACCTTCGAGCGACTTATGGAAAATGTGCTACAAGGGCTCAATTGGAAGGTTTGTCTGGTGTACCTAGACGACGTGATAGTACTGGGAAAGACATTCGAAGACCACCTCCAGAATGTCGAAGAAGTGATCAAGAAGCTTTCAGCAGCCAAGTTGAAACTCAGTCCCAAGAAATGCCATCTGTTCTGTAAGGAGGTGAAATATCTTGGCCACGTTATTACCTCAGAAGGAATAAGAACTGATCCTGACAAGACTGAAGCTGTGAGAAGTTGGCCTGTTCCGAAGAACCAACACGACTTGAGAAGCTTTTTGGGGCTGTGTTCCTATTACCGACGATTCGTAAAGGGATTTGCAGATATAGCACGACCGCTCCACAAGTTAACAGAGGATGGTGTCCCTTTCCAATGGTCAGAACGATGTCAGCAAGCTTTTGAAACACTGAAGTCTACCCTTTCTCAAGCCCCAATACTGACGTACCCACAGTTCGACACAGACTTCATTGTCGATACGGATGCCAGCAATGTAGGAATTGGTGGTGTACTGTCGCAGATGCAGGAAGGAAAAGAAAAAGTCATTGGCTACTTCAGTAAGGCACTGTCAAAGCCGGAGCGAAACTATTGCGTGACCCGTAGAGAATTGCTGGCAGTCGTCAAAACTCTCGAACATTTCCATAAGTATCTCTACGGACGAAAATTCCTGTTAAGGACAGACCATGCGTCCCTGAAATGGCTGCTGCAATTTAAAAACCCAGAGGGACAACTGGCTCGATGGCTACAGCGGCTACAAGTATACGACTTCAGCATCGAGCATCGTGCTGGAAAACAACATGGTAACGCTGATGCCCTCTCGCGAAGACCATGCTCGAAGAACTGCAAACATTGCATGGCCGCCGAAAAGAAGGAACCAGTCAACTTGGCAAGGATCTGTCAAACGATGGTGGAACCGGAAGAACACTGGCAGAACGAAGACCTGGCGAAAGACCAAGAAAACGACGAAGACATTAAACCGATACTGCGGTGGAAAAAGGCAGGAACAGCACGACCTACCTGGGCAGATGTTAGTAGTACGAGTACCATCACGAAGAGCTATTGGGCTTTATGGGATTCGCTCATCATCGAGAATGGGGTACTAAAACGAGTGTGGGAAAGCCCTGACGGAACTAAAATTCGACATCAAGTAGTTCTCCCGAAGAACAGAGTCAACGAGGTGCTGACCGAAGTCCATGGAGGTGTTGGTGGAGGACACTTCGGAGTAGACGTTGGAGAAGGTGCGAGAGCGATTTTATTGGCTAAAGTGTAGAAGAGACGTCGAAAATTGGTGTAGGAAGTGTCCAACGTGTGCGTCAGCCAAGAGACCTCAGACTCGAAGCCGAGGGCGAATGAAACAGTATAATGTTGGTGCCCCATTTGAGAGAATAGCTCTGGACGTAGCAGGACCATTCCCAACAACAGCTGCTGGCAATTTGTACATCTTGGTAGTGATGGACTATTTTAGCAAATGGCCCGAAGTGTACGCAATCCCAAACCAAGAAGCTACTACGGTCGCTGGAATGCTGGTGAACCAATGGATCAGTCGGTATGGAGTTCCGATGGAGATCCACTCTGACCAGGGACGGAACTTCGAATCCGCGGTATTCCAGGAAGTCTGTGAGCTGCTAGGAGTACAAAAAACTAGGACCACTCCATTACATCCACAATCTGACGGAATGGTCGAACGGTTTAACGCGACGCTGGAAACAAATTTGAAAATGGTTGTCAACGATCACCAGACAGACTAGGACCAGCACATACCTTTGTTCCTGTTGGCCTATCGAAGTGCGGTTCATGAGACCACCGGCAGAACACCAGCCAGCATTTTATTTGGAAGAGAGCTGAAGTTACCGATAGACATCCGGTTTGGACACCCAGAAGATCGGCGACCTTCGGCTACCGACTACGCACAGCAGCTAGAGGAACGACTCGATACCATCCATAGAGCCGTTCGTAACAAAATCCAAGTAGGGAGTGACCGCATGAAGACCAGGTACGACCGGAGAGCCAACAGCACAGGATTCAGAGAAGGGGACCAGGTGTGGCTCTACAATCCTGTCCGTAGGAAAGGACGCTCACCGAAGCTACAGCGAGCCTGGGAAGGACCTTACACCGTGGTCAGAAGACTGAATGACGTGGTCTACCGTATTCAGAGAGGACCAAAGGCCAAGATGAAAGTTGTACACTTGGACCGCTTGGCGCCTTACAAAGGTCAAGACATTGATCGGGACGATCAATTCTAAGAAGGGGGCAGTGTTACGAGTACTTGCCAATTAAGTTGGTGTGAACATAATTAATGAACATCTTCCCTGATTACATAAGGAATATTCTCGGCTTTCCTGATACATCTAGAAAACACCAGCAGAGATCAATGGGAAAACAATTGAATTACTAGACGGCTGTAGAATACCCTAGAAAAAGGCTGAGAAGACTATAAAAGCGGACGAGACACTCACACCGAGTCAGTTGACAGTTTACAGTAACAGCTGATGCAAAGCGATCGATAGGCGATACAGGCGAACCATAGAGGCGATAGTGTTCATAGAGAGCGATAAATAGTGTCTACCGGAACGGCGATTAAAAAGTGACTTTTAGTGAAATAAATTGTGCGGACTTGTTCATAACTGTAGTATAGTCAAATTAATTTTAGTAATTAAATAAACTCGTTGTTTTGTTTTGTTAATTGTGTTTTCTGTGACCGAACACGTCACAATATCAAATGGCCCAAAAGAGTGCTCAACTTTTTGCGGACTACTTTGCTGCCTCCTTTCAAAAACATGATAATGTAATAGCTGCTTCTCGCTTGCAAAGCGGACTTTACAGCAACTCAACAAGCGACGACATATGTAATAGTGATAATTTCAATAGTTCAACCCAGGAAATTTTTGCGAAACTTAATGAACACCTACCAGTTGATCCTGATGGGTTGCACCCATTCTTTGTTAAGAACACATCCATAATTTTAATTGAACCTTTACATCTTTTGTTTAACAAATCATTACAAGGATACTATCCAAATAAATTAAAAGACGCATTTGTAAAGCCAGTTTTCAAAAATGAAAAAAAAAAAAAAGATGTGCGCAACCACAGGTCAATTGTTAAACAGAATATTTTTGCAAAGAATATCGAATCTATAATGTATGATAAGATAAGCGACTTTGCGGTAATATAATAATACCAGAACAACATGGTTTTCTGAAGGGAAGGTCGACGATATCCAATCTAACAATTATTTGCGAATATCTATGTAAATCAGCCTTATTCTGTAACTCAATAGAAATGTAGGCATCGAAACGAAATGAGAGCAAATCGAAATGTCTCCACTTCTATTGCTCTTGTCCATTTCGACGTTCGGTATTCTGTAACTAAAGTAGACGACGCGACAATCGAAATTTATGATTTCTACAAGACGTTAGGTGAAAAACGCGGCAACACTGCATTTTTCATGCGAATATGTACCTTAGTAACCATCTGACAGTTGGTTACTTTAACCTAACCGAACTAATAAAGCAAATTTGTGTTGAATACTGAGAACCGAGAGTGAAGTACCTAATGGTAAACCAGATGTCCAGTAAAACCCTTAGCAGGTAGAGAAATTTACACTGCCTTAAGAAACACTTTAAGCAGTAGGCGCATGTGCGAAGAGCTTTCTCCCATCGAAATAACGATTTCGACAGCTTCAATGCAGTCGGAATGTCATATTTCGAAGGTCGACTTTACATTTCGATTCGAGGAGTTACAGAATACCGATTCCGTACAATTTCTATTCTACCCCACCACTTCTATTCGATTTCAAGCAACTCTATTCGATTTGGAGTTACAGGTTAGGCCTGAATACCTAGACACCAAAGCGCAAGTGGGTGTGGACTATACGGATATGACAAAGGCTTTTGATAGAGTGCCACACGCGAAACTGCTTAAAAAGCTTAAGCTCTTTGGACTGCCTGGTGTAATGATTAAATGGTTTGGGTCGTTCCTGGATAGTCGAATGTTATCGGTTGAAATGAATGGTGAGATATCTGAATCGTTTGGGGTTACCTCTGGAGTACCGCAGGGATTGCACCTGGGATCGATTCTGTTTACAATTTTTATAAACGACATTGGTGAGAAAGTTAAAGAAGTTTTTGTTGTACGCAGACGACCTTAAGATTTTCAGAGTGATCTCGGATGAAGATGACCGGCGTGTGCTCCAGAGGGGCCTAAACAGCGTGGATGAGTGGTGCAAGGAAAATGAATTGGAATTAAATATAGAAAAATGTGAAGCCATAAGCTTCTATAGAACGAAGGTAATACAAACTAACTATGAGATAAATGGAAAAATGCTTGAACATGTCAATCAGTTTAAGGACCTGGGGGTGATTTTTGACGATGAATTGACCTTTGTTCCGCATGCAAAGCTAGTTACTAATAAGGCTTACAGAAAATGGAATTGTATAGTAAGTAAAGCAAGAGGTTTCAAAAACCCAAAATCATTTGTAGTGCTCTTTTACTCTTTCGTTAGATCAGCACTGATATAATATGCAATCAATATATGGCACCCTTCTACAAAAGGTTTATGGGAAGAGATAGAAAGGGTACAGCACAGATTTTTGAGATATCTTTCGATGATCGAGGGCAATCCTATGCGCTGGAACTCTCATGACTATTCTGATATAATGAAAAGGCACAATATTCCATCACATAAATCTTATGCACAATATAACGATTATAAATACTTGTGAGAATAAAAAAAGGATTAATTGATGTTAAATCCGTACAAGAAGCCGTTGTACAATATGAGCCTAGTGACAGACTCCGACAAAGAAAAACGTCTTTCACCCTTCCGGTACTCAAGTCCAGCATCTCCAATAGATCGGTAAATTACAGAATGGTTGATTCCTTCAATAGAGGTGAACCTAGAATTAATTCTGAATTATCCATGGACGTTATAAGCACTTTATTGAGGGAATCAGTATTTACATTTAAGTAAAAAATAGTTTCGACAAAGTTGGAAAATGTGGACTGCTGCTGATGTATTTCGTTAGTCTTTCAGTTTATATAGCGAGTTTGATTAGTTATTTATAAAAAATAAAAAAGAAAGAAATACTTATCCATTTACATTCAAGCTGTATGATATGTATATCTTTTGTAAAATAATTGCCAAAAAGTAAATTTAATATAATAAATATAATGTAAAGGGAAACTCGTATATAATAAATAAGTAAATAATTTTTTACTCTTATTGTTTAAATACATAATTGTTATAAAGAAATGTATTGTTTAGAAGATAAATGTAATTTTGTTTTGCGATTTCAATCACCAATAAATATGATTTAAAAAAAAATCGTTTCTTAAAAAAAATTTTAATTGCTTAACAACGTATTTGTTAATTAATATTTTTTTTGTTACTAAATATTAATATTGAAGCAGGGTTTAAACAAGTTTATTTTTTTATCATGTGAGGGAAATTCAACCGACTTGCTGTTCCGACCTATCGTCTTTATACGGGTAAGACAAAACGTTCATTGAACAAAGAAATTCTTTGTCGGCATTTTTTTATTAATGCCGCATAAGCTAAAACGCATAATTTGAACGTATAGTATATATTTTTTCAACCACGTCTATTTGAAAATATCTTCTGCTTCTCTGAAAATTGTTCTAATCTAAATGAATTCTCAAAAGCCTTTGAACAAAGCATAATAGCATAACACCCCTCCAATGCCTTAAATTGCATATATATAGGACTCTTTTTTCTCTTTATATGAAGATTGCAAAAATGATTAAAGGTGTTAATCTAATACCTATACTCTTCAATCATTGCGAAATTATTATGACGCCTTGTTCCTCTTCAGGCTAGTTAGGGGCTACTTGGAGGTACCTGAACTTGTAGCCAAAATTAATTTATATACGCCACCCAGAGAGCTGCGACCACGACATCAGGTTTTTAACTTCAACCCATCATTAGTAAATAAGTCTTTAATCAATAGAATTCTATCCAAAAGTAGTGCCGTGCCAATGCCCTAACGGAAGGTTGGTTTACCGATTCTTATCGTAAGTTTAAGATGAGAGCCAAAGAATTCTTTCTAAAAAAGTCATAATGCGTTTATCCTCTCACTTTTTTTTTACTACATCTAAAAATTTTTTTTATTTTTATCAATACTTTAATGTACCTATATAATTATTATTACACCTATTATATTCCTTATATAATTTTGTATTAAATGGGCTTATGCTCGTGTATACTTGAATAAATAAATAAATAAATACTAAAAAGTAATTAAAAAGAACCATGTGTCGTTTATTTTATAAAAAACATTCAAAATTATTTAAAATATTGAAGGAAATTTTAACATTACCCGCTTTTAGCGCAATTTTCACCTCTACATTAAAATTATAAATATTGATGTATTGTATTAGTGGTAGTTTTGGGATGTAGGACTTTTTTTAAGGAAATTTTCTGCTCTTTAAGGATCTTTTTTTTACATTTCGGATATCTTTAATAGTTTTAGAGATATTTGCCAAAAACGAAACCCCCTCTTTTTTTTGTTAAATTGTTTATAACTTTTGTAATTTTTACCGGCGCAACTTCAATTCAAATTCCGTAAAAAATCTAGATGTTATTCCGAATTGAATGAGCCCGCAACCATAATTTTCGGTGCCCATGACGAGATTTTCACCAAAATGGCTCTTGACTAATAATTCTTCTAGCTTTAAAGAGTATCTATATTTCAAAATGGTATCTAATTAATTATAGTTTAGTCCCAATAAACAGTTAAGAGTTCCTTACATTTCGTTTCTTGGAATTAATAAAATATAATTTCTATATTACATACATTAGTAATACTAGCAGTAATGTCCGGCGTTGCCCGGGTAAGAATATATTACACGTTTGATGGAACATTCTAGAATATTCGCGAATTTAGAACTATCCAGAACATCCCGTAATCATTCAAAACATTTTCTAACTTTTTTTAACATTCTAAAACATTTTTAAATGATTTTCAAGATTCTGGAACATTCTTAAACATTGCCAAATCATTCTGAAATGTTATAATAAAATATTATTTTACTTCTTAGAACATACTTGAACTCCCTGTAACATTCTAAAAAAATCTGCTTCATTCTCATCCGCAATCCGTGCTGTTAACTGGGTGAGTAGTGACATTAGTAGACGCCTGGCGACCACTGAGAGTTGAAGATTGTGGATGCTGTTACCTATTCAAATTGTTTACAATAGAGCTGGTCGTTGCAACAGATCTAATTCTGCGAAGATATTAGTTAAATGTAGTCGCTTAGTGCAGTTTGTCGTATTAAGCAAAATCGTAAAAAGCAATGTTTTTGATAAAGCGATCATAAGGCATTCAGCCGAGACCTTTGATTTTGGTCAATATAACCACTACGGCTACGTTGTTCTAAACGATGTCTTATAAACGGTTTTAACAGTAAGATTCACCCATAGTTTCAGGGTCCATTTAATGTAATAAAACTTCACCACAAATATGACAAGTACTTGATTAAATCTTTGACTAATAATATAGTGTATGAATAATTTCATGTAGGTGTGAGAAAGTTGCTTGAGTCATGTGCCCGTCTAGTTGGATGTTTGTGATGAAAACGACGAGGAGGCAGAGACCTCAAATGTGAGTCCTGAGGTGGTAGATCCTCAGATGAGTTGTGAGGTGGCAGATCCTCAATTGAGCTGTGAGATGGTATTAGATCCTCAATTGAGTTGTGAGGCGGTTAAGTCCTCGAGTAAGAAGGCAGTAGCCTTAGAGTTGTGAGGCGGTTAAGTCCTCGAGTAAGAAGGCAGTGGCCTTAGAGTTGTGAGGCGGTTAAGTCCTCGAAGTGAGTTGTATACTCAGGTTGCAAAAAGTCGCAATGTATGTGTTGGAGTCGCACCATTTGTCAGGTCATAGTCATAACTACAGTCCATTGTTATGGTCTGATCAGCGTGACTGATAATGTGACGGGGACTCGGTATCTCATGAGGAGATTGAGTGATGCAGAAGGCATCATGTGAAGTCGTTTTTTTTTTCATCTTGTTTTGTATCAACTATGAGGGATCATGAGAGGCATATTATTTAACAGTGATAATATCAATGGTAATAGCAGTAGTGTAAAAACAAAGATTTACTCGAAGTATGAGGTCAGTATTGCACTACAACTATTTTGAATTAACGTAAACTGTTTAATGTTAGATCAAGTGTTATTCAATTCTAGATTTCACACACGAGGACGTGTGATTTGTCAGGATGGCCGTGTCGGAGTTGGTGCCTGAAGGCAATTATTTCTTATTTATGGTGACATAGAGGCACAATTTATAGTCACCCTTAGGTTTGTGCATAATATTCCTTTTTAAAAAGCTGTTAGGTCCCAGTTGTCGATAATGTTTGTATTATCAGAGTAATAAGATTTAGAAATCATGCTTAAAGTCGAGGTGACGAGTGAGAGCACCGAACGTAGACACGCACTGTCATGTAGTGGTGTTTCTGAGAAATTTAGGAAAAAGGGGCCATGTGTTGGCATGATCCTTGCCGCAGGAGGCGGCTGATGAGGACACTTCGGCATGGACTGCGAAATAGAACGGACAGCCCGTGTATTCATTTTCGACTTGTAATAAAACTGCGAGTTTATTATTACGCCTAGTTGTACCCAATGTTCTTGTTATTTTAATTAATAATAATCAAATAAATAGTACCATTCGAGAAATAAAGCCTGTTCCGACATATATATATATATATATATATATATATATATATACCCAAAAAAATATATTTTTTTTCTACTACCCTTATGTACAGTTTGATAATTACAACACATTTCTTATACCTACTTAATTAAATGTTTAAGTCTGTTTCTTGCTTAATCGGTAGCACATATAGTTTTGACACTGGTCTTTTAATTGTACCTTTTACTACGCGCACTGAGATAACACGAGTCACGTTATCACTACCGGAATAAAGTCCTTATAAGGTCCATGCTCCCAGGTTTCAATTCGATATTTGTGGATTAAATCCATTTTTTCCTCGGTTGCAAATATTCCAAATACTAACGTTTCCAAAAATGTTGGAACATTTGTTGCAAATGTTGGTGGCGATTAAGTCGATGTGTGTTTACATCGCATACATCTGCTTGCGGTAGTGCTGTTTCTCCAATGAGGAAATGTCCAGGAGTTAAAGTGGATAGGTCATTGGGATCGTTAGATAAAGGAAACAAAGGTCTAGAATTAGGACAAGCTTCAAATTGTGTTAACAATTTATACAATATAATAAATAAGAATTGCAAAATCTGTGGATTTTTGTATCCTTGTTACCATACATTGAAATCATGTTGTAATCCATTTCTTCGTGAAGGATACGTGGTTCGTTAGATGGCCATTTACGTAGTTGAAATCCTGTCATTCCAAGAATTACTTTCAGTTCATTTTTTAGTAGTTTAGCATCCTCAATAGTTTCAGTTCCTGTTAGAAGGTCGCCGGCTAAAAAATTATGCAATACTGAATTGCTGGCCTTTGGATAATCGATTTTGTGTTGATTTGCAGATTCATTCAAACATTGAGTAGCCAAAAACGGTGAAGATGCTGTCCCATACGTGACTGTATTCAGTTCGAAAATTTTTAAAGGTAGTTCCTCACTAGCTCGGCATAATATCCGTTGCATTGGACGATCTTCCTTTCTTACCAAAATTTCCTGTACATCTTAGTAATGTCTGCTGACAGTATGTACGTATGTACCGATGTTGTCTAAATTTTAAAAGAATTGAAAAGAGTTCCTCTTGGACGGGTGCAGTCGCAAGTTGAATATCATTTAGAGATATATAAGCGCGATGATGAGCTCGCGGAGCCGTCAAACACTATCCGCAGTTTTTTTTTTAATGCAACGAATACTGTTTTTGATTCATTTATTTACAAATGTGCATTGTAATTACAACTTGGTGACAATTTTGGTTCTTTTTTGAAAGTACAGTACAAATTTTTTAATATAATTTTATATTTAATGTCGACCCCTTTTGGTTGATAGGTATCGAATCTCAGACACTTTTTTTTTATTAAAAATTACTAACAAAAATACTTATTTAATGAATTAGAAGTACAACGAGTACCGAGTGACTTGTAGTGTGAATAATATTGTAACGTTTCTGTGGGGGTAAAAACCCGCGAAAAGTCTTAAATTATTTATTGACTATGAAACACTTAAAATTAACAAAGATAAAACGGGAACTAGAACTAAATTAACAGCAACTATCTACAGTCTACAACTTCTTCTATACACTTCAATCACTAATTTATTTTACACAATTTATTTGCCTGTCGCTACTGTTTGCTATTTATTTATTTATTCGCCGAAAGGTCTCGCACTGCACTGTACTGTACTCTACTCTGTCATCTCGCGACCGATCTCTTTATATAGTCAATAGTAGTTCTTCTGGAAACAACTCGGGGTTTTCGCGAGGCCACTGGATCGGAACGTTGTTTCGCGGAAGGATCCAAGACGCGGCACCCGTACACAGCTCACCAACATGCAAACACACACATACGCGTCGCGAAGACTAGAAACTTCTCGCGAACTGCTGGGCGGTTACATTACACTGCCCCCTTCTTAAGGATGTTTCGTCCCGAAACATATTCCGCCGTTGTTTCGCAGGATCATGCATCATATCGGAATCTACAGTCGTCCACTTTGCTGCATCCTGTCCGGGAAAAGAAGTAGCAGTCCACGGTCTTATCTTGATTGGTGAAATAGGGATTGTAACAGCAAACTGAAATGTCCACTCCGGTGTGACGAAACAGAACTTCTATCATGTTTCGGACAACTCTCTAGTCCAGTCGATCGAATCCACATTCAAGCTTCGGGATGGCCAATTTCTTCACATCGTTGTCCAGAAAATGCTGACGAAGTTCGACAAACCCATTCCAAAGGTCTCTATAGGTCGGCATGTCAGAGTATCTCTCTTTGGTCACTAGGTAAAAGACTCCTCAAGGTCCATCAGCCAAACAGGCTACGTCCTGCACACACTTAATCTTCAAGTTCTTTTATTCTTCCAAATTTATGTTCAAACTCGGCTGCGATACCACGATTCAACCTCAGATCCTTCGAGACGCAGTGAGACAGGCAGTATTCGTTCGGTGCCTTGAAAAAGTCTTGTTCGATTTCTAGTCACGCCGAACCTCCTCTTGATGTAAGGACCTATGTTTTGTCTAATTGTGATTTAAAAAAAAATTGTTTTTGTTGTTTTGAAAAGATTTTGTTAATTTAATTTATTTTGAAGTTATGTTGAAGTGCTGTGTTGTAAATATAGTTTTTTTCTTTTTGGGAAATTTTATTGAATAATCTAAAAATTAGACTCTTAAAAGCTGCTAATTTATGTCTTTTAACTGTGTAGGAACTATTCAAAATGTATCTATTTGTGTGAATAGGTTTTCTGAATATATTAAAGTATAGTTTGTTGTTAGTTCTAGTTATTTTTAGATATAAAAAAGGGAGTGACATCTCGAAATATTCTTTGTATGTGAATTTAATAGACTCATAAAAGGAATTTATGTGATTAATACATTTTGTAACATAAATTTTTTTATCTACTATTGCGAAAAAATAAGTAGTCTTTAATTTAATTTCATATATGTACAAAAGAAAAAATGGTCAAGGTTTTCTTAGCAAACTTCAACAATGTGTTATTTCTTTTAATTTTTTTTTTTAAATTAAATTGTACTTTTTTGGACTACTTTTGACAAAGAAAAAAACATCTGAATATCGCCGCGATTTTTCGCATAGCCCAATATTTTGTGAACAATTTTTTCCTTTAACTTTTTTCAATTGAACGAATATTTAAGGGTGATGCCATTTAAATTGAATCGTATTTTTGCAATTTCTCACACTGTATACATCATTTAATCGAGTGGCAGCTCCGGCAAAGTTGCTCAGTCAACAATAATTGTGACGCGTTTCCACCTAATAAGCTGAGAATTGATTTAGTATACTACTCAATACGGAATAAATTGCAAAAGTTAATTTTGAAGTTACAATAAATTAATTTTAGCAAATACGCATATTTTTGGTAATGTTGCAGCCCTGCAGCACATATGCGCCAACCGCCTAAAGTTCATTGATTATCTACGTGGGCATTTTAAAAATCATTTATGAATTTTGGGCTGGTCAAAAGGCTAGTAATACGTAATTATTTTGTAGTCGTACTGCTGAATCCTTAATGGCTGAATCAGGATGTCGTTTAGATCATCCGTCTGCAGCAAAATTTCGGCAGCACGTCATGGATGGAGATTGGAATAAAGCCGACCATGATTTGCAAGAATTGAAGCCTCTTTTGGGGGAACAGTTAAATTTAGTGGTAATTTTAATTTTTACTAAAATATTAGAAAATTTTATTTCCGATTTGTTATTCATTTAATAGGTACCTGCTATATTCTAACAAAAACACCACTATCAATTTTGCCTTGACTTAACTAGGAATAATTAAAGATGTTTGTAAACATTATGAAGTATGGACTTCAGTATTATTGGTTAATATGTTGTTAAATTTTATATTAAATTTACGGGGAGTCCTCGACTCAAATGACCGCCCGAAACAACGTGAGAGACCTGGAAAAGTTTTTCATAAAAAAATTTTAAAGAGGGCGTCTTATCACATCCAGAAAAAAATATGACCATTTGACACTTTTTGTAAGGACGGGGATACCTATTTTAGATTTTGTTCAGTAACTTTTAAAAACCTAACAAGAAGGTTACTTTTTATTTTACACATATTATTTGTATGTTAAAAAATTATCACCAATTATTTTTATAATCAGGATAGAATATGCGAAAAGTAAAAAAAGCGAATATTTTCAGAAATTCTTAACTTAATGGAAATCAGGTACTGTAACGAATAAGCGGAATTTTTATGGTGTTTTTAATGATTTAATGAATTAAAAATACTTATAATACAAATAACACTTAAAAACCAATTATAAATATAACTTAAAACTACTTGCCTTGATGATTATCAACTAGGGAGGTTGATAATGGCAGGGACTTTTGGTATACCACCCTAACCCATCTCACTCGCTGGCTCGATCTTACTTTATTACTGTCAAAACTCATTCTTTTATACTGAACCACATGGTGCTCTTTTACCCCCAAACGGAACTTTGCAAGTTGATCACGGCCCACTTTTGCCGTGTAATCATGTCGCATTTTCGTGTAGCGGCTCCTTGTTTCGTAAAATCAATACGTTTCATATTTAAGTTAAAACATGTAATTAATGAAATGAAAAACAATTAAAAAGAAATATTATTTTGGAAAAATATGAGCACTATGTGACAGTACCTACGTTAAGCACTTTTTTTGTTATTTCTATTCTACAGGATAACTTTTATAATTCAAAACATTAAAACTTTGTACATTATTAGTTTCTAAGGTATTGGAGCTTTTTCCTACAAAATAAAATATTATCGGTGTTTTACTAAATTTTATGTTTGTCTGTTTATTTTTGAGCACTTGTTGCATTAAAAATTAATTATTTACTCGTGTATTACATATCATACGTACGGTGCTAGTCTTACTTAGGGCTGCCATCCGTCCGGGTTTCCCCGGATTTGTCCTAGTTTGGAAGACGTCCGGGGAGCGTCCGGGCGGGGTTTAAATTGTAGTACGGGTTTTCAATCAGATCCGTTCCCATATTTTAAGTACATAAATAAAAACTATGGATTAGGTATTTCACCGTACAAGGTGCCGACGCTATTGTACTACGCGAGTGGGGATCGGGGGTGTGGCGCTTTTAAATGCTAATCAACTATGGTTACAATTCTTTAGAACACCAAATGCCCATTTATATTCAGAATTACTAATAATAGCTCAATATTTTTTTTGCATCCCTGCGCATAATGCGCATGTTGAAAGAATATTTTCTCTTATGACGCAACAGTGGACAAAAGAAAGGAATGCATTGAATCCTGAAACAGTCTCGACGTTACTGAAAATTAAATTCAACTTCAGAGGCTATAAGGATTGACTGTTTGTGATAAATTGATGTAGATTGTGACGAACGTAACATTATGTTAGTAAAATTATAATGATGGTACTGTTATAATGTTTTTGAAATGATTTGAAATGTCCGGGGTGAAAGCTCCAAAATCCAGGGAACTTACGCTTCCGGTCCTGGGGGGCAGGTTTTAGAGATGGCAGCCCTAGTCTTACTACATGTGGTAAATTTTATGTAAAAAGTGTCCTTTTTAGAGTAACCTTTTGATTGACTATCCCTTCTATTCAATTTTATAATAAATAACATTTTCCCCTAGCGCTGTTGTACCCCTCATAATGCCGAACTTAGGTTTACCCTTATAAAGCCAGAACTGCTTGAGATACGTCACAAAGTTTTAATGTTTTGCAATATTGTATAATAGAAGTGAATACAAAAAAAGTGTTCTTGATCGATAATAATCTCTGATAATATCAAACCATCTAGATTGGTTTTTAGTAAAGTTATTGAACAAAATGTAGAATACGTATCGGCGTATCGCCATTTTCACAAATAACTCAAATTCTCGTATTTTATTTTCGGTCATTTGAGTCAGAGGCATCCTGTATAAATCTACTAATATTTACGTATTTTTTATTTAAAGGAAATGAAATTTCTTCTGTTGGAACAAAAATATCTTGAATATTTGGAGGATGGAAGAGTACTTGATGCATTGCATGTATTAAGAAACGAATTAACGCCACTTCAACATAATACTTCTCGGGTGCATCAATTATCTAGTTATATGATGTGTTCAAATACAGAAGAATTACGGTCCCGTACGAATTGGTAAGATGTTTTTACATAATTTGCGAATAAAATACAGTAACAAATAACGTACATGTCTAGAATTTTAAAGATTGAGTTTTCTTAAGTGTTACACTTACATACAGATTTATTAAATGGACTTTATTTTTTGATGTTTGTATATTACAACTCGATAATTGTAACATATACAAAAAAATACATGGCAGCTTTTCGATTTCTTTTTTTAGACAAATTCATTGGTGTTTTTAAAAAACTTGCTTTCGTCTTTTGTTTTCGAGTTATAAGTAAAAGTTGAAAATTTCGAGCCCATATCTTAGTTATTTATAAAAATAAGAAAAAACTTTTATTCTCGTCACACTTTTTTATGTAGAATACAGTGGCATTAGAAAAATAAAAAAATCATGCACTTTAGACATTTAACACAAGTATTTTTGTAAATAGAAATTATAGTTGGCTATACTTTAGTTAAAAAGGTTGTTTTTTTCCTTCGTTTTAATTATATTTAACATGTGGGGTCGCATTCGATTTTCTAACCATTTACTAATAAAAATATTTTTGTAATTTACTGTTGCTTCGCCTTCATTTATTTCAAGCTGTTATTTTTATGGCAAAGATCGCCCATTTGCCCTTTTGCAATGTGAGTTAAAAATTTTCGTAATCACCTTATTATATTATTTTAAATTTTTGTAAATATTTATTATATATGTGTAATGTAATGTTATTTAAACTTTTTTAAAGCTAGCCATTAAAGGCATCCATTACTTACTTGATCATATTTCATTTAAAGCGAAGACGTTTACGCAGACAACCTTTGATTAAAATAATTTTATAATTTCTTTTCCTCGTTTAATAAAAACTCATCATAGGGTAAATCTTACATGTGGGGGTCCACTACATATTCCCAAATCTCACTAAGGAGGAAGACCCCAATTATAATACAAAAAATTATTGTGAGCCGTCACGGGACACGGGACGCCTGGCAGATGTGAAACATCGAATGAAATAAAATTATGAGGGTTTGTTCATTCATTTAACGTTTATTTTCATAAAATACAAAAATTATTAAATCAAAAATTTTTTCAAGTTGCGACCACTTAATTCTTTTACTCAGTGACTTCAGTAATTTTAACACTCGATATTGCCTCTGACGGTATTAATGTGACAATTGGTCGATGATAACTGAAGTATCAAGTAAAACACAGGTTATGTGTACTATAAAACAACACCGCTAAGCTGAGTAGGAAGAGAATCGTACACTACTCCGCATAGACTGTATATAATATATTGTGACGGACGTGTCATTTTAAATGACGTTGACATTCGCCGACTGCGAAATAATTTTAAAAGTTGAATGAACGTTACCTATGACGCGTTCCAGAAGGTTCGAGAGTTGCTGGACGTTTCGAGAAACGTCCATAATACTATATGAGGAACAGCGTTGGACAGTTTGACAGTTTTTGATAGAAGAGAGTGACAGATATAAGCGAGAGGAGAAGAAAAAGTGATTAAAAAGCGAAATAGCTATTGAGTTGTTGTTGTTATCGAAATAGTTATCGAATCGTTGTTGTTATAGAGTTAATTTAATAAAAGTGTTGAGAGAAAAATACGTGATATTGTAAATTACGTAACAATTGGTGTCAGGAGTAAGGATTTATGCCAGTAACAAGAAGTCAAACGTCAACAATGGAGGAGCAGATGAAAATTTTGATAGAAATGCTTAAAGAAATAAAGACAAGTCAGGAAGAAATGAAGGCAAGCCAGGAAGAAATTAAAGCAGGCCAGGATGAAATCAAGGAAGAAATGAAGGCAGGCCAAGAAGAAATTAAGGCAGGTCAAGAGAAATTAATCGAAGATATGAGAGCAATAAAAATTGAGCAAGAAGGATTGAAAGAACAGTTAAAAAAAGTAAGAGTAGAAGTTCAAGAAGAGTTAAAGGAAGTAAGAGTAGAATTTCAAGAAGAGTTAAAAGAAGTAAGAGTAGAAGTTCAAGAAGAGTTAAAAGAAGTAAGAGTAGAAGTTCAAGAAGAGTTAAAGGCCCTAAACAAAAAGTTTCAAAAAGAGTTTGACGATATGAAGGCTAATCTGAACGGTCAATTCGACAATTCGACGCTGCTGCCAAGGCAAATGAGTGGAATGAGATGGAGAAAGCCACTGCCCTGATCATAGCGCTACGTGGGGAAGCTCTAGACGTTTTGCAAAGTATACCAGAAATGCAGCAAAACGATTTCAAAATTTTTGTGGACCGATTAGAGATGCGCTACGACACCTACAACAAATGTATCAGGTTCAATTAAAAAGTCGCTATCAACGAAGCAGCGAAAGCCTTCAACAATTCAAAGCAGACGTCGAAAAGCTTGTGCGGTTGGCTTATCCTAGTGCCCCTCAAGACTTTACAGACCAGCTGTCCACCCAAATGTTTGTCGATGGAGTGCGAGATGTCGAAATACGCAAGCCCTGCGCATGTCTTGACATGAAACTGCAGGCGAAGCTTTGTCACACGCACTGGAATATGAAGCAGCCAAACAAGCATCTAAAGGACATGTTAGAGTTCGACAGGCTGGGTTCAATTTGGATGACGACAGGGAGATATTTCGACAAGAAGTTGTAAAAATACCTAAAGAAGTCAACAAGTTCTCAGAACCGAAAGAAGAAATGAGTGAGCGCCCACGCTGTTGGACTTGCGACAAACCGGGGCATCTTTCACGCGATTGTGTCAAGAGGAAGCGAGAAGTTACATGTTGGAATTGTAGACGTACACGTACTTGAGCAGAGTCTGTCCATCTGGAAGAAGACAGACGTTAGCCGCCGAAGGAAACAAGCAGGGAAACTATGAATAGCCGGCCTTACGGGACGAAAGCCGTCTTTGCGTCCCCAAGCCCCAATCATCATCTCCGTATCGAAAACAACCACTGGTAATTCACTTACTGTGGATGGTTTTGTGGATGGCAGGAAATTAAAACTGATAGTGGATACCGGCGCATCAAGAACGATAGTTAACCCTCGAATAATCGGTAAATGGAGGATTCGACCGCTAACCATAAATGCTGTCTTAACAACTGGGACAGGGGAAACAACATCGTTTCATGGAGAATGCGAAGTGGTGATCGGTCTTGGAGACGCAAGCCTATACCGACAAGTGCTGGTGGCCAATATCACCGATGACATAATTTTGGGACTCGACTTCATGGAAAGACACCGAATCCAGCTAGACATGGGAACAAAATGTTTACGAATAGGAAATCAAGAACTGCCACTAGAAAGGAATGGGACTGATCACCGAACACCACGGGTTGTCGTTGCTGAAGACCAAGTTTTACCCGGACACTCCGAAGCTGTTGCCCGAATTACACTAGAGGACAATGTCCCTTATGAAATGACCGGAGTCATAGAGCAAGACAACGAAGAATTGAGGCAGAAGGCTATCCTTGTCGGAAGAACTGTGCTACAAACCGGCTCGACCACGATTCCAATCAGAGTTGTCAATCTGAAAGTCTTTGAACAAAAACTTACCAAAGGAACACCAATAGGGACATTAGAACCAGTCACCACCATCAATCATTTGGACCAAATTAGAGAACAGAGGGAAGAAAACGGGAAGCTGCCAGAAGCATTACAAGAATTAATCAACAAGGCAACTGAACATCTTACTGAAGAAGAAACTCTAAAGTTAGAACAAATAATTCAAAGTTATAAGAACGTCTTTGCGATTGATGACACCGATTATGGAAGAACCAATTTAGCGTACCACCGAATCAATACAGGAAATGCAAGATCAATTAAACAGCCACCCAGACGAGTACCATGGGCCAAACGAGAAGAAGTCGATTCATTGATCAAAGACATGCGCGAGAAAGAGATAATAGAACCATCGAAACGTCCACTGACTTCCCCTATCGTTTTGGTACGTAAGAAGGACGGATCAACGAGATTCTGTGTTGATTATCGACGATTCAACGAAGTAACACATAAAGACAGCTATCCTTTGCCACGAATCGACGACACGTTAGATTGTCTGTCCAGTGAAATTAAATGGTTCTCGACGTTGGACCTAAAGAGCGGATATTGGCAAGTCGAAGTACATCCTGAAGACAAGGAAAAGACCGCGTTTACTACGGGGAACGGTCTCTGGAAATTCAATGTAATGCCCTTCGGCCTATGTAACGCACCAGCTACTTTTGAAAGATTAATGGAAACCATTTTACAAGGACTGAATTGGGAAATCTGCTTGGTCTATTTGGATGACGTCATTGTGTTTGGGCGAACGTTTGAAGACCATCTCGATAATCTGAGCAAAGTATTGCAGAAATTCACAGCGGCAAAGCTTAAATTAAATCCCAAAAAGTGTGCGTTGTTTAGAAGTGAAGTAAAATACCTAGGCCATGTCATATCAAGAAAAGGTGTTGGTACAGATCCTGACAAGACCGAGGCAGTTCGTAATTGGCCGCAACCAACGAATCAGCATGAACTGAGGAGTTTCTTGGGACTATGTTCGTACTATAGAAGATTCGTGAAGGGATTTGCGGATGTGGCTCGCCCCTTGCACAGACTTACTGAGAATGGAGTGCCTTTTGATTGGACGAACACCTGTCAAGAAGCTTTCCAAGTTCTGAAAAATAGTTGTCTAACACCCCGATTTTGACTTATCCCGAATTTGGAAAACCATTCATTGTCGACACCGATGCGAGCAATGTGGGTATTGGAGGGGTTCTTTCCCAAGTTTAAGACGGTAAAGAAAGAGTAATCGCATATTTTAGCAAGACACTGTCAAAGCCCGAGAAGAATTATTGTGTGACCCGCCGAGAACTATTTGCCGCGGTAAAAACTATAGAACATTTCCACAAATATCTATATGGGCGAGAATTCCTGCTGAGAACTGACCACTCTTCTCTTAAATGGTTGCTGCGATTTCGAAACCCTGAAGGGCAGGTGGCCAGATGGTTACAGCGTTTACAATAGTACAATTTCAAAATTGAATATCGGCCAGGGAAACACCATGGTAATGCCGACGCCTTATCAAGACTACCATGCCCACGGAATTGCAAGCATTGTTCTTCTGTGGAACGAAAAGAAGGGTTAGAACAAGTTCCATGCCTACATACCACAGTGGAGAAACAAGCGAATTGGGAAGAAACAGTGTTGATTGAGGAACAGCGAACCGATGATGACCTAGGACCCATCATGAAATCGAAGGAGGCAGGAGAATCTCGACCAACGTGGGCGGTCGTAATCTCCCTGAGTACTACTACGAAATGTTATTGGGCCCAATGGGATTCCCTAAAGCTCGAGAATGGATTCCTTATAAGAATTTGGGAAAGTCCGGACGGGATCAAACTCCAAATGGCGCATAAAACGATTATTTAGCGTTTTCTGAAAAAACGCGAAGACTTAGCTTATGATCACCCTAATACCAATCGATAGGTAATTAAAAAATACATCTTCTGGTATGTTAAAAAATATGGCGTTCTATTTAGATTAATCAAATTACAACCCCTTAAAGTTCATACTTAAGTAGTATTAATTTTTGGACACCCTGTATAAGATGATGAGTTTATTATAATTGGGATATAAAATATGATCCATTGTTACACTTCATTGTAAATTTCGCTTACATCACTTAAATACTTCTTAAGTATTTGATACATAAAAATTAGGTTAGATTTTGATAAAATTCTAATTATTTAAAAAATCTTAAGGTTTAGGTGTTATAAACCTTATCAAAACAAACACTTATTTTGATCTAACCATCCCAAAATGCAATAATATACAGGGGGTTCCATTTAAAAAAACATAACTGATACTTTTAGGGCATTTTGAACACCCTGTATAATATGAAAATAATTTTAAAAGGTAACCATAATAGACCCCTATATAACCCAAAAGTTAAAGTTTTTGAAATTTTCATATTTTGGCCATAATAATCCGTGCCGTATACCGTGAATAAACCCTGCATATATACCATCGTATAGCTAGCGTGGCGAACGTCGCAATGAATTGCCACGCGTTGCCATGCCAACGATCAGTTTAACCCGCGGCTATTATAGATGTTTCTCATCAAAAAATATACGTCGTGGAACGCGTGACAGAAGCTACGCTCCTTTGGCATTGTTACTGGAAATTATAATAAGGATAATCAATGAATGCGGTACTAATGAAATAAGTTATGTTTTTAAATTAAACAACTGCCGTTTTAAACATATTCTGTACTGGTGTAGTACTAAAATCGCGTAGCCACAACTGATCGCCTACGCCTATAGCCGCGCATACGCCTGCACGAGAGTAACTTTCGTCTCATCCGTCGTCAGCCTTTTTGTTGGTTTATTGGCCACCGTAGCTTCAAAAAATAAAACAACTTACATAATTAGTGGAAATCCCCTGAAGAATATGATGATGGGTATAAGTTAACAAACAAGATAATTACTTTTTAGTGGTTTAACTTTTTACTTACAGTAATTTAGGCGTGACAATATGTTGTCAAATATCATTGTATGATTGAGCTTGGGGACGAAAACGTTTTCAGGTTGAAATTTTGCTGTAATACTGTACTTATTTGTACCAGTTATTAAAATTTCTATTTCTATCCTATTTTTCACTTTTAGGGAAGGCAAAGGGCTAAATTCTCGTAAGTGTTTAATGGATAAGCTTCAAACGTTTTTACCTGCAAGCGTTATGCTGCCACCAAATAGATTGCTTTCTCTTTTAAATCAAGCATTAGAGCTTCAAGCTCTTCGGTGTAAACACCATAATACTTCGTTAGAAATAAGTCTCAACACTGCCTCTCTGTTAATGGATCATTGTTGTCCTAAAGATTCATTTCCTACACATACTGTACAAGTAAGTCAATTTTTTTCCCTTATAGTGACATAACTGTTCCAAACAATACTATAAAAACTTACCTTCTTATTGTGGTTGAATTGAAGCATTAGTAAAAGCACTTATCGTGTAGTTTTTAAAGCAAATATCCCTAATATTAATCTTTTAAATTTAGGACTTATTTTAGATTTTAAATGATCACTGTGACGAAGTTTGGTTTTGTCAGTTTTCACCAGATGGTACTAAACTTGCTACATGTTCTAAAGACACCAACGTGATTATTTGGAATGTACACCCAGATACATGTACAATTTCCTTAAAAAAAACATTGGAGGGCCATTCATATGGTACGAATAAAAATAATACTTTGTTTGTATTTTGTAAGCTACGTTTACGTTTTTTCCCTTACTATTAAATGTTATTTTGAAAAATCTATAATTATCTTTTTATTCAGTATTTTTTAACTAATTTAATGATAGTGAATTATAGTTACATTATTAATACAATAAATTACTTTACTAACGTAGCATTGTATTATTTTCATAGGTGCTGCCTACCTAGCATGGAATCCTGATTCTATCCATTTAATTGCTTGTGGACCAGAGGAAAGTCCAGAAGTTTGGTTGTGGAACGTCGAAACAGAGAAGTGCCTCAAGGTTTCACATTCTCCTGATGATGTATTAACTTGTTGTGCATGGAATAAGGAAGGAAATAAATTTGTGGTAATGTATAACATGCATTGCAATATTTAATTTTTTTAAGTCAGTGAAAAAAATAGTATGAATTATTTGTTAAACTTCATATCTAATTATAATCTATATCTAATTTTTGTTTAAGGTGGGTGGTATAAGAGGCCATTTTTATCAATGTGATATGGAAGGCTCAATATTAGATACTTGGGAAGGAGTTCGTGTGAATTGTTTAGCATATCGAGCAGACGGAAAAAATGTTCTTGCTTCCGACACTCACCATAGAATTCGTAGTTATAATTTTGAAGAATTATCCGACCATAATGTGTAAGTTGCTTAAATTTCAATTAAAAAAAACAGTATCTTTTTAATAATAGTTGCAGACTTCAGGAAGAGCATCCTATTATGGCATTTTCTGTAGACAAAAATGATAGATTAGCTCTGATTAATGTAGCAACTCAAGGTGTTCATTTATGGGATCTACAGGACCATTGCTTAGTGAGACGGTTTCAGGGCGTAACTCAGGGACATTTCACAATTCATTCTACTTTCGGGGGCCATAATCAAGATTTTGTTGCTAGTGGTAGTGAAGATAATCAAGTATGTTTATTGTTATTATTTCAACAATTATTTTTTCTAACCTTAAATTGATTCGTTTAAAAAAATCATGTGTTTAAATAGATCAAAACATGAAAATGGCGTTTGCAAAATATGTTTTGTATGGAAATTAAATTTCAAATCAGGGAAACCTAGTATCAAAATTCTTAAGATCTCTGAAAATATCGTCTTGCGAGATTTGCTTTAGTAATTCAGTGTTGTAGTCATAAAATTTGAGCGTACATATACATATTCATGTACGTTATAATAACACTTAAAGAATTTATAAGAGCCTGTAACGTGTGCCATTTTAAATAGTTCGGCGTATACGCGAATTACGTGGCAGTAGTAGTTTTTTTGGGGAAAAATCGATAATGGAGGGTGCGGTCGCGCGGGAACGCGGATAGACAAGTCGTCGTCGAGTAGTAGAGTAGTAGTGTACGAGACGCGAAGAAGAGACGTTTTAAAATCGATTTTTACCACGCATTTTATATCTTGACTTTAGTTCATTTGTTTTCATAAGTTTTATTCATTGAGTTTATTTTGTTGTGTTTTGTTTTAATATAATTTGTTGGCGTTCATCAGTCTCCTTTATTTTCCCGCTACAAGCCTATCAAACGGTTTTCCAAGAATTCATAAATGGTTCCTGAAAGATTAAGACAATAGGTCAGCGATTAGAGTTGTGAAAATACATATTAAAAAATGTATAAAGGATGATACAAATATTTTGGCGAGTACTAAATGAAATAAATAAATCTACAAATAAAAAACGCATTAAGTTAATGTTATATAATTAAGTAACAGTTAATTGCTATGGTTTATGCGGAACTTAAAAATAACTATAACTACTCATAGCCATTTTCGTAAAAAAAATTTATTCCCTGAATTTAAATAATATATGCATATATTTTATAAAATACGGAACTCTCGATGAAGAAGACCAATTATTTGTTTATGATGTGCACTTATGTTTTTACATTACAAGATACTTACATATTTATTTAGTGAGGGTTATTTTGTGAAATTGTATTATATATTAGTTGAAAATACTTCACTGATTCGTGAATCATAATAATTTTATTTTAGGTATATATATGGCATGCAAGAAATGAGCTTCCAATTGCTACGCTATCTGGACACACACGAACTGTTAATTGTGTTGCGTGGAATCCTGTTTATCATAATATTATGGTATCAGTTTCTGATGATTGTACTATAAGAGTTTGGGGTCCTAAAGACAAATTGCCTAAACCGTCAGGTAACCGTATTTGATAATTTAATAAGTCTTGGTACCTACTATTAGTTATTAGTTTGGTATTTGACAAAATATATGTTAAGATTCGTATTACACAGTCCTGGCGGCATATTAGTATACGTATATCCGTTCGTCATGAAAAGTGTTTGATTTCCGTCGAATCATCATTTCATATGTAGCAAGTGTTTCAGACGGTATTAGAAATATCCCATACTTTTACCTGGATGCGCCGTGACAGAATTTCAAATTCAATCATATTTTTATCCATGTTCTATTTCTATCTCTATCTCTATTCTATTAATTCCTAGTATGAACGTGCAGCTTTTCTTAAGGCCACGCCTCTAATCGTTTTGAACAAGTTTGCATCTAACTAACCTAATCTAAAAGCGGAATGTTGGATATGGGTCCAATTCAATAAGATACTACCCTGATTACTTGAACTATTTTTACATAAGTACATAATATAGTGGGGAGGTGTATTGATGAATAAACTTCTTTAAAGGGTGTTTTAATAATAACTAATGAGTTATAAAAACAACGTTATATTAATAATGTATTTATATTTGTCTAATTGTAGTTACTATTGTTTTTTTATGCTATGACATGTATGAGCAACCCCACGGGGAGCGCTTGCATTTTGCGTGCGAGTTACTTATTTAACCTATACTTATATATGAAACTAATCTTAAAAAAAAAGAAAACGAATTTTTATTAATATTAAACCAATAAATGTTCAAAATGTCCACCAGTTTGCTTAAACAAGGCCCATTTGTCAAAAAGCATGCATTTAAAACTGCAACCACTGTTACAATTGCTAATAGGTAACGATAAGGCTTTCAGACTAATTAAAAGGAATTTTATACGACGTTGCTGACTGTGCATCAAAGCGGGTGTTAAATATTTTTAATATTGCTTGGTTTAGCATTAATAAAAATGCGTTTTCTTTCTTTGTTTATTAGTTAATTTCTTAGGTGTACTGCAACATTTGAATTTATTTACGAAAACGGCATAATTTTTGAAAGTAGTATACATGACCTTATTGTCATTATTCTGTACTAAATAAGTAACTTTTTGTGATACTTGAACATTTCCGGTTATAGCCTTATTTCCTGTTTTCGTCACTTCAAATGCAAAGATATTTTCAATGAAACTGAAAATTCTGATATTTTTTTCTTTGTGAATGTTGTGTCTAAAATGACAATATACAATGTTTGACAATATCACTAATGGATAGATAGCCCTTCAAAATAGTTATTATAAAAAATGATACGCAAAAAAATATAGGACTGCTGTTATTACCATCAACGCAGGTACACTAAACGATTTTTGAAAAAAATAAACAACTTACAAACCATCAACATTCGGATAATTCCTTCCTTTGGACGTCGATTTATGGAACATCCTGTATATATAGATAGATGAGAAAATGATGATCGAACAGTTCTGTTTTAGTTACACATTGTTCTTTAAGTTTTTAACACGTTATAGAATCAAGAAGGCCTTTTAATTTTCTTTTATTAGTTTTATAAGAGTGCTTTTATTTTAAGTTTTAACGATGAGAAGCTTGATTATACGAGAGCTAACTAAATAAGTAGAAGAAAAGAAAAGGGTTATTCTCATTACGACATTACATTACACTGAACAACAGGAAGGTTCATTTTTTTTGTTTAATTTAATGACAAGTTACTGTTATGCAGAATGGAAGGGGCATATTCCGTATCAACCGGTAATTTTTCATTTTCTTTTTTACTAATACAAAATAAATAATTATTAGTAACGAAGAAATCAAATACCTGTATATTGCATTTGCTATAATATTTTGTGGAATTTGCTTAAAAGTATCGCAATAATTTCTTATTGTTTTAGTCATTTTAGGCGATTCATGCGTTGAAATTTCTAGTATAATAGGTACTTCTTATTTCAGCTAATATTCGTTTAATTTTTACAGTGTCTTCATCAAACAGTACTAATTCAAGCAATAGTAACTCATGGAATGAAATGGTTTCATAGCAGAACAGCACGTCAATGGAAGACTGATTTGCAATACAAGACTTGCAACCATTATTATTAATGAGGTTACATTATTTGACCGGTTGAATTTTTTATATAAAACGATATTAGTGGTAGTTGCTGTTGCCATTGAAGGGACTTTATTCACGACAAAAATACATTTCGTAGTTTTAAGTTATTTTATATAACAAGAAAATATTTAATAAAAAAATAATCCTTTATAAATTAAAATAGAACATTGACGAAAGTAAATAAAAAAGCTTCACATTATTATACAACTTGTGTTAATTTTAAATAAATTCAAATAGTATAATAAGCGACAAAAAATTATTAAAAACAAAGAATAACTTATTTTGTAATAGGAACCATATGAGACCTGTTTATGTAAGAACGTTTAAGAGTTTGCTTTGTCAAATGGGTAGTTGTGAAAATTTAAATAGAAATAATTATCATATTTAGTTTGAATATTAATAAATGAAAGTGTTTCTGAAGTATGTTATGTGCAATTAATGAAGCAATTTTTTTTATTTCATTTAACAAAAGGAACATTGAAATTTCAGTTTAATGGAATAAGGCGTGTGATTGGTTTCCCGTGCATTTTAATAAAGTATATTATTAACGATTTGCTATTATTTCCAAGAATTTCATTATTTTTCAGCTACTGTTTTTTTCTTACCGGCGAATTCGTGGGGTAAAAGTTGCTAAACCAACTACAAGATAAACAAAGATAATACTAATAACAAACAACTGTAAAATACTAAATTAACATAAGAATATGGACTCGTCAAAATCCTATTTACGGCATCCTTGTGAAGCAAAAGTTAACACAAGAATAAAACAATAAATTACAAAAATCGGTTTATTTAATAGTAGTATTCCTGTATATTGTTTTATGAGGCATGGTTTAAAAAACAGTCGTTAGTGGATCGAATAGTAACAAAGAAAACAATTGGAAATTTTATTAGCTTTCTTTTTTAACAAAACAGAATTCCTCGGTTAAAGGAAGGAGGCAGAAGTCACGTCTCACATGTAATTTGTTTTTTGTTTATGTATAATAGAAACTCTGTTAGAGTAATTTACTAAAGATAAAAAAAATGCTTAATATTTGTTTTTGTTGGAATGGTTTGCCGTTTCTATGATTTGACATTTTTTTAAAAATTTGACGTTTACAGTGTTGAACGCTATTTTGAATATCTCTGAACCATCTGAACAGATAATACTCTTTAAATGCTATAAAATTTATCAATGCAATATTAACAAATTCAAAGATTTATTTTTAATGGAATACTATATTTTTTTCACGTCACATATAATGTATTTTTTTTTCTACTAATATAAAGCTGTTGGTACATGTTTTCAAAACCTTTTATATTTTTGATTTTCGGAAAATTTAAAGGAACAATCATGTTGTCGGGTTAGCCGTGATTGATTTTCGAATGCGTGCATCCCGAAATAGTAGTTAAACCATGAAGACTAGTAATAGCGAAGTTAGTTGCGCAAAGTACGAGCAGACAAAGACGTGCAACTGCATGTAAAATTCGAGTTCGCAATACCGAACTGGTCGACTGTGATGGAAGGTGAACGTAGATGGCGCGACGGTAACATTTAAAAAAAAAATGCGCGGTACCTGTTCGACATTCCAGTTTTTTCTTGTTTTAAATCCCTGATTAACTGAAATAATTCGTAGACGTAGTTTCATTAGAAACAGATGTTTATTGAGAAGTATTTACATATGTAATTATAAAAAAGTTGTACCCGCTTTGTAAAGAAGTACATAGTCATAAAAACAAAAAACAATGCACCTATTTAAAGTAAGAAAAAATAACTAAAACTAAAAACCAAACTTAAAACTATAAGTGTTTTAACTTCCGAACTTTGGCTGTGGACTATTACCTGATTGATCTCTAATCATAATACTGCTACCTTCGCCTGCATTACAAACTGAAGTAATCACCTCACTCAAGTCCATGCTTCTATGTTCCCATGGAAATAGTGTTGGGATGGCCATTCTTCGGAGGGACCGTGTCACTAAATTATTATAATTGTCGTCTGTAAAATGTCTGCTGCAAATGAGGTAGTTTCGTAATGACACTCCAGGTATCGGTCTCATTAACATTTTATCCTGCCACAGTTTTGACCTACAAAACATAATATAAGTTACTCGTTTCATATAAAATGTCTGCTACAATACGTGTTTACCTTTCTGGATTAGATGGAAAGTAATGCATTCTTTCCACTTCTTCTGCCGCAGATCCACAAACGAGACAACGCGTTTGGGGCATCTATAACAAATATACTTAAATCATATTTTCAACATTGTAGAAAACATTTATTTACCTTTATGTTTGGAAAAGATGAGGTTAAACTGTAAATGTTCACACAATCACTGCAGCCTAGTCTAAACACCGACCTAAACACCAAACACTCTTCTAATCACTTTAACAGTTAAATTCGCCTGAACAATGCTCACAATAAACGAAACAAACAGAACTACAGAACTGAGAATTTTATCACAGTATACTTCTAAGCAGTAGGGACATAACTGTCGGTTCCTTTGATTTTCGCGTAGCGCGTTTCTGTGACCTTGAGAGTGGTCCGCCATGTTAAAAGTGGATCCTTTTTAAGCGGGAATTTAAATAGATGTCAAAGTGCAAACGAACCAAGGTTGCAATATGATTGCGATAATGGCAATGGAGAGTACAAAATTATTGCTTTGTTTAACAAATATCGATCGATGTGTAATATGAAAGAAAACGACTGTATTAAAATTAAAAAGAAATAAAACAACACACAGAAAAGTGAAAACTGTTTATTAAAGATTCATTACACTTTGAAGCTGCACACCATCTGCTGGCTTTTTTCGCATTCATTTTGAAAAACAAGGTAACACGTAACACCAAATACTGCTTCGCAACTTTTCTAACCTTAAATTGCCTTAAATAATTCAATATTTGTATACATGAGGAACAGCTGTTTTGTCGACGACATTTTGAAAGTGGATCCTTGTAACGCATGCGTATTAAAAATACGCTACGCGAAAATTGCGTTATGTCCCTACTGCTTAGAAGTATACTGTGATTTTATGTTGCGAACAAATACAAACACAGCTGACAGCCAAAACAAAACTACGAAAGCGCCATCTGAAGTTCAGATTCTGAACTCACCTTCCCAATTGTGCAAGAGAAATACTCTCATGTCCAATTGCGTTAGGAAGACAAGGAACAAATAAATGAGTTTTAGCGAACCTTTTTTCCTATGTACGAGTGCGCATCCTTTGTAAGTTTACGTGGTGTGCATAGGTGGTGTGTATTTTATAATATTATTGTATATTGTATTCGTTTGAATGCAATTGTCACATAGTGCTCATATTTTTCATTAATTGTGTTATATTTCGTTAAGCGAATCAGAAAAGGGGTCAGGGTTATGTAGCGGGTTACTGCTGTCACTCATCCCTAACGCCCTAAATGTTCCTGCCATTATCAACATTCCTACACGGAGAAAAATCAAGTATTTTTTATTCTAAAAAAGTGGTAAAATTTTATAGAATTATTTACGTCGTTTTTAGTAAAATTTATTACGTGAAAAGTACCTAAATATTATTCCGCTTATTAGTAGACAATACTTCCAACTCATGGTAATATTGGTAAATTTTACGAGTGTAAATAGTATTTTTTACTTGCACTGTTATTTGCTTTTCTGTGGAGTAAAATCACAGTATACTTCTAACCAGTAGTGACAAGGTCACATTTTGAGTTGTACGGTCAGCGCGAGTTTTACCCACTATCTATGACCCACTAAGAACATGGCGTCCTATAGCACAGCTGATTGTTGTTTACATTGTTAAGCGTATTTCTATGATTAAGCTATATATACTCTATGGTCTAAACTTCCAGATTGAAAGCATTGAGGTAGTCTTATTTTTTATGTAAATATAAATTTCTAATATGAGCTTCTCTTTTTTCTCCAACACTTATTTGTTTAATACATATTTTCATGTTTTGACAATGTATTTACAACTTTTTACATTTTGCCAAATTCTCTTACTCTATTTGTAAGACTAAACACGTTCTTATTGATTTCACCTTTAAATCAAATTTAAATTCCCGCGTTCTTTAACCGTCTATTGCACCCACTTAGAACACGGCGAACGCTGTTCAAGGTCACCCATTTTGAACCTATTAGTTCAAAGGTGACGACGCTGTTTGTCACTACTGGTTAGAAGTATACTGTGCTATAACAGACAATACTATAAGCTAGAATGAGTACAATAATGATAAATAGGAAAAAAAAAGAAAGTTAGCTATATATACAGTTTATGCAAGGCGACGCTTAAAATAACATGACTCCGTAGCATTTGCGCAGGCGCGGATTACGTTTAACTCCCTAGACAAATAGATAGCCAGCTTGAACTTGGCTGCAAATGTGCTGCCATCTGGTCAGTGTGTCCAAAAGGTCATTCGGCAATTAGCCACTTAAAACTAATAATATACAGGAATTTCTGCTGCTTTAGGCGCCATCTATAAATTAAAAGAACCTTGACGTATGGCGGCAATTTTGAAATTTATACGAGCGTATAGGGTTTTACTTATTTTTATTTTAAATTTAAACAAAAAAAAAAACGGTGAAATCCAAAATTATTTATTTGTATATAAAATCATACAGCATTTGAGCATCTTAGCGATAATAATAAACTCAATATTTACTTAAACACAAATAGTAAACAATATAATAAAGATAGTTAAAATTAAAATTTAAACACATAACTTTCACAAACATTACTAAAAGGAAAATACCAGTAAATTAAAAATAAAAAGTCCACATGAAGTTTTGGCACAACTACTAAACAATAAACTGGAGAATAATATTACTTTATCAACGACCTGTCGAATGCAGTATGTTGGTTTACTTCTCTTAAAAAAACAACTAAATCGTTTTTAAAAACTTACACAATAAATACACATAACACAGAACTTGTTTTACATTTTTTTAAAACGTTTATGAATGCTGAATATTAAGTGCCTTACTTAATATTGGGTATGTGAGTGGTGTACGTTTTACCCTTATCAGTAGGTGATATTAGACTTTGGAAACGTAAGAATTTAGAGGGGAATTACGAATCAAAGCAAACAGACGAAAATAAATCGCATACATAGACAATTTTACTTAAGCGTGATCTACTCATAATAATTTGAAATAGCAATTTTCGGTCTATCGGTCGCTACTTAACCGGTTAACTTCCGAAGCTTTTTAAAATGACTCGTACTGGACATACTTACCAGGTGGCAGGCTAGTTCAACATCCCACACACTGGTTTAACTCAAAACTCATGTCTATGAGTTATCGTTTGGCCCATCTAGGGTTTGGCGTAGGCATGGGTAACACACAAAATTTTAGTGTGTCGATACAGTAATACTGATACCGTGTGCTGTTTCAACACAATTGTGTCATATGACACAGTAAAAGATTCACATACGCAATCGCAGTTTTGAAACGATTGCTGAAACGTGCTGAAACAGCAAGCGACACGTTTGCATGTGATACGTATACCATAGAGTGGCGATAGCGTTAGGCTTATGTTAAGTTCTGCATAAACAGAGACAGTTCTCACATAAAATTATATTGTTTGAATTAGAAAATTATTTATTAGAACGATAAGTAATACATTAAATTAAAAGTGTGAAACTTGTTAACTTGAAATAATAAAATAAAGTATAAATACAAGACGGATTATTTGTTTACTTATACCTACATAAATAAAATATTGTTTTGCATTATTGTTTCTTGTCAGTTTCACATATCTATGGTTTCATCTTTTTAACCCACACTTCTATTATCTATGGGACTGGCTTAAAGTTGATTCGTTTGTAACTTGTAAGCAAGCTTGCGACTGTCTGATACGAAACGACAAACCGCGAAAAACGACATCAACCGATACAACACGACACAATGATACACTCTATGGCATCTGAAACCATCTAACACTGACGACACGATGACACCCAACGATACCCACTGACATAGATAAGAGATATATATACTATTGTAGATTGGAAACTTTTTTTCGGCGATTGAAGCGCCCTCCCACTTAAGTGATGAAAAGTAGAGAATACAGGCGCCTATTTAAACGCGGGGTTTTTTATTTTTTTATTTTTGTAAGTTATATTATTGATTAAGTGAAAATTTACCAAGAAACAAACAATCTTCTTAAAAAGTTAAGAAGAGAGTGTGTGACTTGACAAATTTTCACCTAATCATTCAAGTGTTTTTAGAAAATAAAAGATAATTACATCCATTAAAATTTTTATTACAATAAAACAAATAATTACAATACCGAATAAACAACAAAATTAACAAAATCAGATTCTATAATATAGTTATATGGGAGTATAAAGTACTTGTTAAACAGAAATACAAAATTACCTAAAGCTTAAGTAATTTCATCAAAGTTACCAACAAATTGAAAAACAGATGCAAAACTAATTAAGAAATAGGAAGAAGTATCGATAACAACATTCTCATATAAAATTTTTATGGCTTTTTTATATTTAGTAACTAAATGACTGAAGGAACTGTTCTAAAACAACAACGTTGTGCGAGTAATATTTATTTTGGATATTTTATAAGCATGAACATCAGACTCGCAAAAATACTGTTCATAAGTATTTAAATACAAATACAAATACTTTTGCTTTATAGAGTATTCGGAAACAAATACAAATAGCTTATTATACAAATACTTCTGGAAAATGTTCTCATGCAATTATGTAATATGTAGGCAAGATTAATGACTTGGCTAATTAAAAAATTATTCTAAAGCAAATGTATACCTACTTGTGAAAAATACTTGATCAGAAGTATTTAAATACAAATACAAATGCTTTACTAATAACTTTCCATCTAGAAATTGTATAATTATTTTACTAATAATTATTTATTGGACAATTCACATGTAATTTAATATTGTTTGCTGAATTTAATTATTCTTGACTATTCAGAGAAACGAAAACGTAGTGGGAAAATCAAATAAAAATATTGTATTATTTCAATGAAAAGTTTTTAAAATATAAGTGCAAATACTATAGAACTAATTGTAAGTATTTGTATTTCAAAATAATTTACAAGTGTGATTAACATGTAGAAGTCTAACTGTCGTTTTCGAATTTGGTTTCAAAATAAAAGAACCATAAAAATATTAATTAAACAGTTGGTTGTCCTAGTGGTATATCAGTCAAATTGATATACAACATAAAAAACCAAGTTTGCATGTTAATACATAAATTTGTATAACTTTTTTAAACAGTATATCTAGTAAATAAATTTGGACGGATATAACGTATTTGTGCGGAATTGATAGTACTAACAGTACAAAAAATAAGATTGGCATTGATTTGATAATAAACTACAGCATTACTATCAGTCTTGCGATTACTTCAGTATTTGTATTTATCTTTAAATATGTAGAAAATGTATTAATAGAAATATTGAAATAACTAGAAATACAATAAACGTATTTACATTTGTACTCATCAAATACTGTTTTTTTTTGTATTTTACACAAGGGTACAATTGGATTCGCACTGGGGTAGATCTCCCAACGAAATTATCTCTTATATAGACTATTTTCATTTGCATGAAGAAATATTACTATTTATATTTAATAGGAAAATAGGAATATTGTCGATATATCAGAATTACATTTACACATGAAAATATATAGCGACAAACTTACAGAAAATCCTAGGCTTAAAAGTGGTCATAATAATATTAACAGTGGAAAAGTGGTTTCTTTCCAGTGGACTATCTGAAAACAAAAACGAAATATATGTATACATATTTATAGAAGTAGATACCTATATTTTATATCATACTTATTAAGCAAATATTAATACGGCATAAATAACTGTTACAAAATAGACCATTTACCGATAAACACCCTGAAATTTGCGGGCATGCTATTAGGCTTTGTAATAGTAATTGTGAAACAATGAAGGTGATGGAGTATCAATCACAGAGTCCAATCCTTTTGCGTTCCTTCCAGGGGGATATCTGAGAGTAAAAATAATAATGATTGTATTGGTGTAAAGAGGCATCAGACTTATTACAAAAATAACTATAGTTCGGCAGTATGCAATTACTGTACAGAAGAGACTACTTACCGGAAGTTATGTACGCTGAAGTAGACATGATCGTTCTATAATTACTAACTGATTCTCTGCGATTTCCATAGTCACCTGAAATAAGCGGATAACATGTATGAATAAAGGAAAGCGCTAATCCGTATATATTATACTTTGTTACATATTATACTTATTACTAACAATTCCATCAATACACAATCCACTTGCCAAAGGAGGGGTATACCTACGTACATTACTTCACAAAATGTACCGTGTGTCATATAATAGAACATATGTAAAAAAAATCACTGGAATTGCAAATGCAAATCCAGAAGACCTAGCATGACAGCCACTGATGTCTTATGGAGACCTCCAGCATATCAACAAAAATACGTAGTAGTTAAATTTATGTCGTAATGGTATAGGTACCTAATAGCAGACTTACCCCCCATACACCACAAACTTTTAAAATCCACATTAAAAGAGTTGTTAACAAAGTTTGTGGTGTATATAGGTGAATTTCATTGGTATTCTACAATTTACAAATGTAATATCTTTTTTAAGGCTAAACAGGAAAGTACATATACTACAATATTTTCTGTTTTTTTTGCAGAAATTGGACAGTTATATTGCAATATACACATATAATATATATGTATGTATAGATAGGTAATAATAGGTACAAGGACATTCTTATGTATTAGTTGTACAAATCTCAGTAAAATTTCCAAGGTATAGGTAGAATACATAATGACTAAAATACGATATGCAATCGTGTAATTGTGTTGATGTGTATAATTATGATAACAATACTATAAATAATATTAAATACATAACGAACGATAAAAGAAAATAAAATGATATTATGACTGATGTCTACTGAGCACCGAATTACCTCCATACCTATTTGTATTTGATACAGGGTGATCGAAAGTCAGCGGCCCATTTCTGAAAAATTGATGGTGGGACAATTTTATCAAAAATCATAAGGTAACTACGGCACGTGATATACATTTTTAACATATTTTCAAATGTGTAGTACTTCCGCTTATACCGGAACTTGACACTAACTTCCTTATTTTAAATGGAACACCCTGTATCATAATGCACCATTGAAAATCTTTTATTTATTTAAAGGTAAATTTCATAACATAACCCTATCGGAAAAGTTACCAATTTCGGAACTGAATTATCGTCTTCATCTCTTCATATAGGTATAGATAGGGGGTATATATTGAGTAACTGTTTTTACAAGTCAACACCTTTTCACTGCAATCTACAATAACTTTCCTATTTTAAATGAACATTCTGTATTTTTTTTGCATAAACGGATATAAAATTAAATTCTAAATGGAACGATGTGTTATGTTCCGATATTCCGAATGGTGTAAATGTCCAGATATGGGTACTTACCCTATGATTACGGGGAAAATTGGAAATAAATTCGAAATTGTGAACCAACATGGGGATAAAGTAAGAATATTTATTGCTGTCAGTAAAAAAGTGACAACTGGTACATACATATCTATTCATTAGTTAATTCGACTACTCAACAAGAACAAAAAATAAACAAATAAGTACCTATAAATATATTTACTTCATACTTTCAATATTGTAAAAGATTTACCTATCAAACCAGAATGTTGTGACCGGAAGTACATATCAACAGAGTATTATTCACAACAGCTCTAACAATTGGTCTTTCAATCGTTTAGTATATGAGCAAATAAATCTTAAGGTAAAATTAAGTAATTCCTTCAAAAGCATTCTACTTCATTCTTTATTTCTTGACAGATTTTAGTGGTAAAACGGGAAAATATGAAAACAAATAGAAAACATAATAATTGTATTAAGAAACCAAAAATAGAATAACTTTATCATTGTATAAACAATACCCAAAATTCTTATATGGTATCTATTTGTGGGTCATGGTACCTAATACCTTTTTAATATTTTTAACGATTTTACACAAACCCAATTACAACTAATGAAATTGTATCAAATCAAATCTTTAAAATCACTGTTATTTGATTCTAAAATTTCGTCAAGTATTTTATATTCATTGTAAATACACGTATTTATGTATCCACAGTACTTCTTATTTACGTTTTCGAAATGTCCTTTCTACCACTTTTATTGAAATCTTTTAAAAAACAATTGTTTAAAATGTACCGTTTATTTATACATACCTTTTCAATTTCTCTTTCCTTTGCTTTTCCTCTTTTTAATGACACTTGATTTCACTTTTTCACATGTTTTAATAATTTTTATTCATAAACCGAAACAATAATTTGTGTGATCCTTTCAAACAATTTTAAATGCACCCAAACATGCATATTATCAATATTATATATTATATATATTTTGGGGTTTCCCTTCGACGACAGCATGTAGGTAAATTTCATTATCTACCAATTAGTTTATATATATATGACCATAATTTTAGTAAACAAAAGCTTATTTAATTGTAAATCTGTTTTAAAACGAAAGATTCTTTACTTATGCAACCCATCGTTCTCCTTATTAAATTTTTAAATTTCTAAAAACCCTTGGCGCCATCTCTTGTCGTTCACCTCGTTCGATTTTTACTTTCTAGAACCCCTGGCGCCCCCGCTCTTAAGTGATGAAAACCGTGACTTTCACATCTACTATAGTATATATATCTCTTATCTATGATATGAGCTGTTTCAACACACCTGACACACTGAAAAGTGTCAACACTTTTGTGTGATACGACACTGTGTTACCCATACCTAGTTTGGCGTCCGAACCTTTTTTTAACTGCCAATTCATATTCCTGCACTGATTTTTTAATACGAAAATCATTTCACTTGCGATTGGATTTATATTATCTTACTGCTTTGTTTAAGTTGTGAATTTAATCTGTTTTTTTTTTTAAACGATTATTTTAATCTATACATATTTATAGTTTAATAGCAGTAGTGTAAAAAGTTGTGTGGAGTAACTGTTAAATAATCTGCCTGTTTAAAGGAATTATAATTTTTTTGTGTTTATAGTATAAGTTGTAGTGGTAATGGTAAATACTGGTGCATAACAAATTGTGTTTGTTTTTATCTTTCAATTGAAATTTTTATTATTCGTATTTTTTTTGTTTAAGTTGCTTTCAGGTACTGTACTAATATGGACAACGAAGAAAAGAACAAATGTATATACTATAACAAGCAATTTTCCAAAAATTGCAATTTCAGTAGACATGTGAGGAACGTCCATAAGAAAGAAGTGCCAAAAAAAGAAAAACGTATTATTTGTCCCATTTGTTTTGAGAAAAATGAAACATATAAATTATTAAACAATCATTTACAAACTTTTCATAATATAATAACGGTTAATGTCACTTTGAGTTTTTCAGATACTCAAGAGTTTAAGGAATGGTTTAATAATGAATCTGTGGATGTTAATTATTCCTTAAGCAGGGTAAATGAAAATGCTGAATTTAGAACAGTTTATTATTACTGTAATCGCAGTGATACAAAAGGTACTATCTCTTTATAAAATGTATTATAATTATGAAGAAAATATTTATATTTTTTTCAAGTTTTTCAAAGTAAGAGCACTAAAAGAAATGGCAAATCTGGTGGATCTATTAAACTCAAAGGTGTTTGTCCTTCTCAATTAATAATTGACATTCGAAAGGGTTTAGGTAAATTTTGTAGTTTAAATTAAAAAAAAATATGTTCTATCTTATTAAACTTAAGGTACATATTCAGTCAACTACTGTAAAACTCATGTAGGACATGACAAGGAAATTAGAAGCCAGCATTTAATGATAAAGGAGAAGACCGAAATATTGGAAAAATTACAGATTGGAGTAACAGTTAAGAGAATTTTAGATGATTGCAGGCAACTCAAAGATAGTGGTTTAAGTAGGATAAATTTAATAAATCGTAAGGATATTCAATATCTCAGTAGGAAGCACAATGTGGAAAATAGAAGACATGATGTGGATATGATAGCTGTAGCCATGAAAGTTCAGGAATGGAATTCTAACAATAAAAACTGTGTATTTATTTTTAATAAGAAGGTAATAGTTATTTGTGTAGGTGTAGTTAATATTGTAGCTTATTTTTGATTTAGATGATGTATCCAGTTCAGTAGAAACAACAACAATCAAAACATACCAGAAAGAATTAATAGATACCGTCATAAACCATAAGAAAAACACAAATATTGAAGTGCATCAAGACCGTGAAACACAACTGAAGATTGCAGTGGAAACTTATGGAAATGCAATGAGTCAACTGGATGATGAAGCCTTTCAAGCAGCGCTTAAGGAATTTGGGATGCTTATAAGAAAAGTTCAAAAACAAAGTAGAATTTCAAGAAAACATAAATGGATAAACGAATATTTCCCATCAAAGAAAAAACAAAGTAGGTATGTTATCTAATACAAAATTTACAAAACCACAAGATTTTAAAACACATTCTTTTTCTAGTCGAAATTAGGGAAATAGAAGTAGATTAAGGCCCTTGAACTTAAAATGTTTATTATTGTACATTTATATATTACTTACATATTTGTATGAAATGAGTTTTTTATTTTTCACTTTTACTAATAAATAGTGTTAACATTTTATACGAGTATTTTGTGCATAACATAACTGTTAATGCCACTCGTTATTATCCATATTTATCATTAAAAAAGTTAGAACACCAAAGATCGTTCATTTGAATTCAAATAAAGAGGCGGCTTCATTTGAATTCAAATAAAAAAGCGGCACAGGCGAACTTATTTCCATAGACATTTCGCGCCTGCGCAAATACTACGAGCATAGATCACACAACGTCATACACATAGGTCATACATGGCTCCGATGATGATGAATGAAGATTCAAATCAATGGAAAGAAATATATATTTTGTAATGAATGCATGATTTATTTTTTGAATTCAGTTTTGTTAATTGTGTTTTAAATAAATAAAAAGAACAAAATAAAATAAATATTTGAATGATTATTTGTTATATACAATACACCTTAATATTTGAGAATCTTTCGGATTACCTATATTTACTTTTTTATCATCAATCTTATAAATTTTATTCCTTAGTTTACAAAATTAAATATTAATTACTATAAAAACATTGATAAAGTTAACCATTGAAGTAAAACAGGGAACGTAATACATATACATCTGACCGTGTACTTTCTAAGATTTTATTGCCTGCTGAAGTGTGTACTCAATGAAAACGTCTGCCGTGACGAATATAAGTTTTTAGAACTTTAATAAATTAACTAGATTTTGGAATATATTATACTACTCTGTATAAGTAAAAATTACTCCATCCTCTAGTATTATTCACTTCCCAGCTCGTTATTAATACTACCATGGAACAGGAGTAGCTGTTACTAATTAGAATAGATATCCATATATTGAGCAGGAATTCTAGTAAATGATACTACATTAGAAGTAGAATTTACTTCCGCTTTTCTCCGTGTAACTACAAAACTAAGTACTTGCCTGTTTATCAACTACACGAAGAAAAATCGAGAGTAAATTCTACTTCTACTGTAGTATCTTATCTTATCTTATATACTCTAGACTCTAGAGTTGAGGTTTTATCGTTTTGTCTTTGAAAGCTAGAGGTTTTTTTTTACAATTTATGTTTGAATCTATCTTTGCTTAGCACCTCGGTTTTGCTATGTGTAACTTACCAACTGTGTGTGTATTCAGCGGCGGCTCGTTATTTGGGTCACTTTTTGTTTATATTTTTTAACCCCTACGAAGGGGGTGGTACCGCCCGATGTATTTTACCGTACTATATTCCTATTCTTGCAATATTATAAAATACTGATGAGACGCAGTATATTTACATTTAAAAATCCTGAAATATCGAAACAACTGCTTTTTTAAACTCAAATTGTTACATAATAATACAAATGCTTTTAATTTTGTTTTTCTCTGTATGTCTCTTTATTGTCAAATAAACCAAAATAAAGACAAAAATGGGAGGGATTTAGGCGGGTTGAGCTAGTTGATAGTAAAAACAAGAAGTACATTTATTGAAAGAAAATAAATGATAAAAATTATTTACATCGTTTTGTATATGGTGTGATTCTTCAGCTGTTTGTAATTGTACTAATATGTATTAAGCATGTAACATACTAATATTGAATTCCTTTTCAACTCGTTCTTCTAACATTTGCGCTATAGCCAAGGAGCTTGTAGCACCAGGAGATGGTGCATTTCTACAATGGAGTATTCTTTTGCTCATTTCACTAGAACCTTTATCGAAAACAAAATCATCCACTAAATTTCCATTTCTATCTAAAGCCTGTGCTCGTACTCCAGCAGGACCAGCTTTAACATCTGCTGTTGTTAATGAAGGAATAAATTTCTGTAGATCTCGTACTTGAAGGCTTGTTATTAGCGATTTTTTTATTTCTGTGATACCGAACGATACATATTTAAGTGCCAATTTTTGGAAACCAGGGTATAGCAGAACTTCGAAAAGCTCCTTTAAATTAATATCAGTCCATCTGAAAGAAGATAAACAGATGAGCAATACATATATAGATATAATGAAGTAGCAAGATGAAAAAAAAAGTCCATAGTAACTACGTACTTATAATTTAAATATAAAACAGAATGGATAGAATTGATTGTATGATGGTTAACAGCATTTTAAAAAGAAATTATTTATGTTTCTTCAAATTATATTACTGTTAGTCAAGTTAATACCAGTAGTTTTTAAAGTAAACGCATAATACAGTCAATACTCATAACCAGTCGAAATCACTTTCAATTACAAAAATTAGTCAAAAGTTTTAATTTTCCCTTTCTTTATATTAACCCTTCCACGTTCCTCTTCTATGAAATTACGTTATTCATGAAATAATTTATTTTAATTTTTCTATTTACAGGCTTACGGATATAAAAGTAAATAAAGTAAATTATGTAATATACAATACGATATAATTTACAAGATGTCCGTTTTTAGCCTATCTCCTAGATATAGGTATCTCCGGTCTGAATTGAAATATCGTTTTGAAATTTTGTGCGAATGAGTTTTCAGAAAGGCCTACCATTTTAAAATATTTTCGATCTTTTATCACTTAACTATAACGAAACTGTTATTAAAAGTTAAAAGAACCAAAGCAACGCGTAGAGATCTTGTTTCTTTTACCCATTTTTTAACTTAACTATTCGATTTCTTGAATATGCAAATGAAAAATAGATATTAAAACTACTTGATAGTTCCCTTAATAGTGCCGCTAAGTTTAAACTATTTGTCGAAATATTCGATTAATTATAATAATTTATACTTGTTTAATATTAATCAGCTATTTCCAGCATATACGTATATGATTTATTTTAAAATAATCAGATAGGTACCTACTTATAGCCTTCTCGTTTAAGCGCAAGTACAGCATTTGGTCCTAACCACATGCTACCATCCATTCTTGGAGTAAAATGTACACCTAAAAATGGAAACTTGGGATCAGGCACTGGGTAGATATTACCCTTCACAAGATCAGCCTTCGATTTGGTCAGTAGTAAATATTCGCCTCTGAATGGGCATATCATTGGATCTGGAGAACATCCAGACATTTTTGCTATATGATCTGAATAAAGACCAGCACATGTGAGTGCGTACTTGGTGGCGACTTGGCGATTATCTGCCGATGTTATTAGTACGGGATAGTCGGGATCTTTATTTTCTTTAAAACCGTTAACCTAGAAAAAATTATTTATTTAATCAATCAACGAGTGATATGCAAGGCCGCAGTTTAGATTTTGTCGAGAAGACGAAAATTGGAAGGGAATTTTGCAATTTAGGAGGGACAGACTTCCTAAACTACGCCACTGCATATAGCTTCGTAATAACATTAAACAATTGAACATTCAAATAATGATCGAGTGTATTATTATATATATTATAATACCATTCTTTTTATAACCTGATAAACAATGAAATATGCTGCGTTATATAATATTTAAATAAATAAATAATTAAAAAAGATCAAAATACCTAATTGTAGAAACTTACTTTAAATTTCAATATTATATCGCCATTCCTTTTTGTAACGTCCTTTCCATAATATTCAGTTACGAGAGCCCAGTTAACAATACCAGTTTCAGGTGACCACAAAGCCTTTACTCCTTTACAGTTAGGTTCGATTTCTTTTATTTTATCTTTTTCTATTAATTCTAGGCCCGGAACTTTATTTTTTATTCCTCTATCTTGCAAATCAAGCAGTCTTTCTACTTCTACATTATTAGTAGCTACGATTAGCTTTCCAGCTTTTTTATAGGGAATATTATTCTCATCGCAGTATTTATAAGCCAAATGTAGTCCTTCAACGCATAATTTTGCTTTTAATGAGCCCGGTTTGTAATAAATGCCAGCATGAATAACTCCACTATTATGGCCTGTTTGGTGTTGTGCTAATTTGTCTTCTTTTTCCACGATGGCAATTTTAAGTTTAGGATTCTTAAGTAAAATTTGCCGAGCAGCTGCCACCCCAACAATTCCACCACCGACAACCACAAAATCATAGTTGTTACTGTTTAACACGGAGAATATTAATTAGGAAAAAATATTTTGATGTAGGTAACAAGTTAAAGTTATATAAATATTAAATTAAGTAAAAAAATATTTTTTTTGAAATTAGTGATGTGGAGTTGAAAGGAACTCAATATATTTCTGAAACGAAAAAAAGGAATAAGAAATCACAATAGGACAATAATACTAAATAGATAAATTTTGTAAAAAATTTTTTAAAAGCTTTACGAATATGTTAAGTGGTTTGCTCATACTATTTAATTTTATGTTTTATTGCATAAACTGAATTCTCTTGAAGAATAGTATACAGTGTGTCCTAGAATAAGATGAAAGATAACATTAGAATCTTGTAAACGGTAAGAATTGCGGAGTCGATTAAGTTGCGATTTCTTGCTAACAATATGCAGTGTAAAAAAATTTTTAATTTTGAGCTGTTCCGGAGAGACCCGTAAAGTCGTTTTATTTTTTCTTGGCTCTAATTGAAAACATATATCAAAAGAAACTGCACTTTTGTATTGTCACCTTTTTTTGCGCTATACATTTAAAGCCCAACGTTTCGTTTTTTGTTTTTTTGAGGGAGGGGCATCATCACTTTAATTTTTTGTAATACGACCCCGTTATTTTTACGATAAAATCTAAAGCCATTTTTAATTCTTAATTAGATGATATTACATTCGTACCTAATTGCTTAGAGTTGTTCGCTTGTTTTAGCTACCTATAATTTAAAATTTCTGAACACCACCAGAATTACCTATCTATCAATAAAGCACGAAATATCCAACAATTGTTTTTTATTATCAAAATTTACAAAATAAAACAATACCTACTTTGTGTTCCTTTTGTTATTACGTCGTATTATAAAAAGAAGTTATGGTGGCCCCTCGAAAACGGAATCATGCTTCAAAAATATTGTCATCATTGGATAAAAGTATTTTGTTAGGCACGAGATTGCGTAATTTTTTTCTAACTTGGTCAATTCCGTAGGTATACACTATATATTGTCGAGGTTAAAAACATAAACAGTCCGACACAAAATGTAGCTAATAAGGTGTTTTACTTCAGATCATTTTTAAAGACCAAAAGCACATAAACAGATAAAAAAAGAATAATTTTTGGTTAATTAAAGTGTGGCCAAGGCAACAAATATTAATCTTTTTTTCATACTATATAAACTTTTTTCGGTGCACTGTTGATGAAACATAATTAATTAAACCTAAGAATAAAAGACAAAAGAATGTTTCAACGAATCTATTTTGAAATTTTTTTTCAAATAAGTTCAAAAAGTTTCTTGCAGGTTGTTGAAACCACTGCAATATAAATACGTAACTGCTGAAACGAATTCGTCAGAAATTAAATAAATGTGAAATATTTTATTGTTCGATCGTCAAGTGAGAAATGAAGTTCCAGTTTTCACCTTGCATGATGTGAAATTTAGGCCTTTGCATGCTTTGAACGGTCACAATGCGCTGATCCAGACCATAGTGATATGATGATATAAAACTAGAGCACGCAAGAGATTGAATTTACCGTCATAGGTTGTGAGAGGGATGCTGCAAAAATTCCTGTCTGTAATTCTCTCTCCGTGACGCATGCGAGAGCCTGAGCGCGGTACCGCGCAACCAATCACAGTGTTCAGCTATAAAGAGGCAGAGAGAAAAATTCCTAGGAAAAATTTGCACAGCTATCTCTTTCACAACTCATGACGCTTCCACTGTACAGGGTTAAGTGGGTAGCGTGCTCTAGTCTTATATCTTAAATATGACAGGTGGAAGGTTCAACTTTCAATGACAAAATGCTAAAATCTCAACCCTAGACTCTACCGTCAGTTATTGTTATGCTAGTTTTAGTTAGTTAGTATCTTTTGATGTAGTTATTCTATTTCCGTCGATACCTGTTAAAGAACTGCTTGCACTGAACTAGTTAATAATAACAATGATCTAACTAAAGATAAAAACGCGATATAATGTAACTGTTTAACGTTTGTTTAAATCAGTTATTATAAATATAACAATAAAATTAACCAACAATTGGATGGCGTTCCAATAGGTTCACCCTCTTCCTCCTTATTAAGTGAAATTTTTATAGCTAATTTAGAAAACAAATTGTTTAATTCACAGAATAATTGAATTCATAAGATACATTTTTGGACTATTTCGTGATACACGCGTTGAGCATACAGGCAAAAACATTTCGCTTTGCCCTGGAACATAACGTTGCTCTTATATACTCAAGTGTATTGTACATTAGTAACATAACAATTACTAGCTGGTAAATAATGCGAACAAAATTGTAAATATACCATCGGTTTAGCTTTTGACCTCGGAATAGCATTGTCAAAATTTATCATTTAAGTGTTACCTTCAGCATTATTAATAAGTGATGCTACAATTACAGTATTATTAATAAAAGATAAAACATTACAAATGGTCTTTTTCTTTTATGCGTATTTTGCTTTTTACAAGAAGATAACAGTGATAGTGAAATTTTTAAAGTCTTTTTTCATTTACTTAATAAGATTTTATCGTAATTTCGAAATATCTCGAGAACTATTGAGTTTAACGACAAGTACGTTACGAAATACATTTACATTTCAATATCACGACAATTGCAAATATTACATAAAAATTAGAACATTCCATTTAAAATAGTTAAGCAGAATTTTACTCATTGATTTAATTATTTTATAACATTTAACAGAACATAAACAAAGTTGACCCTAGACAAAGTTTTATTTAAGTCCAAATTTCTTCTTCTTCTCTTAAAATATATTGTAGGCCTTAATTTTAACTACTGTCTATTATGTTGATAGGTACCGCAGGTAGGTCATAGTTAGCCTTAAGACTATTTGGACAATATTTGGTCTATTTGTTATTTCTATGATTATATATCAGTCGTAAAATGTCATTCTTGTCATTTATATCTATATAACCTCAATCAATGCATAATAAAACATTGGGTAGCATTAATAATAATATACACATGTACATATTTCGATTTTTCTGTAGATTGTTTCTTAATAATATTTATTATACAATGTTTATATAATAAGCAATAACTTATTTAAAAAATGATTGTACCTACTCATACCTGACATTACTTGTAGAAGAAAAGTATGTTTTGAGAATTTTACACACTTGAGCGGCACATTTTTGTCTGTTCATAATCGAGTTGTACGTCATTGCGGCTAGTAGGTAAATGTTACACACACACAGTATTCTGACACAGTACAAGTGTGAATAGTTTTATCATTTTATATATGTAGCAAATATATTTACTCTAAAAATGACGCATATGATAAACCATTAACTAATTATTAACATCATCAATCATCGCAAATGTACATGTCTAAAATACGTTCGTAGTCTGAATCAGTCTGTCTAGAATAATTATGTATTGCTGCTTAAAATGTACATTGACATAATATGCCGTTTTGAATAAAAAAGTTGTACTTCTAATGAAAATTCATTTTTTTAATAATAACGTAAGGTAAATGTAGTATCGCTCATTGCTTAATGCTTAGAATTTTATGAAGTTTTTTCTTATTTCTATCTTTGTCGGGATAGGTTAGAGTAAGGCCGCTTTCTGACTTGTCGGCAGCAGTGTGGTATCGGAGCGGTTGGTACCGAAACGATTCCGAGTTGCTTTCAGTTACACATCTATCGGTATGTTTTCGGCATAAAACGGAGCAGAACCTCTTGTACCGTCACAAGAATATGTCGTCCTCCTCGAGTGATGAAGATATTGTATGATGTCTCATGTAGTAATCCCGAGCGGCCACTGGACGTTTCTACCGTGATGCAGTATACCGAACCGATATCACTCCTCTACCGCACGTGCCGCACAACTGCTACACCGACAAGTGAGAAAGCGGCCTAATAGAACTTTAGGAAAAAATGTCATCTAGGCTAAGAAAGAAAGGGGACTCGTAACTCGTATGCTGTGCCTGCATCGTGTTTGATTCCAAAATTTATACGGATACGCCAATTTTTTTGTGGTACCAAACATTGTTTCGTAAGCAGTGAAAATTAAAAAATGTGTGGTGTTTAATTTATTTGCGTTTTTGAAAAACCAGAATCGTTATGTTGTGCTTTTGACAGTAAAGGTCGCAACACGCAATGTAAGAAAAGGAAGCAGGTCAAGCAGGAGTCATATTTCATAGGTATAAAGAATTGTTTATATAATTATTAAATAAAGAAATTCACATTTAATTTGTTTGTGGCTTATGTATAACTCAAAATATCCAATTATATTCTAAATATGAATATAATGCTTCATATTTTTTTGTTTCTCACGAAAAACTACTTAGAAGCAGTTCTCATTGGCTGCGTCACTTTTAGTAGTAAAAAAACAAAAAAATAGGTTTAATTATAATTAGAATCTAGACATTTTAATACAACTGATTAATAAAGGTCTTATTTTAATTTCAAATAACAGTTTAGTTGTATTAAATGCGTCTTTCTAAAACTTTTTTCGTTTCGTGAAATAATTTTCGTTATGAAAAACCCTTACTAACTTTAACGAAAATTAATTAATCATGAAACGAATTTTCTTTAATATTACCGAACTTGACGTTTTGGTGCCAAGCAGGGTATGAAATGTCGACGACAGCGCCATCGTAGCATCTGTCTTCCCAACTAAATCGCCTTTGTTTATTACCTCTAAATTACAGACCAGTAGAGAAAATTTGGTTGTGATGACGATTAAAAATTGTCGTTCATTGTCAAATACACATAGGGTGCGCACCAGTGTGCCCGTAAAATTTGGGATTTCCTATCATATGTGCATCAATTTGTTTATAAAATAAATTTGTTGTCGTTTGATCGATCAATCGATCAATCGTTGTACAGTTTTGTGATGGTTTTGTGTTATAAGTTTTTCGTTTTTGTTTGTTGACTTTTTTGATACAGTGTGAATTACCTGAAAGGGTATAAGGGGCATAAATTATTCCATCCCTCAATTAAGTTTACTGCCTTGATTATAAACATCGCTACTCAGGCGTTGCGAGTGTTACCAGATCTCCTTCATTAAACTGCTGTTATACAGAAGCCATAACAGAAGCTACTGTATTTTATCGAAATTAACAATTTTTTATGTCTTATTTAAAATTTGGTAATTTTTATAGATACTTTTAAAAAAGATTAATGCAATAGTTCTTTTCTATAAAATTGTAACTCTGTATTCGTATTATTGTATGCGCACTATTTATTACGTTACTGTAATTATACCTTTAATTAAATATATGCACTTTTGTGATAACGTATTTTCTTTATTTTTATAATAATAAATTATGATAACAAAAACCCTATATGCTTTACGTTTTTAAAATTCGCGCCAAAACCCGGTATGGTAGTTTTCTATGTAGAATTTTATATCTTCTGTCTCACTTATGCTCTCACTCTTCAATTTAGCTTGGGAAGACACTTGGTGAGATAGCGCAGATGTCAAATTAAGAATTCAAGATTTACATCTATTATCGTCATCTAGGGTGCCAAGCATGTGCCAAGAGGCCTCACTTTATAAGCGTCTTCTCTCTTTTCAAGTCTAATAACAGAACCATAGATTAGACGTTTATAGATGAATCACTCGAGCATGTGGGGATATCATTAGAATCATAGATAAATTAGAATTATATTCTATGATTAGATATATAGTTATGGGTTATGGTTATGTCACGTATCTATAGTAAGAGAGAAGAGAGATATCGATTTAAAAAAGCAGTGTAATCAAGTGTAATAAGGATTTAATAAAAGATTGTTATTTTAGTGAGTTTAAGATTTAATAAGAGAATAACTTCATTTGTGTTAAATATAATAAAATATATTAATACCCCACAAGCATTCGAGTTTCAGCGCCATCTGCCAGGTGGGCACTCAACTATTTCACAAAATGACATACTGAACACCCAATGATGTCATTTTGTGAAATAGTTGAGTGCCCACGTAATAGATGGCGATTTAAAGGTCGTAGAGTGGGTTGCCTAACAAAGAATGCTGGTAAGCTAAATGTTAAACGTTAAAGGGGAAATCCGTACGAATGTAAATATAAGTGCAGGTGTGCCGGGTGCCGGCAAATATTTCGATTTAAAAACGTGAAAATATGTGAAAATCTGATACTCATTATCATTCGAAAAAAAAAAGGAAAGAATACAAAAATGGAAAAGGTATGCAGACACAAACTAATATAAAGAAACAGTTCATTGCCCAATACATTCGGTAAGTGTTTTCTTACTATACGATTGTTTTATAAAAATATCACATAGAAAATAATTACAGTATATTTATTCATCAATAGAATAGGCAGGTCTCAAAAATGTTTTGTTTTATATTTTCAGACGTATTGATCTTTAATTTATAAAACATTGCATATCACCAAAACAACTTTAACCTGAAGTAAAGAATAACGTAAAACGTGAAACACCAATTAATTATTTCTGTAGTTGTTACATTTGTATGTAAATTTGTAATTTCTATTAATTTTCTTATTTATAATCGTAAATTGTATAACTTTATTTGTTCCATATAATAAATAATCTTTATTTAGTTTTATTTTTTATTTTTGTTGTTACTCCCTCGCATTTTGTTACTTATATGTTATAATTTAACATGTTTTAACCCATATTCCTACAGAAAACACAGATTTTCTTTTTGTTAAAGGGTTATTACATGTTACATTATAACTTTTTCATATTAAAATATTACAAAAATTAAGAAAATACATTTTTATTATTCATTGCAAATAGTTGAGTGCCCACCTGGCAGATGGCGCTGAAACTCGAATGCTCGAGTGATTCATCCATAGATTAGTGATGTTATTAGATAGGCGACTCTGTGAGTATTTTTCGATACAATATTTTTGGTGACATCTATTTTTACGTCATGAAACTAATGGTGTATTTGTACGGATTTCTGTAGCATTTAAATAAAATATACACACACATGCATATAACACAAGTGTACAAAAACCAACACAAACATAATTTTATGTGTGTAAATGTATAGGTGTGTTTCTTCCATTTTATATTTTAATCAGGATTTTAATTATATTTGTATCTCAGGGGTAAACTGTATAAGCACGTTTTATAAAAAAAATGTTTTGTCATATTTTTAATGCTTTAATAGAGCATTAAAAATATATATAAATTATTACACACATTTTTTTTTGTAAAATGTGAACTTTACCTCTGAAGTACAAATAATAATATTCCATGTCACAGAAATTGTGTTTTTTAATACAAATTAGAATTTTTCTTTCTCATGACATATATAATAAATAACAAAGATTATAAAAAATTCTTAATTTCTATTACAAATTTTATTGACAAAAAATCAGATGTGAAAAATAACATAAAATTAATTTAAATATGAAAATATAAAATAGGTAATGCTGCAAACAATTAATATGTAAATAAAATGTTAATATACATGAAAAATTTGTGGTACAGATTTACATAAAAACCAATATTGTAGCGCCAAATTGTTTAAATTTGAAGGAGTTACAGCTATAAGTTTTTCGTTTCCCACTCTTTCAATCCAAAGCTGTTGAATCCTTAAATCGCTGGAAATACAATATCTACAAGAAAAAGGTTTTACTGGATACTGTTAACATTTTCAAATATTGTTGTTAATTACCTTTTTGCTGTTTTATTTTTGCACTCAGGTACACAACATGGTCTCATCTATCATCTTGATCAATAAAGTTCAATATAGTTTCACAAAAAAATGTACACAACACAATAATTTACTTTTTAACCACTAATAAATAAATAAATATACACTTAATACTAACTTTATTAACAATACGAAAGAAAACTAATTGTATTATAAACCAGTTAAACAGCTACAAAAACACAATGAAAATATGAACTCTTTCATAAAATACTGAGAAAGGACTGAGAATGGAATCCCCGAATGATCGCATCAAGCTTTCGAAACATTTCCGAAGTGCAATAAAGTAGTTAACAAAGACAGACTATTCTCTGTCATTGACATCAGAATCATCTATAGCCTCGTCACGCACATAAAGTTTGTTCCGAATTTACAAAGGGAGTGCGCACAGCATGGATTCATCTATAAACCTTCTCTAATCTATGTGACATACTTGGACTATCTAGAACTTGGACATAGATATATACTATTGTAGATGTGAAACTTCTTTTGCGGCGATTTTAACGCCATCCCACTTAATTGATTAAAAGTAAAGATTCCAGGTTCCTGTTTTAATGCGAGTGTTTTTTTTTTAATATTTTAATATTTGTGATATTATTGATTAAGCGAAAATTTACCATGTAACAAACAATCTTCTTAAAAATTTAAGAAGAGAGTTTGTGACGACAAATTTTCACCTAATCATTCAGGTGTTTTAAGAAAATAAAAGATAATAAAATCCATTAAAATTTTTATTACAATAAAAAATAAATAATTACAATAACGAATAAACAACAAAATTAACAAAATCTGATTCTATAATAGTTATATGGGAGTGAAAAGTACTTGTTGGACAGAAATACCAAATTATCCAAAGCTTAAGTCATTTCATCAAAGTTAACAAAAAATTTAAAAACAGATGCAAAACAAAATAATAAAAATGAAGAAGTATCAATAACAACATTCTCACGTTAAATTTTCATGGCCTTTTTATATTATTTAGTTATTAAATGACTGAACGAACTGTTCTAAAACAACAAGTAATACCTATTTATTTTGGATATTTTATAAGCATGAATAGCAGACTCGAAAAAATACTGTTCATAAGTATTTAAATACAGATACAAATACTTTTGCTTTATAGAGTATTATTAAATACAAATAGCTTATTTTAATATATATTTAAATGAAAATATAAATACTAATATAACACTAATAATAATTTATTGGACAATTCACATTTAATTTAATATTTTCTGCTGAATTTAATTATTCTTGAATATTCAGAGAAATGAAAACGTAGTAGGGAAATCAAATAAAATACAAAAAATATTGTATTATTTCAATGAAGTTTTTAAAATATAAGTACAAATACTATATAATAACTATTTGTAAGTATTTGTATTTCAAAATAATTTACAAATTTGATTAACATGTAGAATTCTAACTTCGTTTTCGAATTTGGCTTCAAAATAATAAATGACCCATGAAAATATTAATTAAACAGTTGGTTGTCCTAGTGGTATCAGTCAAATTGATATACAACATAACAAACAATGTTCGCATGTAAATATATAATTTTTATATATTTTTTTAAACAGTTGATCTAGTAAACAAAATAAATATTGTTACGTAATTTACAATATCGCGTATTTTTCTCTCAACACTTTTTATTAAATTAACTCTATAACAACAACGATACGATAACTATTTCGATAACAATTACAACTCAATAGCTATTTCGCTTTCTAATCGCTTCTCTTCACTTCGAACTTATCTCTGTCATTCTCTTCTATAAAAAACTGTCAAACTGTCCAACGCTGTTCCTTATATAGTATTGTGGACGTTTCTAGATGACTCTCGAAACGTCCAGCAACTCTCGAACCTTCTGGAACGCGTCATAGGTAACGTTCATTCAAATTTCGCAGTCGTCGAATGTCAACGTCATTTAAAATGACACGTCCGTCACACTGCCCCCCGCTAGCGCTGATCGGCCCGATCAGTTTCTTTCACTGTGTATGGAGCCAACCGGTTGAGGTGTACAACTTTAATCTTCAATTTGGGGCCTCGTTGTATCCTGTAGACGACATAGTTTATCCGGGTAATTACTTTGTACGGGCCTTCTCAATTCCGTTGTAATTTAGGGCACCTTCCTTTCTTGCGAACTGGGTTATAAAGCCATACACGATCGCCCTCCCTGAATCCAGTCGAATTCGCTCGCTGATCGTAGCGGGTCTTCATTCGGTCATTTTCGAATTTTATTCTTGTTCTGACGGCTTTATGGATGGTGTTTAGCCGCTCGCGTAGTTTAGACACATAATCGTCCGTGGACAGCGAAGAATCTTCAGGCCGGCCAAACATCAGATCAGCAGGTAGTCTCAGTTCTTTCCCGAATAGCACACAGGAAGGGGTCTGTCCAGTAGTCTCGTGTATGGATGTCCTATAGGCCAGAAGGAATAAGGGAATGTGGCGATCCCAATCGGTCTGATGATCGTTTACGAACATCTTCAGGTTGTTTTCTATAGTTGCATTATATCGCTCTACCATCCCATCAGACCGAGGATGCAACGGAGTCGTTCTAGTTTTCCTTATTCTCATCAATTCATACATTCGTTGGAATATTTCTGATTCAAAGTTTCGGTCCTGGTCGGTGTGAATTTCCATTGGAACTCCATATCGGCTGATCCAGTTGTTTATTATTGCCTCCGCCACGGTGGTTGCATCCTGGTTGGAGATTGCATAGGCTTCGAGCATTTTGCTGAAGTAATCCATCACAACGAGGATGTAGCGGTTGCCATCTTCAGTTCGGGGAAAGGGACCAGCGATATCCATAGCTATTCTTTCGAATGATGCTCCGACGTTATACTGGTGCATCTTTCCTCGTGTTCTGGTTCTCGGACCTTTGTTGGAAGCACATACTTCGCATTTTCTACACCAGTCTTCCACATCCAATCTAGCATTCACCCAGTAATACCGTTCACGTAGTTTCTCTAAGGTCTTCTTCACTCCAAAATGTCCACCTCCAGTCCCAGCATGCAGCTCTTTTATTACTTATTTCGTCTTTTTCTTGGGCAACACAACTTGTAGTCGTTTCTTGGTCCCGTCTGGACTTTCCCAGATTCTTTTAAGGACTCCATTCTCGAGCTTTAAGGAATCCCATTGGGCCCAATAACATTTCGTCGTAGTACTCAGGGGGCTTACATCCGCCCACGTTGGTCGAGATTCTCCTGTCTCCTTCCATTTCATGATGGGTCCAAGGTCATCATCGGTTCGCTGTTCTTCAATCAACACTGTGTCTTCCCAATTTTCGTGTCTCTCCACGGTGGTATGTAGGCATGGAATTTGTTCTAACCCTTCTTTTCGTTCAACAGAAGAACAATGTTTGCAATTCCGGGAGCATGGTCGTCTTGATAAGGCGTCGGCATTACCATAGTGTTTCCCTGGCCGATATTCAATTTTGAAATTGTACTATTGTAAACGCTGTAACCATCTGGCCACCTGTCCTTCAGGGTTTCGGAATCGCAGCAACCATTTAAGAGAAGAGTGGTCAGTTCTCAGCAGGAATTCTCGCCCATATAGATATTTGTGGAAATGTTCTATAGTTTTTACCGCGGCAAATAGTTCTCGGCGGGTCACACAATAATTCTTCTCGGGCTTTGACAGTGTCTTGCTAAAATATGCGATTACTCTTTCTTTACCCTCTTGAACTTGGGAAAGAACCCCTCCAATACCCACATTGCTTGCATCGATGTCGACTATGAATGGTTTTCCAAATTCGGGATAAGTCAAAATCGGGGTCTTAGACAACTTATTTTTCAGAATTTGGAAAGCTTCCTAACAGGTGTTCGTCCAATCAAGAGGTACTCCATTCTCGGTTAGTCTGTGCAAGGGGCGAGCCACATCCGCAAATCCCTTTACGAATCTTCTATAGAAACTCCTCTATAGAAACTCCTCAGTTCATGCTGATTCGTTGGTTGCAGCCAATTACGAACTGCCTCAGTCTTGTCAGGATCTGTACCAACGCCTTTACTTGATATGACACGGCCTAGGTATTTCACTTCAGTTCTAAACAACGCACACTTTTTGGGATTTAATTTTAGTTTTGCTGCTGTGAATTTCTGAAGTACTCTGCTTAGATTGGCGAGATGGTCTTCAAACGTTCGACCAAACACAATGACGTCATCCAAATAGACCAAGCAGATTTCCCAATTCAATCCTTGTAAAATGGTCTCCATTAATCTTTCAAAAGTAGCTGGTGCGTTGCATAGACCGAACGGCATTACATTGAATTGCCAGAGACCGTTCCCCGTAGTAAACGCAGTCTTTTCTTTGTTTTCAGGATGCACTTCGACTTGCCAATATCCGCTCTTTAGGTCCAACGTCGAGAACCATTTAATTTCGCTCGACAGACAATCTAACGTGTCGTCGATTCGTGGCAAAGGATAGCTGTCTTTATGTGTTACTTCGTTGAATCGTCGATAATCAACACAGAATCTCGTTGATCCGTCCTTCTTACGTACCAAAACGATAGGGGAAATCAATGGACGTTTCGATGGTTCTATTATCTCTTTCTCGCGCATGTCTTTGATCAATGAATCGGCTTCTTCTCGTTTGGCCCATGGTACTCGTCTGGGTGGCTGTTTAATTGATCTTGCATTTCCTGTGTTGATTCGGTGGTACGCTAAATTGGTTCTTCCATAATCGGTGTCATCAATCGCAAAGACGTTCTTATAACTTTGAATTAGTTGTTCTAACTTTAGAGTTTCTTCTTCAGTAAGATGTTCAGTTGCCTTGTTGATTAATTCTTGTAATGCTTCTGGCAGCTTCCCGTTTTCTTCCCTCTGTTCTCTAAGTTGGTCCAAATGATGTATGGTATGGAATAAGAAAATTCAATAAAACACATATAAATCAGGGCATACAAATACACATAAAAAGGTAAAAACACATTAAAACAAAAATAGAATAAAATATATGTAAAATAATCAATAAGAAATTGCTCAAATAAAATGAAATCAAAAACAACTTGGAAAAAATAAATTCAAATTTTGTAGTTCTCAGGCTCAACAAAAATGAAAAATAATTTGTGTAAGAAAATTTAAAAAACTTATGAAAAATTCACAAAATGTAAAGCACCCAAATTTTATTATAATTTCCGAATGTTTGATAAATTTTGACACAATTTGAAATTCAATCCCAACAGAGGCACATTTTAAAACCAAAAACATATTTGTTAGTTAATTTATGAGTCTGGAGTCCAGTATGGAACCAATCCAGATAACGTTGAAAACAAAAATGTGATTTGGGCATACGCAAAACAAATAAATAAAGTCTGGAATCCCAAAGGAAGCAATCCAGATAACGATGAGAATAAAATAAAAATATGTGCGTAAATACTCCCAAAATCACCACGGGAGAAAATATTAGTACTTACAACAAGGCATTTCATACTTAAGATCGAACCACAAAATGTTTTACCCCTTTCGAAAATATACACAAATTATTATCTATAAGTTACAAAAGAAGGGATAGATGACAGCTTCTATCCCAGAGGATGAGAGGGTTGTGATTTCTGACAATTGTGACGTAATTGTAATTGATAGAATGTGCTTCAAGGTCATATGTCTACTACAGTAGAGAGTGTATTTATCAACGATTGCGTCTTTTCCAAGATCATGATTCATATGTCTACTACAGTAGGGCCGTTTCTACCCCAGAGGATGAGAGGTTTTCGATTTCAGACAATTATGACGTAATTGCAATTGATAGAATGTCGTTCGAGGTCATATGCCTACTACAGTAGAGAGTGTATTTATCAACGATTGCATCTTTTCCTGATTCATATGTCTACTACAGTAGAGGGTACATTTTATCAACGATTGCGTCTTTTCGACGTTGTCGGTTGATTGAAATGTCTACTATAGTAGCGATTGCGTAAACCACGTCAACACAGTCGGGTTACATAATTATCAAATTGTTTAACTAGAAAATTCGTTACAATTGGTGTCAGGTGTGGGGTCTGCGAATCGACCTCCAGAGAATTTTCTAGTATAATAAAAATACAAAATAAATAAAAATGCCGAAAAAATTGTTCGAGTTAAAAGTCGCCGAATTGAAAAGCGAACTCGAAGAGCGAGACGAAGATACATTTGGTACCAAGAACATCTTACAGAAGCGGCTCGAGGAGGCTTTGATACAAGAAGGCTTCGATCCCAGCACGTTTGAATTTGAGGACGAATTTGAAAAGAAACTGGAAAAGAAATTAAATGAATTAAATGAAAATTCAAAGAATATGGAAGAAAAATTAAACGAAAATTCAAGGAATCTAGAAGAAAAATTAAATGAAAATTCAAAAGTCCTGAAAGAACAATTGGAAACATTCGAAGGAAGTTTGAAAGAAGAACTGGGAAAATTCGACGAAGAAACAAGAGAAGAATTAAAAGGAGTAAAGGTTGAACAAGAAGAAATCAACAAAAGATTAGCCCAACTGGAAGAAATGGTTCTGAATCCGGAAAAACGAGAAACCAGTCACCAACTTACGGAAAAGAGGCATAGCGTGGTTGACGGCAAAGAAATCCCCAACGTGAAAGAAGAACAGGTCATCTCCAAAGTGCACATGAAGCTACCTACGTTCGACGGTAAAACATCATGGACTACGTTTTTGACGCAATTCGAAGTGGTCGCGAAAGCTTACAAATGGACGCTAGAAGAAAAAGCTTCCTCCCTTGCCCATGCTCTGCGTGATGGTGCTGGCGAAATTCTGAACACGTTACCACCGGAAGAACTACTAGACTACCATCGGCTAGTAAAAAGATTAGAGATGCGATACGGCCAAGCACATCTGACGGCTGTGTACCATGTGCAGTTAAAGAACCGACGACAGAAGACAGGAGAAAGTCTTCAGGAATACGAGGCGGATATCGCACGGTTAGTTCGGCTCGCCTATCCGGGTACGGCCGACGATACCCTGGAAAGATTGGCCGTCGACGCGTTTATTGACGGACTAAAAGACGACGAAATACAACAGCGACTCCGACTGGACCGGCCAAGGACTTTGGTTGACACATTGGCCCACGCACTGGAATACAACGTCGTCAAACAGGCGTCGCAACGACAATGTCGAGTGCGAGAATTAAAAGAAGAGTCAGCCGGTCGGGACGATAGACTGGATAGACTGGAAGAGATGATCCGCCGAGTAACGACCAAAGTAGAAAGGAAGCCCAGACAAATCAGGTGCTGGAACTGTGGTAAGCTAGGCCACGTGAGAAGCAGCTGCAAGAGTGAGAGATCTGCTTCTCAAGAAGATAAGCCCCGCGTACAGGAAAACTAGTCAGGGTCGGCGCGGCGGGGCAAACGTCGATCCCGGAGCAAGAAGCCCCCGGTCTAGTTGCACTAACAAAAACCATGAAAGACAGAGCTGATAGCCTTTCTCTTACGGGACACATAAATGGGAAGCGGTGTTCGTTTCTATTGGATACCGGAGCGAGCAGGACAATTATACGAGCCAACGTGATGACTACAAGTAAGCTTCAACCGACTCAATGGAAGCTACGTACGGCCCCCGGAGAAATGGTAAATGTCCATGGTGAAAGCTACGTCAAGATCCGCATAGGAAAGACCTCCTTCCGATACTGCGCTCTTGTAGCCGAAATTGAAGACAACGTCATTCTAGGCTTGGACGTGCTTCGGAAATACGACTTTTGCATGAGTTTCCAAAGAAAAGTCGTGACCTTAAACGGAGAAGACTTCAAGCTAACTACTCAGGACACTGTAACATCTCAAGTCAAAAAGCTACAAACAAGAACGGAAGACGCGCAACGCCTACCAGAAGCCTTGACGAAATTGCGCCAGGAAGCAGGAGGCAAATGTAATCTTAACCAACGACGCCAGATAGAAGGATTACTAAAAGAATACCAAGACGTCTTTGAAGTAGAAGGTGGCAAGAAGGGACGAACCAACGCCGTCCTGCACAAAATAAATACTGGCGAAGCCCAACCCATCCGTCAGCGACCCAGGAGGCTACCACTGGCCAAGAGAGAAGAAGCTGAAAACATCATAAGCGAAATGCAAAGGGACGGGGTAATAGAACCATCCACTAGCCCCTGGACATCGCCGGTAGTTCTGGTCAAGAAAAAGGATGGCTCGACACGCTTCTGTGTGGACTACCGCCAATTAAATAATGTGACGAAGAAAGACAGCTACCCATTACCACGAATCGATGACACCCTGGACACACTGTCAGGGTCGACGATATTTTCCACCTTAGACCTCAAGAGCGGATACTGGCAAGTGGCTTTGGACAGAGATGCCAAAGAGAAGACAGCGTTTTCCATTGGAACGGGGCTGTGGCAGTTCAAGGTGATGCCATTCGGGTTGTGCAACGCACCAGCCACCTTTGAGTGACTGATGGAAACAGTCTTGGTTGGTTTAACTAGGAAGACTTGCCTGGTATACCTCGACGAAATCATCGTAGTCGGCAAGGACTTCACCGACCATCTGAAAAATTTGGAGGAAGTTTTCCGAAGACTTCGTGATGTCCACCTAAAACTGAGCTATTCCAAGAGACCGTCAACTACCTGGGGCATGTACTATCCGAAGACGGCGTTTCAGTCGACCCACAGAAAATCAAGGCCGTGCAAGAGTGGCCTGTACCTGCTGACGTCCATCAAGTCAGAAGCTTCCTTGGACTCTGCACCTACTACAGACGTTTTGTTCCTGAATTTGCAAAAATCGCTAAGCCTTTGACACGACTCACAGAAGAGAGTAGACCATTTTGTTGGGAGCAAGACTGCCAAGCTGCCTTTGAACAGCTAAAGAAAACCCTCTCTGCTACACCTGTGTTGAGCTATCCCCTACCAACTGGAAAGTTTATCCTGGACACCGACGCTAGCAATATTGGAATTGGCGCGGTTCTGTCACAAATACAGAATGGTGAAGAGAAAGTGATCGGATACTTCAGCAGAACTCTATCCAAACCCGAACGGAATTACTGCGTAACCAGACGCGAATTGTTAGCTGTAGTAAAAAGTGTGGAATAGTTCTACAAATACCTCTACGGAAGAAAGTTTTTGCTACGAACTGACCATGCCGCGTTGAAATGGCTCCTGAATTTCAAAAATCCCGAGGGCCAAGTAGCCAGATGGATAGAGAAGCTGCAAGAGTACGACTTTGAAATAGAACACCGAGCGGGAAGTAGCCATAGAAACGCCGACGCCTTATCCAGAAGACCTTGCCCGGATAATTGTAAACACTGTCAACGCGTCGAGGAACACGAAGAGGTCAGGAGGATAACTATCCTGGACGAGCAGTGGCAGCCCGACAACATTAAGGCAGAACAACATTCCGACGTGCTCCTAAAAATGTTCCTGGACTGGAAGAAAGAAGGCAGAAGACCAACCTGGCAGGAAGTGGCTGCCAAGTCTCCTGAAGCGCGTCGTTGAGAACCAAGATGGCACCGAAAGCAGACGTCAGCTAGTGATACCGAGAAGAGTTGATTAGCCGATTCGGAGTACCACTGGAGCTGCATTCCGACCAAGGACGAAATTTCGAGTCAGCCATATTCCAAGATATTTGTAAGATATTGGGCATTCATAAGACTCGAACTACAGCCCTACATCCCCAATCAGACGGCATGGTAGAACGAATGAACAGGACCATTAACAAGTACCTGTCCAAAATGGTCTCCAAACATCAGCGAGACTGGGATCGTTATCTGCCATTGTTCCTTTTGGCATACTGATCTTCCATACATGAAACCACTGGACAAACACCAGCCAGGGTACTGTTCGGTCGAGAGTTGCGACTACCATGCGACTTAAAGTTCGGATGCAAACCTGGCGAAGACGAGGCTGGAGAAGATTACGTCAGTGAACTCCGAAGACGATTGGACGACATCCATGACGAGATACGTTCCCATATGCAGATAGCCAGTGACCGGATGAAGGACGCATATGACATTAAGGCCACTGATGGAGGATTCCATAAAGAAGATGTGGTGTGGCTTTATAATCCGAAGCGTCAAAGGGGTCTTTCGCCGAAGCTGCAACAAGATTGGGAAGGCCCGTACAAAGTTATCAAACGAATCAATGACGTAATCTACCGAATTAGACGTACTCCCAATGGAAAACCTAGAGTAGTCCACTTCAGTCGACTGGCTCCATATGCTGGGGACAACCACGAAGAAGCTCGAGTTAGAGTTGTGCAGACTCGATCGCCAGAGCCCCAGTACGAAGAATTTATGGCTGAACAGAGCTTACACCGTAAAGCCCGATTTGGGGTCACCACCGAGGTTCAGCAGGACTCTTTCGCCGTCCCGAAGGAATACTCGCTGGCCCATTGTGTGGCAAGGGATTTGGACATGAGCTGTGGGATTGCCACGGTCTTTCGGAAGAAGTTCGGGCGACTACCGATGTTACTCGACCAGGCCAAAGATGGAAGAAAAGTACTGCAGTTACTCGATGGGACCCAATCCATCTTCTATCTAGCCACCAAAAGCAAGTCGTCGGAGAAGCCTACCTACCACTCCTTATAGGACTCCCTGATAGAACTAAGAGAGCAATTGCTGCACGCTAACATCCTGAAGCTGGCAATACCAAGGATCGGATGTGGACTCGATGGGCTGGATTGGAGGGTGGTCAGAAACATGCTGGAGGTTTTGTTCCGATACACTGGTATAGAAATCTTGGTGTGCGCCGGAAATCAACGACGAAGACCGTCACCATTGAAGACCGTTGACTGCCATTTCCACCTGACAACCGGATGCCGAAGCGGATCCACCTGCAAGTACCGGCATGATCCTCTGAAGGAACGGCAGAATGTGATCCGGGACGAATCACCCTTAAAGAGGGGGTAGTGTAGCGACCAGTGACACAGTTAGGCCGCCCGCCCACTCGGCCACCGGTGGTCGCCACTAGACGCGACCACCGGTGGCTGACATCGACCACTAGCCGTCGCCATCGGTGGTCGCCACCAGACGCTATTGTAAAACGCCAGTGGTCGCTACTTTTCTCCTAATTTATTAATCAGGTCCGGCGTTAAAAAAATTTAGTTGCATTATAAAAGTTCAACATGGAAGCACTTGCTACGCTCCTTGTAATACGAAGACGACGCAGGAGACGTGAATTTATATTAATTAACCAATATTTTGGTACATATCCACAATTCATGCAATCAAGTGATTCACAATATTGACTGTCTAATAAAGAAATTCAAAGACAATGACAAAAATTTCAACATTTCGCTTTCATTCTAAGTACCTACATATATTTAAAATATAAATAAAAAAGAAATGTGTTTTAAATTTACAATTGTCAAAAAAAACATAATTTTAATAAAAAGTTCATGTCCGAATTCTCCCAGTCCGTCCCAGTTAAAATAGTGGCCCGGAAAAGTGGCCAAGTGTGCGCCGGAGAATCAGTGGCCGGCGTCAGCGACAAGTAGCGAGAACGAGCTTCTCTCGCAGCGCGTGGCTCGAACGGGCGACTGGCCTTAGTTGGAAGAAAGCATCAGTGCGCGAATTAAAACCGATAATAGACAAAGTGATATAAATAAATTGTAATATAAATAAGTGAATTGTTGTGATATAAATGGTAGTTCTAAGTTAGTGTTTAAGTGTTATAAATAGTGTTATACAAATAATTGTTTAAATAAATAGTTTAACTAGAAAATTCGTTACAATATGTATCGGAACTGTTTAAACAACAAGCGCGTGTGTGTATTAGTTGTCGGTTGTCTGGTAAAATTGCATTATAATTAGTGATGGGCACTATCGAATAAATTGAACTATCGAATAATTACTAAATGAATACTTTTAACTATCGAATGAATTCATTCGAATGAATTTAGTAATTACTATTTTTTTCAATTCATTCGAATGAATTCATTCGAATGAATTTAGTAATTACTATTTTTTTCAATTACACGATAGTCAGGCAGCAGACGGTTATCCAATCGCTCGGTCCATACTAACATACAAATATATTGATACGAACGTGTATACCAACAGACAAATATACGATTAATATGCTAGTATGGATAAAAAACAAACAGGCTATGCTGAAAATAATAAATAACCTCGACTTGAAACATGGTTTCTAATTCTTATTACTTTGATAAAATTATTATTTACTTAGGTAAGCGATCTTTTTTTGTATTATTTATTGCTATACGTACTTTATTGTTATTGAACTAAAATAAGTGTTTTAGAAACATCTGTTGTTCTTATCCAGGTATTTGTTAGAGGGCGACGAATAAAGAGTTTTTTATTTTTACATTTAACTACTTTTTTTTATATGTTTCTTCACTTATTATTATTTTTTTTTTGGGTAATTATAAGTACGCAGTACAAACATATAGTACCTAAGTATTTATGACTCAAATCATCACTACACTAATTTAAAAATTATTAATTCTTTATTTGCATTTTATTTTGCCTCATATTTAACTAGTATAAATTGGTGCCATAGAAAATTATGTTTTTAAAGTATGTATGTATGTATTGATAACGTCTAATAATTATAGAATTGTTTATATTATTCGGCTCTGCTACGAGGAAGTAGCGAAGTAGTAGACAATGCGCAAACGTATCATTTACCCATTCCAACCACGACTCCAACGTTCAGTTCGATAGTTGAAAAGTATTCGAATAAAAAAAGTAACTACTATTTTCAGTAACTACTTTCAGTTACTAAAACTATTCATTACTTTTTTATTCGAATAAAAATAGTTACTATTTTTATTCGAATACTTTTCAACTATCGAATAATTCGAATAGTAGTGAACTATCGAATAGTTCGATAGTTTTTATTCGATAGTGCCCATCACTAATTATAATCTTGTTTGACACATTGTTATACATCGGTTTATATATGTATATCGAAACTGTTAAAACAATAAGCGTGTGTTGTCGATTATGTATTAGATGTCTGATAAAATTGCATTATAATCACATACGCTGTTATGTATTCGTACAAGTATTTTCTTCAGCGTAACATTGTCACGTGTTTCTAGAAAATATACATTTGGTTATATTAGGTATGATGATAGTTTGATTGTAAATAAAGAAACGTTATAACCCAAGTTTGTCTTTAATTAATTTTATAAATTGTATAATATTCCTGAACATGTAAAGAAAACGCTAAATGTTTCTGCAGTTACAATTTATTACGTTAATAGCAGTAACAATGAATAAACTGTTTTATAATCTTCGATATCAGTGGATGGCCATTTGCTTGAATCAGGACCATTTCGCCAGCCTGGAGCCTTTTCCGTTCCTTGTCGCAAAATGTTTTCTTCTATCCATCGCAACATTGTCTGATGACGACTGTTAATGGTTGGACTTAAAGTATATGGAAGCTTGAATAAGTTCATTAACTTAATAAACTTTTCCAAATATTTCGGTTGCGCATAGTATACCACATCCATTATTAAATCATCTACACACTTCAATAATGGTGTGTACGCGTTCTTTATATTAATGATGGAGAATTTTTTGTTCCTGACTAGAACTGATCCGTTTGTTAACATTTCCTTTAGAAAATTTATATCATTTCGTATGTAGTTATAATTTGTTTCGTTTAAAATTCTGTGTACATCATCAACGGTTATCTCCACTTTTTCACCACAAGCTTTTAAAAAATCGTTAACGAAGGTGTCGCACAGTTGTTGTCTTTCGAAAATGAAATTCAAAATATCAAACGATGTATCTTGTGGTAATGTTAACCATTTGAATACTTCCTTTGGTACTTCAACTCCGAACCTCGAACACACCACTTTTACTCTATCTAAATCAGTAGATAGTATTGCTCTTCGTAAATTCGTAATGAGAACTCGTCTTTCTGCTTCATACAACTCATAGGACAAGGAATCCATTTTTATGAAAATTCGATTTCTAAATCGTCTGAATCGCTCTCCTCGCTTACTAAATAACCTGTTATTACAAGTTTATCGTATCAACCTTTCAACTCAAACTCTTGCACCACGTTATCTAACTCTGATGCAACCAAATGTTTTCTTTCAGATAAGAAACCGTCTTTGAAAAATTTCACTTCAATTACATAACTTTTAACCATTACTACTAAGTCTTTAACTTTCAATGCAATAACTAACGATTACAACTGATTACACTCGCCACGTTTAATCTTATTTATAATCATACTGTTTGGGGGGAGGGGGTACACAAATTTGTAAACCATTTATGAATACAATTGACTACATTTCATAAAACGTTTCTTTTACGGATCCAACTGTTATGAGATTTATCAAGCCCTAACCATTTCACGTAAACCATATCACCTCTACGTCGTAGTACTCGCTCCACCAAAAACACGTCTGGATGAGTAGCTTTCTGTAATTCCATACCATTTTATATCTTCCCCATTATCATATTTTAAGTAATACATAATTGGATCAGATAATTTTATACGGCTTATTGTAAATAGTTCGTTGGACCAATTCGGTGTATAACCTTTCCTAAACAATTCACGATATTTACTTATTCGTACTCGGTCTCCCAATTTAAACCGAATTGTTCGTAAATCCATCTTTTTTGGGTTGTTGTAAACAGTTTTCAAAAGTGTGTTCGTTTCGTCTAGTGACTTTGTTTGGTTTCATTCCAATAGTTCTATGAACCTTATTGTTGTATTCATTTACTATATCTTGTAATATATTCAACCATTTGTAGGATCCTTGTAAACTAAAGCGTTGCCACATTTTTGATTTTAGCGTTCTATTTACTCGTTCCACAACTGACGCCTTCTTCGTGCTATACGTTGAGTAATGGTTAATGTTATATTTTTGTATCACTTTTCTCACTTGTTCGTTATAAAATTCTTTTCCCAAGTCAGTTTGCATATTCTTGGGAATACGTTTACTTCTTTTGAGAATTAACTGTAAAGCTCTGCCAACATCTTCACCGGTTTTACGTTTTACCGCTTGAGCCCATACAAATTTTGAGAAAACATCTATTATCACTAAAATGTATCGGAAACCTTTATTTTCTCTTGCATACGGAATCATTTCAACTAAATCGGCTTGATGAAGATCATCCAATCCTTTAACAACTACCTTACGACGTGTGAAATTAATCCTAGCGGGTTTATGTAGTTCTTTTACAACTTCTTCTTTCACGTTCGACATTTTTTCTTTTTCTAATCATGAACTACGGTTGTTGATTTAGATTTGCTGGGTTTTGCGCCACCTACTGCTCTTTGTTCTAAAGTATTTAACCTTGCTTTAATCTCCTTCGCTTCTTTTTTTAATGATTCAATCATTACCACTAATTCCTTTTTAAGATCATCTTTCTTTTTATCGGTTCCTTTATCTGCAAACTCCATAACTTTTTTACATTCATCTTGAATAAGAGGTTTTATTAATTCAACGGTCATATCTATATCTCTTTTCATGTCTTGCTCAATCTCAGTCTTCAGTTTCTTCGACAATTCTTCATCACCTTTTCTAGCAAACAATTCTACATCTTTACACGCTTGTTTTATTTTTGTTGAAATAGAGTCCATGATTGTACCGCCATTCTTTTCTATTAAATCATTCACCCAGTTTGTTACATGCTTATCCCTTTCATTGCTCCAGTTCTCAAGTTCTCTTTGCAAATTTTTCATCATGATCTCTGTAGTATTGCTGAAACTACTGGTCAACTTTATACCAACTTTAGAGAGAATTGTTGTGAATTCTTTTTTTAAATCGTTCAGCTTTCTATCACCATCACTAACAGCAGTTTCCTTTACCTTTTCACATTCGATTCTTATATGCTCTTTTGTTAACCTATCCTTTTCATCTACATACTTTTTTGTAGCTGCATGAAATCCTGCTATAGGTTCATTCAAATGTATAATACGTCTATTAGCTACGTCGATAAAATATAATACTTTATCGAATGCCTTTCTAATATCCACCACATCATCTTGTGCTAAATGGAGTTTCATTTTTTTTTTCTAAAAATCGTACATTAACAGCGTCATGCTCCTGCTGAGGATCCCCGATTCTAGTTAAACGGTTATGATTAAAATCGTGAGCATTGCTAAATGCTCGTGAATATGATCGTTTTTTGTCTAACCCACGTGCGAACTTATCAATCGTCATTGTCTAACTAATCATTCTAACAATTTGTTTATTCGATTATATTGCACTCACGCAACTCTTCTAAAATTGATTGGATTTCGTTTTCATGATTTGTGTTGCCTGCTTGTTGAGAAGCAACCAGTAACTTTAAACGATCACACAATTCATTAACGTCATCAAAATATTTGTATTCTATCGGCTTTTCATTGTAAGTCAACAACGACAAGCCTCTACCTTTATTAGAAGGCTTCGTTGTTTGCTGCCTTAAATTGTATACTGCTCCCGTACGTTTTAATATATCCGCATAGTCTCTCCGTTCTTTATATGATGTCGGATATTCATAACTTAATTTAAACAGTTGCTCATATAATCCTATAGTACCTGTGTACTTAAATTTTTCATCGATTACGACGTCTGGTCCGTCAAAATCTACTTATTTGTGTTCCATTCGAATCGAACTTTGTCAAGACGGGGATTCATAATATCAGTGCTGGAACATCACTTTTCAGCCAATTAGTAACATCTGGTTTTAATTCCTTTTTGATCTCTTCACGCAGCTCAGATTTCAAGTGAAGAAGCGATTTTGTAATTGGTTGGTATGCTTGTTGTAATAGGAGATTCCTTTAACATTTGCAATTTTCTCTTTACTGCTTTCCTAACTTTGATTAGTTCTTTCTTTGTTTTCACATCCATGCTGTTATTGTAATCGTCTTTTAACAACTGATTTCATTTCTATCACTTACATTACTATATATTTATCGAATCCTATACGATATCTCCCCTCATTTATACCACAATCCTTGTTAATCTCTAGAAATCCGAATTTCTCTTTCCAACATTCTCCACATATACTTTTAAATTGATCAAAAGTCATGTCTACAGTGACATGGTCAGAAAAAACGTGTTTGAGATTTAATTCGTCTTGTTTAAACAGTATTATTAAATTAGTGTTATCTCTAATTAAATGTTTAGGGATTTGAGCATATGTTTGGTTTAAATAAAAAGTGTCGATTCAGTCATGTCTTCCCATACTAAAGTATTCCCTTATCTTATTCTGATTATCATTCGCAACATCATCAAAGATGAATATAGAATTAGGTCTCGCCTCTGATGGACCAATTACTTCATCAGAATCTTTATAGGTAAAATAATCAATTCCAGCAATTGGTTGTAATAATTCAGCTAAATACTTATATTTTGGTTGATATAACGATTTTGAATAAACATATACGTTTTCAAACCGTAAACCGTTTGGTTGCTCCAATAGTCCTATAATCACATTGGTTTTCCCACAGTTTGAAGGTCCAGCGACGATGCATCTTATTGTGGATGGTAGTAGAGGACCATGACGATTTATTTTGGTTGCGATGTTGAAGTCGCGATTGGTTATTGGTAGAGCAGATGGATGTTGTACTATCCGCATGTTTATTCATTATTAAGCGATTTCGATGTGTTACCTACAGATATATAAATTCAGAGTTTACGTTGCTTATATAGTTAGTTGGTATACAATAGTGAAAGCAGTCACACCAAACCTTTTACATGAAACACAACGTTCTGGATAGTCTTATAGATAGATTACCTTTTGAATTACATCTCCCAGGCTATAACTTTTGTGGTCCAGGTACACGATTGAATAAACGATTAGCACGAGGTGATATTGGCATAAATCCTCTCGACGAATCCTGTAAATTACACGATATTGCATACGCAATTTCACCAAATATTTCGCAACGTCGAATAGCGGACAAGGCTTTAGCACAACAATCATTACGAAGACTAAAGTCATCAGACGCATCGATATGTGAGCATAATTAACGAACATCTTCCCTGAATACATAAGGAATATTCCCGGCTTTCCCTGCAACATCTAGAAAACACCAGCAACGATCATCAATCAATCAACAATTGGATTACTAGACGGCTGTAGAATTCCCTAGAAAAAGGCTGAACAGACTATAAAAGGCGGACGCGGCACACACCGAGTGAGTTGACAGTGAACACCTAATGCTTGGAAGCGAAGCGATCGATAGGCGAACAACAGGCGATAGAAGTCATAGTGTCTATGGTATAGCGAGTGTTTATATAGTAGAAGCGAGCGGGAAAAGAGACTTTTTAGTGAAATAAATTGTGTAGACTTGTTTATAACTGTAGTGTAGTCATATTAACTTTAGTAATTAAATAAATTCGTTGTTTTGTTTTGCTAATTGTGTTTCCGTGACTGAACACGTCACATTTGGTGTCAGGAGTGGAATAGTAAGGGAATTGAAGATTCCCGAAGAAAGTTAGTGCGACAGATCGTAGAAGAATTTTGAAGCCTTATGCCAGTTAGCAGAAAACAATCAACAATAATGGAGGAACAAACAAGGGCTTTAATGGAAATGATGAAAGAAATGAAAAAAGAAATGAAAACAGAAGGGAGGCTAGGAAGAAATGAAGGCAGGCCAGGAAGAAATGAAGGAAGAATTGAGGAATAAAATGGAAGCTGGACAGGAAGAAATGAAATTGGCACAGGAAGATTTGAAGAATAAAATAGGAGCTGGTCAAGAAAAGATGGAAGCGATACAGGAAGAATTAAGGGTAAAGCTGAAGGAAGTCAGAACCGAAGTGCAAGAAGAATTAAAAAAAGTACGACAAGAATTGGAGGCGAGACAAGAGAAGCTAAGAGATGAGTTGAAAGAAGAGGTACAAAAGGAAGTAGAGAAGATACGACAGAAGTTCGAGAACACAAAACCAGCTAGTGATGTAAAACCTGAAGAGACTGCGAAAGCGATTAGAATTAAACCACCGACTTTCGACGGAAAAATTTGCTGGTCTGTGTACAAACGACAGTTCGAGGCAGCGGCAGAAGCAAACAACTGGAACGATTTTGAGAAAGCAACGGCGCTGGTCATAGCTCTGCGAGGAGAAACATTGGACGTCCTTCAAGGTATTCCAGAGCGCCAACAACGGGACTTCTCTGCGCTGCTAGAGCGACTTGAAATGAGATATGGCGACAAACATTTGCAACAAGTGTACCAAACCCAACTAAAGTGTCGCAACCAGAGGACATCAGAAAATCTACAAGAATTCGAGGCCGATGTGGAACGTCTAGTTAGATTGGCCTATCCTACCGCTCCGCAGGACTTCGCAGACCAGCTAGCAGTCCAAACATTCGTCGATGGTGTAAGGGACATCGACTTACAACAAGTTCTCCGTTTGGCCCGCCATAAGACTACGAGTGACGCACTGGCGCACGCCTTAGAATTCGAAGCTGCAAAACAAACTTCCAAAGGCCACGTGCGTGTACGCCAAGCAGCTGTTGAACACGGCGAATACAAGAATGAAGTCACAAGGCTGATTAAAGAATGCGTCGAAACTGTCAAGAAGACTACCATCAACGACAAGAGAGAATCGGCCAAATGTTGGGAATGCGGAAAGGTCGGTCACTTTTCCCGAGACTGTGGCCAAAACAAAGGAAGACCAAGGTGCTGGGAATGTGGAAGGCACGGGCATTTACAGCGAGACTGCCCGGCCAAAGAACGCCGTGCGGACCGACAGCAGTCGGGAAACTAAGATCAGCCAACTTTGAGGGGCGCAAGTTGGCTTCTCCCTACCAAGCCCCAGCAGAAATCGTCGTTTCCCAACTGAATGGAAGCAAGTCCTTATTCGTCGACGGTCACACCAACAACAAGAGGGTTAGAATGGTGGTCGATACGGGAGCTTCAAAGACCATATACCGGCCGAACATCGTTAACGAGTGGAGAATCCGACCCTGCAGAGGAAGCTGCGTTTGACCACGGTTACCGGAGAAACAGCGCCTATTAGAGGAGAATGCGACATCGAATTGAGACTAGGAGAAGTATGCCTTCGACACAAGGTACTAGTAGCCGATGTTGCCGACGACGTGATCATCGGACTAGACCTTCTGGAACAAAACAAGATTAATCTAGATTTGGGCTCCGGAATTTTACGCATCGGCAAGGAAGAGTTGGTGATGACCAACGCCACCAAAAAGTGCGGTCTTCGAAAGGTCATCGTTGCAGAAGACCGGTTACTACCTGCTAAAACCGAGGTAGTTCTCAAAATAAACATCGACGGCGAAGGTGCGGATGGTTTGGTGGGGATAGTAGAAGCCAAAAACCCGGATTTGACACAGAAAGCCATACTGATAGGACGAACACTAATTCGAACTGGGACGCCGAATGCATCTATCAGAGTGGTCAATTTGAAGGACTTCGAACAGAAAGTGTGTAAAGGAATGGAAGTAGGAGCCCTTGAACCCGTGGTGTCCATCCTCCAATGCGAAGTCGAAGCTGAATCCTCAATGGCAGAGAGCGAACCGCTTCCAACCGTTCTTCGAGACTTAGTGCAGCGTTCGGCCACAAACCTTAACAGCGACCAAATTAGAAAATTCGAAGAACTGCTCAGCAAGTATCGAAACGTCTTCGCCCTCTCTGACAACGACTTTGGGAGAACGAATCTGACATACCACCGTATAGACACGGGATCAGCTCGTCCTATTAAACAACCATCTAGAAGAGTTCCATGGGCTAAGCAAGAAGAAGTCAACAACCTGGTGAAGAACATGGAAGAACAGGGGGTAATCGAACCATCACAAAGTGCTTGGGCTTCTCCGATAGTGTTGGTTAGGAAGAAGGATGGATCGACCAGGTTCTGCGTTGACTACAGGAAGCTCAACGACGTAACCTTAAAGGACAGCTATCCCTTACCCAGAATCGACGACACCCTTGACAGCTTGGTTGGTGCCAAATGGTTTTCAACGTTAGATTTGAAGAGTGGATACTGGCAAGTGGAACTGGATCCACAAGACAAGCAGAAGACCGCATTCACGACTGGTTATGGGCTGTGGCACTTTAACGTTATGCCATTTGGACTATGTAACACTCCCGCCACCTTCGAGCGACTTATGAAAAATGTGCTACAAGGGCTCAATTGGAAGGTTTGTCTGGTGTACCTAGACGACGTGATAGTACTGCGAAAGACATTCGAAGACCACCTCCAGAATGTCGAAGAAGTGATCAAGAAGCTTTAAGCAGCCAAGTTGAAACTCAGTCCCAAAAAATGCCATCTGTTCTGAAGTCTACCCTTTCTCAAGCCCCAATACTGACGTACCCACAGTTCGACACAGACTTCATTGTCGATACGGATGCCAGCAATGTAGGAATTGGTGGTGTACTGTCGCAGATGCAGGAAGGAAAAGAAAAAGTCATTGGCTACTTCAGTAAGGCACTGTCAAAGCCGGAGCGAAACTATTGCGTTACCCATAGAGAATTGCTGGCAGTCGTCAAAACTCTCGAACATTTCCATAAGTATCTCTACGGACGAAAATTCCTGTTAAGGACAGACCATGCGTCCCTAAAATGGCTGCTGCAATTTAAAAACCCAGAGGGACAACTGGCTCGATGGCTACAGCGGCTACAAGTATACGACTTCAGCATCGAGCATCGTGCTGGAAAACAACATGGTAACGCTGATGCCCTCTCGCGAAGACTATGCTCGAAGAACTGCAAACATTGCTTGGCCGCCGAAAAGAAGGAACCAGTCAACTTGGCAAGGATCTGTCAGACGATGGTGGAACCTGAAGAACACTGGCAGAACGAAGACCTGTCAAAAGACCAAGATAACGACGAAGACATTAAACCGATACTGCGGTTGAAAAAGGCAGGAACAGCACGACCTACCTGGGCAGATGTTAGTAGTACGAGTACCATCACGAAGAGCTATTGGGCCTTATGGGATTCGCTCATCATCGAGAATGGGGTACTAAAACGAGTGTGGGAAAGCCCTGACGGAACTAAAATTCGACATCAAGTAGTTCTCCCGAAGAACAGAGTCAACGAGGTGCTTATAGAAGTCCATGAAGGTGTTGGTGGAGGACACTTCGGAGTAACAAAGACGTTATAGAAGGTGCGAGAGCGATTTTATTGGCTAAAGTGTAGAAGAGACGTCGAAAATTGGTGTAGGAAGTGTCCAACGTGTGCGTCAGCCAAGGGACCTCAGACTCGAAGCCGAGGGCGAATGAAACAGTACAATGTTGGTGCCCCATTTGAGAGAATAGCTCTGGACGTAGCAGGACCATTCCCAACAACAGCTGCTGGCAATTAGTACATCCTGTTAGTGATGGACTATTTTAGCAAATGGCCCGAAGTGTACGCAATCCCAAACCAAGAAGCTACTACGGTCGCTGGAATACTGGTGAACCAATGGATCAGTCGGTATGGAGTTCCGATGGAGATCCACTCTGACCAGGGACGGAACTTCGAATCCACGGTATTCCGGGAAGTCTGTGAGCTGCTAGGGGTACAGAAAACTAGGACCACTCCATTACATCAACAATCTGACAGAATGGTCGAACGGTTTAACGCTACGCTGGAAACCAATTTGAAAATGGTTGTCAACGATCACCAGACAGACTCGGACCAGCACATACCTTTGTTCCTGTTGGCCTATCGAAGAACACCAGCCAGCATTTTATTTGGAAGAGAGCTGAAGTTACCTATCGACATCCGGTTTGGACACCCAGAAGATCGGCGACCTTCGGCTACCGACTACGCACAGCAGCTAGAGGAACGACTCGATACCATCCATAGAGCCGTTCGTAACAAAATCCAAGTAGGGAGTGACCGCATGAAGACCAGGTACGACCGGAGAGCCAACAGCACAGGATTCAGAGAAGGGGACCAGGTGTGGCTTTACAATGCTGTCCGTCGAAAAGGGCGCTCACCGAAGCTACAGCGAGCCTGGGAAGGACCTTACGCTGTGGTCAGAAGGCTGAATGACGTGGTCTACCGTATTCAGAGAGGACCAAAGGCCAAGATGAAAGTTGTACACTTGGACCGCTTGGCGCCCTACAAAGGTCAAGACATTGATCGGGACGATCAATTCTAAGAAGGGGGCAGTGTTACGAGTACTTGCCAATTAAGTTGGTGTGAGCATAATTAACGAACATCTTCCCTGAATACATAAGGAATATTCCCGGCTTTCCTGAAATATCTAGAAAACACCAGTAACGATCAATGGGAAAACAATTGGATTACTAGACGGCTGTAGAATTCCCTAGAAAAAGGCTGAACAGACTATAAAAGGCGGACGCGGCACACACCGAGTGAGTTGACAGTGAACAGCTGATGTTTGGAAGCGAAGCGATCGATAGGCGAACAACAGGCGATAGAAGTCATAGTGTCTATGGTATAGCGAGTGTTTATAGTAGAAGCGAGCGGGAAAAGAGACTTTTTAGTGAAATAAATTGTGTAGACTTGTTTATAACTGTAGTGTAGTCATATTAACTTTAGTAATTAAATAAATTCGTTGTTTTGTTTTGCTAATTGTGTTTCCGTGACTGAACACGTCACAATAAGATTGGGCTCGAGTATGATTCCTGGGGCGCCACGATTTGATAACTTTTTTAGACTAACCAAGTCAAAATAAATCAATGTGAAAATTTTTATGAAACAAATGCGTTTTCTTATGTAATTGGTCGTGAAAAACACGAAAAAAATGGTTAAAAATTCCAGGTACTATATTTTTCGAGATATTGAACCAAAAATGTGAAAAAAATCATTTAATTGAAAACAGTTCAGTGCATAGCACTTTTCGGTGGTGCATAGCACTTCAAACATTTTAATCAGAGCAATAACCATTCCATACCGTAACCTAAGCAAAAACCTCTTCGTGGTGCACAGCACTTTTCGGTGGTGCATAGCACTTTAATCATAACAACCGCTTTATACCGTAACTATCCCCGAAAGTCGAAAAATCAAACTGAATTTTTTTATGAAACAAATGTCTTTAATTATCTAATTGGCCATGAAAGCCACAATAATGATGTACAAAAAACAATTGAAGAGTACGTATCTAGAGACTTATTATTGTTATTATGAATTTAGCTTTTTGACTGTGACTTATTATTGTTAATGTTTTTTTTCACATTTTGGCTTGGTTAGTCTAAAAAAGTTATCAAATCGTGGCGCCCCAGGAATCATACTCTCCCCAGATTGTCAATGATTTGATAATAAACTGCAGCATTACTATCAGTCTTGCAATTGTACTTCAGTATTTGTATTTATCTTTAAATATGTAGAAAAGATATTAATAGAAATATTGAAATAACTAGAAATAGGGACAATAAACGTATATACATTTGTACTCAAATACTGTTTTTTTGTATTTTACACAAGCATACAATTGGATTCCCACTGGGGTAGATCTCCCAACGAAATTATCTCTTATATAGACCATTTTCATTTGCATGAGGAAATATTAGGTACTATTTATATTTAATAGGAAAATAGGAATATTGTCGATATATCCAGAATTACATTTACAGATGAAAATATATAGCGACAAACTTACATAAAATCCTAGGCTTAAAAGTGGTCATAATAATATTAACAGTGGAAAAGTGGTTTCTGTCCAGTGGACTATCTGAAAACAAAAACGAAATATATGTATACATAGTTATAGAAGTAGATACCTATATTATAAATCATACTTATTAAGTAAATATTAATACGGCATAAATAACTTTTACAAAATAGACTAATTACTGATAAACACCTTGAATTTTGCGGACATGCTATTAGGCTTTGTAATATTAATAGTGGATCAATTGAGGTGATGTAGTATCAGTCACAGAGCCCAATCCTGCTGCTTTCCTTCCAGGGGGATATCTGAGAGTAAAAACAATAATGATTGGATAGGTATACAGGTGCATCAGACTTATTACAAAAATAACAATAATTCGACAGTATGCAATTATTGTAACATACAGACTACTTACCGGAAGTTACATATGTTCGCTGAAGTAGATATGATCGTTATACAGGGTTGCTCATTAGTGCGTCAAAGGTCAATATAGCCTTTATTAAATCAGATTGGTGATTTTTTTTATGAGAATGATACAGTATCAAAAGACGCATATTTTAAAAATAGTTTGACATATACAGGGTGAATCACTAAATCGGAGCACATTCCAACATATTGTTTTTAATGAAACACCCTGTATATTATTTGTTTTTTATAATCTACTTTAAATTGTGCTTTCAATGATACAAAGATTTTTGGGTTTGGATGTTGCATTGTTGAGTTAATAATGAAAATGTAAAAAAATTGGTTGCAACAGGGTTTGGCTTTTTAGTTCAATGCACGAGTATTACGATTAGTTGAGATGAAATATTTAGTAGTTATGCTGCCAATGGATGTACTAAACCTAAAAAGTAATAAAATCATAATTTTATCATACAGGGTGTTTTTTACGGTGCAGTCAACTGAGCAACCTTCAAAGAGCGATTTCTCCATTTTTTCAAATGGAACACCCTGTATATTAGTGAATTTTTGGAATGGTGCGTTAATTCTGCTTAATGTTTATAATATTTTATACCTAAATCTCGTAATTTCAGAGATATTTCACTTTTTTCGTTATTTTTAGCTGATTATTTGTTTTTGATTTGATCTAGTGTGCTGATCGGTCAGATTTGACAAGTTGGCACAAGCAAATAATAAATGAATACGTAATGCGTATAATACATCTAATAATTTAATACGTTAAGCGTGCTGTATTAGTGACTATTACAATTATTTTTGCATTATTGTCATTGTCGTATCATACCAATTTCATTCGGTTCGTAGTTTTCCTGAACAATTTTTGCTTGTCACATATTACTAGGGGTTTTAGTTAAGTCGGTATTATGCAGTTTGAGAAAAACGAACTCGTTGAGATGATTTTCATTATGGGATCAGCTGAACCAAATTGTTTGTTAACTCAGCGAATGTATGCACAGAGATATCCTAATAGAAGACAACCTTCAGTTAGCAGTTTGGAAAAACTTAAGGAAAGGTTCACTAGGACGGGAAATGTCAGTTATGAGAAATGTGAAAGGAAAAAGAGAACAAGTGACGAAGAAAATTTGAATGTACTATTATCAGTCTTTGCAGAGCCATCTACTAGTTCGACAAAAATATCAAAAGAATTGAATGTACCACGATCTACTGTAAGCAAGATATTGAAAAATAATAAATATCTTGACTAGTGATGTGCCGGATCGCTAAAATTGTATATCCGCGGATACGGATCTAAAAACGGATATTGGGTCTCAAGATCCGCGAATACGGATACGGATACGGATCTTTACTTTCTTAGAGTACGCGACGGTAAATATTGTAGGTACATCGACCTTTTGAAAGAGACAATCTGTTATGAAACTTTTTAAGAGCTAACTTTTATAATAGATTGTCTCTTTGCAAAGATCCATGTGCAATATTTACCGCCGCGTATTAGTGATGTCAAGTACGATTACTTTTTGGTACTCGTTAGTACCAGTTACTTTATTAATCAATACTCGTTACTTTGTAATCGTTACAAATACTCGTTACTTTTTCTGTAATACATAATATCGTTTACCTAGGTTCGATCCACAGTAACGGCGATTACCAATAGATAATCGGTAATATGTACCCATATGTATAATTATGTTATTCCCTTTTTATATGTATTATCTTTTATTCCTAAATAAAAAATAAATAGTTCAATAGAAATTTAGTTTTATAATAATAACAATTACAAAAGTGCAGCTCTCTTTATAAATCAATAGAATTCAACAAGCCATTTTTTAACATTGTACCTAGTACCTAAATTATACGTAACTATAAATACAGATATTTATATTATCGTATGTTGACGCAAACGACGACGCGATGCTGATCTACATGTTTATAATAAAATAATAACACGATGAATGGTGCAAGTAGTCCTTTAAGCACGAGCTTGTCTTCGTCATAGATAGTCTTCGTTCTGTTTCATTTCCACCCATACATCATATATACCTAGATATGTACTTAGGTACATAATATAGATATTGAATATAACAGGTACATGGTACATTTTTTTGTTCCCATATCCTGCACAAAATAATATTGGTAATCGAACTGGCATGGCATATCGATTACCTCGATTACTTCGTCTTACGACTCCTACGACTAATGTACCGAACAGTACCGAGAGTACCGATGGGACACGGTATAACTAAAAGTAATCGGTAACGATTACTTTCTCAAAGTAGTACTCGATTACTACGATTACTACCAAGTAACGAGTATTGAGTAACGAATCATTACAATATTGACATCACTACCGCGTATAGTTTAGTGTGACACTGGGCAGCACAGATAACGTTTGTGTTTGGTATATCAGCTGAGAAAAATGTCTACAAAACACCATCAAATCCAATAATGCAATATTAATGTCACAATAATTTTAAAACTAAAATAATCTGGTCGCGTCTAATCAATTTAATACGACCGTCTTCTTCGGCCGTCGTGTGCGTTCTGTCCTTGGTGAACCATGTGGCAGGCGGCATCCCTCTTAATATTTATTTTTTGCTTTATTTATTGCCGCTTTTGTCGGCAATAACCCGCCACGCACTCATCTATACACACAGTACTGCCTAAATCTATATTGATCGGCACAATATATACATTTCATCTACAAATTTAAATGATTAACTGAATTGGCTGTTACTTGGTGAAAGTTGCACATATTAACGGATATAATTGAATACACAATACTTTTCACAAATTTTTATTGTTATCACAACTATAGTTTCGCTACACTGTAGCTTTTTCAAGTGATTTAGGTGTACAAGGTTATTTACAAATTTCGGGCTTATAAATAGCTTAAACTATCAGGGTTGGTGGGGGAACAAATTTAACAGAGGTGAATTATTTAATTCTATTTGATCATTTAAAAGTAAATTAGTGTTGTAGTTTTTTATTTTATTAATTTCTAATGATTCTAATGCATTTAATCTTGAGCCTTTTCCTAGAGTATGGAGAAAATTACATTGTTCATTAAATTGATGGTTTTTTTCTATTAAATGGTTAGCGTAGTTAGAAATATTATGTTTTTTGTTGATAAAACTTTTAAAATGTTCTTTTATTCTTGTTTTGAACGATCGTCCAGTCTGTCCTATATAGCATTTTTCACATTAACCACATTTCAGTTTATAAATACCTGATTGTTCTAAAATGTTAGGTTTGTCTTTATTGTTTTTTATGAATTTTCCTAATTTATTTGTGGTCTTAAAGGTAATATTAATATTAAGTCTTCTTAATTTGGAAACTACTAAAGTGGTTAATTTTCCTAGATATGTTATACTGAAATAATTATTGTTGTTTTCTTTTTGTATAGGATAAACTGAACGAATTGCTGATTTATATAATTTATTGTTAATTAATTTATCTATTAAATCTACACTATAGCCATTGTTAATTGCTATTTGTTTTATGATGCCTACTTCTATTTTGTAATTAATATCAGATAAAGGGATGTTGGTTAGTTTGTGAATCATAGAGTGATAGGCTAAAAGTTTGTGCTGAATTGGATGTGTGGATCTAGCGTGAATAGTTGTCATAGTCATAGTATTTTTAATGAATCAGATAAAAATAAACTAATTCTAATGAATCCGCAGGCTCCAAACCTTTATTCTTTAATAAAACTTCACAAAGACAATTACCCTATACGACCAGTAGTTTCCTTCTTATCAGCCCCATCAGTAAAAGTATCAAAATGCCTTATAGATAAAATCCTATATTATACAGAATTTAAATCATCATACAGTATAAAAAATTCTTATGAATTAGTAGATCAATTAAAAAATATTAATTTAAAAGAACAATCAAATTTCTTTCAAGAACGCCCGCACACTCGGCCACCGGTGGTCGCCACTAGACGCGACCACCGGTGGCTGACATCGACCACTAGCCGTCGCCACCGGTGGTCGCCACCAGACGCTACTGTAAAACGCCAGTGGTCGCTACTTTTCTCCTAATTTATTAATCAGGTCCGGCGTTAAAAAAATTTAGTTGCATTATAAAAGTTCAACATGGAAGCACTTGCTACGCTCCTTGTAATACGAAGACGACGCAGGAGACGTGAATTTATATTAATTAACCAATATTTTGGTACATATCCACAATTCATGCAATCAAGTGATTCACAATATTGACTGTCTAAAGAAATTCAAAGACAATGACAAAAATTTCAACATTTCACTTTCCTTCTAAGTACCTACATACATTTAAAATATAAATAAAAAACGAATGTATGTTTTAAATTTACAATTGACAAAAAAAACATAATTTTAATAAAAACGTCATGTCCGAATTCTCCCAGTCCGTCCCAGTTAAAATAGTGGCCCGGAAAAGTGGCCAAGTGTGCGCCGGAGAATCAGTAGCCGGCGTCAGCGACAAGTAGCGAGAACGAGCTTCTCTCGCAGCGCGTGGTTCGAACGGGCGACTGCTGTCGCCGAGTGTGCGACGACGCCATTTGAATTGCATGCAAAACACCGTCCGCAGCGTGTGGTCGCGTCTAGTGGCGACCACCGGTGGCCGAGTGGGCGCCTGGCCTAAATGGTTCTCGCTACTTGTCGCTGACGCCGGCCACTGATTCTCCGGCGCACATTTGGCCACTTTGAATTTCTTTAGACAGTCAATATTGTGAATCACTTGATTGCATGAATTGTGGATAGATACCAAAATATTGGTTAATTAATATAAATTCACGTCTCCTGCGTCGTCTTCGTATTACAAGGAGCGTAGCAAGTGCTTCCATGTTGAACTTTTATAATGCAACTAAATTTTTTTAACACCGGACCTGATTAATAAATTAAGAGAAAAGTAGCGACCAATGGCGTTTTACAGTAGCGTCTAGTGGCGACCACCGGTGGCGACGGCTGGTGGTCGATGTCAGCCACCGGTGGTCGCGTCTAGTGGCGACCACCGGTGGCCGAGTGTGCGGGCGGCCTACGGCGTAGACACCGCACACGGTACTTTTCGTGTTATCAATTTACAAGATGTAAATCATTCTCCGGCGACAAGTAACAAGTTCAATTCTGGAATAATCGAGGACTTTCTAATAATTACTCATCATTCGGGAATACTCAGGATTTCTTCGAGTTCCCGTCTAGAAAGTTCGAAAGGTGTATATATAGTGATCATCTTTGGACCGAGAGTAGTTGGAAGATAGCATCAGTGCGCGAATTAAAACCGATAATAGACAAAGCGATATAAATAAATTGTTATATAAATAAGTGATTTGTTGTGATATAAATGGTAGTTCTAAGTTGGTGTTTAAGTGTTATATAAATAGTGTTAAATAAATAATTATTTAAATAAATAGTTTGACTAGAAAATTCGTTACAATTGGTGTCAGGTGTGGGGTCTGCGAATCGACCTCCAGAGAATTTTCCAGTATAATAAAAATACAAAATAAATAAAAATGCCGAAAAATTTGTTCGAGTTGAATGTCGCCGAATTGAAAAGTAAACTGGAAGAGCGAGACGAAGATACGTCTGGAACTAAGAACATATTACAGAAGCGGCTCGAGGAGGCTTTGCTACCAGAAGGTTTCGATCCCAGCACGTATGAATTTGAGGACGAATTCGAAAAGAAATTGGAAAAGAAACTAAATGAAAATTTAAAGAATCTGGAAGAAAAATTAAACGAAAATTCAAAGAATATGGAAGAAAAATTAAACGAAAATTCAAAGAATATGGAAGAAAAATTAAATGAAAAATTAAATAACAATCTTGAAGAATTAAAGGAAAATTCAAAACTCCTGGAAGTAAAACATCATGGACCACGTTTTTGACGCAATTCGAAGTGGCTGCAGAAGCTTACAAATGGACGCTAGAAGAAAAAGCTTCCTCACTTGCCTTGCTCTGCGTGATGGTGCTGGCGAAATTTTGAACACGTTGCCACCGGAAGAATTACTAGACTACCATCGGCTAGTAAAAAGATTAGAGATGCGATACGGCCAAGCACATCTGACGGCTGTGTACCATGTGCAGTTAAAGAACCGATGACAGAAGACAGGAGAAAGTTTTCAGGAATACGAGGCGGATATCGCACGGTTAGTCCGGCTCGCCTATCCGGGCACGGCCGACGATACCCTGGAAATATTGGCCGTCGACGGGTTTATTGACGGACTAAAAGACGACGAAATACAACAACGACTCGACCGGCCGAGGACTTTGGTTGACACATTGGCCCGCGCACTTGAATACGACGTCGTCAAACAGGCGTCGCAACGACTATATCGAGTGCGAGAATTAAAAAAAGAGCCAGTCGGTCGGGATGATAGACTGGATAGACTAGAAGAGATGATCCGCCGAGTAACGACTAAAATAGAAAGGAAGCCCAGACAAGTCAGGTGCTGGAACTATGGAAAGCTAGGCCACGTGAGAAACAGCTGTAAGAGCGAGAGATCTGCTTCTCAAGAAGATAAGCCCTGCGTATAGGAAAACTAGTCAGGGTCGGCGCGGTGGGGTAAACGTCGATCCCGGAGCAAGAAGCCCCCGGTCTAGTTGCACTGACAAAAACCATGAAAGACAGAGCTGATAGCCTTTTTCTTACGGGACATATAAATGGAAAGCGGTGTTCGTTCCTATTAGACTCACAACGCCTACCAGAAGCCTTGTCTAAATTGTGCCAGGAAGCAGGTGACTAATGTAATCCTTACCAACGACATCAAATAAAAGGATTACTAAAAGAATACCAAGACGTCTTTGAAGTAGAAGGCGGCAAGAAGGGGCGAACCAATGCCGACCTGCACAAAATAAATACTGGCGAGGCCCCACCCATCCGTCAGCGACCCAGGAGACTACCACTGGCCAAGAGAGAAGAGGCTGAGAACATCATAAGTCAAATGCAAAGGGATGGAGTAATAGAACCATCTACTAGCCCTTGGACATCGCCGGTAGTCCTGGTCAAGAAAAAGGATGGCTCGACACGCTTCTGTGTGGACTACCGCCAATTAAACAATGTTACGAACAAAGACAGCTACCCCTTACCACGAATAGATGACACCCTGGATACACCGTCAGGGTCGACGATATTCTCCACCTTAGACCTCAAAAGCGGATACTGGCAAGTGGCTTTGGACCGGGATGCCAAAGAGAAGACGGCGTTTTCCATTGGAACGGGGCTGTGGCAGTTCAAGGTGATGCCGTTCGGGTTGTGCAACGCACCAGCCACCTTTGAGCGACTGATGGAAACAGTCTTGGTTGGCTTAATTGGGAAGACTTGCCTGGTATACCTCGACGACATCATCGTAGTCGGGAAGGACTTCAACGACCATCTGCAAAATTTGGAGGAAGTTTTCCGAAGACTCCGTGATGTCCACCTAAAACTAAGCCCCAAGAAATGTCAGCTATTCCAAGAGACCGTCAACTACCTGGGGCATGTAGTATCCGGAAACGGCGTTTCAGTCGACCCACAGAAAATCAGGGCCGCGCAAGAGTGGCCTGTACCTGCTGACGTCCATCAAGTCAGAAGCTTCCTTGGGCTCTGCACCCACTATAGACGTTTTGTTCCCGGATTTGCTAAAATTGCTAAGCCTCTGACTCGACCCACAGTAGAGAGTAGATCATTTTGTTGGGAGCAAGACTGCCAAGCTGCCTTTGAAGAACTAAAGAAGACCTTCTCGTCTACACCTGTATTGAGCTATCCCCTACCAACTGGAAAGTTTGTCCTGGACACCGACGCTAGCAACATTGGAATTGGCGCGGTCCTGTCACATATACAGAATGGTGAAGAAAAAGTGATCGGCTACTTCAGCAGAACTCTATCCAAACCAGAACGGAATTACTGCGTAACCAGACGCGAATTGTTAGCCGTAGTAAAAAGTGTGGAGCACTTCTACAAATACCTCTACGGAAGAAAGTTTTTGCTATGAACCGACCATGCCGCGTTGAAAAGGCTGCTGAATTTTAAGAACTCCGAGGGCCAAGTACGAATTTGACATAGAACACCGAGCGGGAAGTAGCCATAAAAACGCCGACGCCTTATCCAGAAGACCTTGCCCGGACAATTGTAAATACTGTCAACGCGTCGAGGAACATGAAGAGATTAGAAGGATAACTATCCTGGACGAGCAATGGCAGCCCGACAATATTAAGGCAGAACAACATTCCGACGCGCTCCTAAACATGTTCCTGGATTGGAAGAAAGAAGGCAGAAGACCAACCTGGCAGGAAGTAGCTGCCAAGTCAACAGAAGTAAAATCGTTGTGGGCTCAATGGGATTCCATTGAAGAAGAAGATAGTCTCCTGAAGCGCGTCGTTGAGAACCAAGATGGCACAGAAAGCAGACGTCAGCTGGTGATACCGAGAAGCTTGGTAAAAGAAGTTCTGTAGTGCCTCCATGATGACCCTTCGGGAGGACATTTTGGCGTAAAGAAGACCCTTGGCAAAGTACGAGAACGATTTTACTGGGTCAACTGCAAGAAGGACGTGGAAGACTGGTGCAGGAAGTGTATGACGTGCTCCGCCAGTAAGGGACCTCAGAAGCGACAACGTGCTCCGATGCGGCAGTATAACGTCGGCAGCCCATTTGAGAGAATTGCCATAGATGTTGCCGGACCATTCCCAGAATCTGAAGATGGGAATAAGTACATCGTAGTGGCAATGGACTACTTTACGAAATGGGTTGAGCGTACGCCCTTCCAAACTAGACGGCAACTACAGTGGCGGAAACGCTCGTGAAAGAGTTAATCAGCCGATTCGGAGCACCACTGGAGCTGCATTCCGACCAAGGACGAAATTTCGAGTCGGCCATATTTCAGGACATCTGTAAGATATTGGGCATTAACAAAACTCGTACTACAGCCCTACACCCCCAATCAGACGGCATGGTAGAACGAATGAACAGGACCATTAACAAGTACCTGTCCAAAATGGTCTCCAAACATCAGCGAGACTGGGATCGTTATCTGCCATTGTTCCTTTTGGCATACCGATCTTCCATACATGAAACCACTGGACAAACACCAGCCAGGGTACTGTTCGGTCGAGAGTTGCGACTACCATGCGACTTAAAGTTTGGATGCAAACCTGGCGAAGACGTGGCTGGAGAAGATTACGTCAGTGAACTTCGAAGACGATCGGACGACATCCATGACGAGATACGTTCCCATATGCAGATAGCCAGCGATCGGATGAAGGACGCATATGACATTAAGGCCACTGATGGAGGATTCCATGAAGAAGATTTGGTGTGGCTCTATAATCCGAAGCGTAAAAGGGGGTCTTTTGCCAAAGCTGCAACAAGATTGGGAAGGCCCGTATAAAGTTATCAAACGAATCAATGACGTAATCTACCGAATTAGACGTACTCCCAATGGAAAACCAAGAGTAGTCCACTTCAACCGACTGGCTCAATATGCTGGGGACAACCACGAGGAAGCTCGAGTTAGAGTTGTCAGGCTCGATCGCCAGAGCCCCAGTACAAAGAATTTATGGCCGAACAGAGCTTACACCGTAAAGCCCGATTTGGAGTCACCACCGAAGTTCAGCAGGACTTATTCGCCGTCCCGAAGGAATACTCGCTGGCCCATTGTGTGGCAAGGGATTTGGACATGAGCCGCGGGATTGCCGCGGTCTTTTGGAAGAAGTTTGGGCGACTACCGATGTTGCTCGACCAGGTCAAAGATGGGAGAAAAGTATTGCAGTTACTTGATGGGACCCAATCCATCCTCTATCTAGTCACCAAAGGCAAGTCGTCGGAGAAGCCTACCTACCACTCCTTATGGGACTCCCTGATAGAACTAAGAGAGCAATTACTGCACGCTAACATCCTGAAGCTAGCAATACCGAGGATCGGATGTGGACTCGATGGGCTGGATTGGAGGGTGGTCAGAAACATGCTGGAGGTTTTCTTCCGATACACTGGAATAGAAATATTGGTGTGCGCCGGAAATCCACAACGAGGACCGTCACCATTGAAGACCGTTGACTGCCATTTCCACCTGACAACCGGATGCCGAAGCGGATCCACCTGCAAGTACCGGCATGATCCTCTGAAGGAACGGCAGAATGTGATCCGGGACGAATCACCCTTAAGGAGGGGGTAGTGTAGCGACCAGTGACACAGTACGCGTGTGCGATAACAATTTGTGGCATGAACTTGTTATCGCTAACATGCTTACGGCGTAGACACCGCACACGGCACTTTTCGTGTTATCAATTTACAAGATGTAAATCATTCTCCGGCGACAAGTAACAAATTCAATTCTGGAATAATCGAGGACTTTCTAATTATTACTCATCATTCGGGAATATTCAGGATTTCTTCGAGTTCCTGTCTAGAAAGTTCGAAAGGTGTGTATATGGTGATCATCTTTGAACCGAGAGTAGTTCGAAGAAAGCATCAGTGCGCGAATTAAAACCGATAATAGACAAAGCGATATAAATAAATTGTTATATTAATAAGTGAATTGTTGTGATATAAATGGTAGTTCTAAGTTAGTCTTTAAGTGTTATATAAATAGTGTTAAATAAATAATTATTTAAATAAATAGTTTGACTAGAAAATTCGTTACTGTATTATGAATCATGCCTACTGAGCACCGAATTACCTCCATAGGTATTTGTATTTGATACAGGGTGACCCAAAGTCAGCGGCCCATTTCTGAAACATTGATGGTGGGACAATTTTATCAAAAATCATAAGGTAACTACGACACGTTATATACATTTTTAACATATTTTCAATTGGGTAGTACTTCCGCTTATACCGGAACTTGACACTAACTTCCTTATTTTAAATGAAACACCCTGTATTTTCATGCACCATTGAAAATCATTATTTATTTAAAGGTTAATTTTATAACATGTCCCTATCGGAAAAGTTACCAATTTCGGAACTTAATTATCATCTTCATATAAGTATATGGAGTATTTAGTAGACGTTTCTACAAGTTTTCACTGCAATCTACAGTAACTTTCCTATGTTAAATGAACATTCTGTATTTCTTTGCATAAACGAATGTAAAATTAAATTCTAAATGGAACGACGTGTTATGTTCCGATATGCCGAATGGTGTAAATGTCCAGATAAGGGAACTTACCCTACGATAACGGGGAAAATTGGTAGCAAGGATGGACTTGTATAGCACTATTCAAATGTTTTTAGTTGGGGGAGGGACACTTGGTTGTAATTATGTACATAAGATTGTCGTTCAGAGGGAGGAGGTGGGTGTAGGGGGTGACCCATACGAACATTCAAGAGTAGCTTTTAGATATGGGCAGGAAATTGCAACGTTGAATGAATAAACCAAGGAAAACTTTTTGTCAAAGTAACGTGCATTTACTGTGTATTATGTAAGCCAGACAGTGGAGTGTTAAGTGTAAAGGTTTCTATCCTCCTACGTCACCTAAAACTTTTTAACCTATTTTATTTTTTCTATGATATATGTAAATGAACTGATAAACCCACTTTTGTCTATATTCCAGGGAAAACAAAACTTTTATCAGTAACGTTAATTGGTAGGAGGGAGACGATGGAATTTTTACCCTCCACAATGTAAACAATTTAGTACAAAGTGAATGCAAGATCAATTGAATAAAATTTCCACCTTTTCACTTTCCGCACTTCAAATTTCAATTTTACTCCTTGTGCCTTGATGAATCCACTCCCAACTACAAAAACTCCTCCACCCATTTAAGATTGAAATAAAGATCTGGACATTTACTCGCTCAATGATTGGAGATACTAAATAATTAACAAATGAAGAGGAAAATTCTAAATTGAGAACCAACATGGGGATAAATTTAGAATATTTATTGCTGTCAGTAAAAAAGTGACAAACTGGTACATATGTACATATCTATTCATTAGTTAATTCGACTACTCAACAAGAACAAAAAATAAACAAATAAATACAAATATACATACTTCATAATTTCAATATTGTAAGATATCGAACCAGAATGTTGTGACCGGAAGTAGCTATCAATAGTTTAATATATGAACAAATAATCTTAAGATAAAACAAAAGCAGTAGTAATTCCTCCAAAAGCATTCTACTTCATTCTTGTATCCCATGTAGGAGATTGGTTGCCGATGGGAACTGTTTGTTGAGATCCCAGTTGCGACAAATTTATGAAACTCTTAACTGCTGCAATTGTCTCATAAAATAATGTTTCAAAATTGTCACGTTCTTGTAGATGATCGGCTTCTACATCTGATCCGCTAATAAGTTGTTAAATTTTTGACTGCACGTCATCGAATTTGTCCAATAGTAATTCCGCGCGTTGTAAGCGTTCGCGTAAAACACCCGCGTTTTGTACGGAGTCGAAAAAGTTCTTAAATCTCGTCAACGCAGCCTTTGATCGCGCACGTTCATCCACTAATAATTTAAGCGCTCCTTTGTTCACTGAATCAGTAGCCATATTGATTTATTGTAATTGTTCAGTTCGATTATTAAGTAAGTTCTCAAAATATCACAACACTGTTCAAGTCCCCAATAACTTGCCTTTTTCCAGCCCCGTTCACAGGTCACAATTTGAAAGCAATAAGTGTAATAGTCCCACACTGAATGATTAAGTCACAAGAAAGAACAGAAATGTTTTTTATAAAGTTCGTTTCACTTAAATCCGCACTAAAATCCAGCTAGAAGGACCATGTTTAATTCTCAAAAGTTCGGGAGAATTTAATTTCGAATCTAGTTCGAGTTACACACACACACACACAAAAGTTCAATCAGAAGTTCACAACAAAAAAATACAAATATCAACGTAACTATTTACTCTTCAAAGGCTGAATCAAGACTTGTCCTCTGTAGTATTTTAATCCAAAAATGTAGAGAAGGTAAAGGGATGTGGAAAGGGTGAGTGGAGGAATAACAAATGTAACGTGCGTATTTACACGTAGGCAAGTACAAAATTGCAGTTATAACTGCACAACCAAAACAGGACAATAGACATACTGTGACAGATGTGTCATTCTGACGTTGACAAGCGCCGACTGCGAAAATTGTGTGGAAGTAACCTATGACGCGTTCCAGAAAGTCCGAGAGTTGTTGGACGTTTCGAGAGTTGCCTAGAAACGTCTATAATACTATATAAGGAACAGCGTTGGACAGTTTGACAGTATTTTGATAGAAGAGAGCGACAGATATAAGCGAGAAGAGAAGAAAAGCGATTGACAAGCGAAATAGTTATAGAGTTGTTGTTGTTATCGAAATAGATATTGAATCGTTGTTGTGTTATAGAGTTAATTTAATAAAAAGTGTTGAGAGAAAAATACGTGAAATTGTAAATTACATAACAATTGGTGTCAGGAGTAAGGATTTATGCCAGTAACAAGAAGTCAAGCAGCAAAAATGGAGGAGCAGATGAAATTTTTGATGGAAATGCTTAAAGAAATGAAGCAAGAAATGAAGGCAGGCCAGGAAGAAGTGAAGGCAAGCCAGGAAGAAATGAAGGTGGAAATGAAGGCAGGTCAGGAAGAAATGAAGGAAGAAATTAAAGCAGGCAAAGAAGAAATGAAGGAAGAAATTAAAGCAGGCAAGGATGAAATGAAGGCAAGCCAGGAAGAAATAATGTCAGAAATGAAAATAGATATAAGGTAATTTTATTCACAAGTGAATAACACAAGAATAGTTTCTCTGTAAATAACAAAGAAACAATATTCAATGTTATTATTCACAATGTTTCTTTTTAATCACTTTCACATTAAATTATTTTGATGCGTTCAGTATCACGTCTTTAGTCGTACTGACCGCCACGCCTAAGTTTTGTTGCCTCGCCGAATATTAGGAACTCTAACTTATCGACTACATTGTACATTTTATCAATTGAGTGAGGAATACTTTCCTTACATCTCCCCCCCTTACAATAAAATTTTTGGTACAGAAATTTTAGCATAAGTATCATTATTGCTAGTTTACAGTATTACAAGTTAGTTTCTTCAACCGAGACGTCCGGCGCTGGAATGAGTTTCGAAATGTGGAATAAATTTTATTCCAATTTTTTGTATCCCGTATCGATTTCGTACATCGAGTTGGATATTTTCTTTAGAATTTTGTATGCCCCGATTCTTAAGACATCTATTTTTTTTCGATTTAGTCGGTTGCCATTTTCGACAAATACCAGATCTCCTATGTTAAATATGTGTTCTTTTCTGTTTTTGTCATATAATTTTTTGTTATATTCATGATATTTTATACTATTTTTGAAAGCAATATTTCTATCATTATCAAGTTCATTATAGGTGTTATTTCTTTTTCTAAGTTCGTTGGGTAATGCTGAGGTATTTTCTCCAAATAACAAATATTTCGGACTGAATTTTGTTACTGTATGTTCCGTTTCATTATATTTATCTACACAATTGTGTGCTATAGTCGTCCATGCGTATTTTTTTTCATTTTCGTTCATTACGCATCTAATTTTGTTTACCAGCGTTTGATTCAATCTTTCGTTGAGACCATTACAAAATGGCGCATTCACTCCCGTGAAGATCATTGTAATATTTTGTTCGTTTAGAAAATCTTTGAAATCTTTAGAATTTATTCCTGGGTATTGGTCGGTTAAAATTATTTTAATGTCATGATTTTTCAATACATTTTCTGTTAATTTGATAAAGTCATTCGCGTTTTGGGTTTTTGATGTTAATATGTAGGCAAATCTTGTGAAATGATCTACTAGGAGGTGTAAATATTTTTTTGTAGATCGTGCTCCTTCGAATCCACCTATAGTGTCTATAGAGACTATTTCAAACGGTTTTTTCGCTGGGCCAAGATGTGACATCAGGCCAATATTTTCCTGTCCCCTTGATTTGTTTTTTATACATATTTCACGTTGTTTGCACGCTTTTCTTATGTTTTCTGATATATTAACAGCTGTATAATATGGTAATAATTTGTTTTTCATTTGATTTATACCCATGTGGCAAAATTCTTTGTGTGTGATTACAATCAGTTTTTTGCTAAAATCTTCCGATAATACCATTTTTTCTTTGTTTTTTGTTTTCTTATAGTATATTTGATCTCTTAATATTAACTTGTTTTCATATTGTTTTATATTTTCGTTCTCTTTTTGATCTTTTAAGATATTTTCTTTTGTTATTAGGTTTACAATTTTTAATTTGTCATCTTCGATATCCTGAGTCTGATATCGGATTTCTGCTCAAACAGTTTGCTTCCGAATTATTTTTTCCTGGATTATATTTAGTTTCGAAATCAAATTGTGATAAATAATAGGTAAGATCTCCTAATTCTTCATCTGTTCGAGCTTTTATGTTCATTTTTTCTAATGGTTTATGATCCGAATATACTATAAAGTGTTTGCCTATGAGCCAATGTTGCCAGAATTTCACTGCCTCTTTTATGGCTATACATTCTAAATAAATGGCTTTCTTCTTTTTTGTGATTCATTTAATTTTTTTGAAAAATAGGCTACTGGTTTTTCTATTTTTGGATTTTCACACAATTGCGGTTGTTTTAATACTGCACCTATACCTTGTAGACTTGCATCTGTGTATATGTGTATTGGTAAGTTTGGATCGAAGATCGCTAAGACTGGCTGTGTGCATAAGAAATTTTTCATGTATTCAAAGTCTTCTTGACATTCTTTTGACCAAATAAATTCTTGATTTTTTCTTAGTAAATTATGCAGTGGTTCTAAAACTATTGAGATATTTGGTACATAGTCATGATAAAAATTTATCTTTCCTAGAAATTGTCGAATATTTTTTTGATTTTTAGGTATTGGAAAGTGTTTTATAGCAATCAAGTTGTCTTTCATTGGTAAAGTTGAATTATATTTGATTATATGACCTAAATATTGTACGGAGTCCAATGCAAATTCACATTTTGAGAGCTTCAATCGGAATCCTTCTCTCATTATTGCTTCTAGTAATTCTGATAAATGATCTATGTGTCCTTCGAAAGTTTTTGAGAAAATTAAAATATCATCTATATAATTGACAGCAAAGTTAGATAATTTGTATTTTCTTATTATACTGATTAATATTCTTTGAAAAATAGCCGGTGATGTTTTTAGTCCAAATGGTAAACAGGTCCACTGATAGTGGCCTTCTTGAGTTACGAAGCCTGATTTTCTTCTATCTTCGATTCGTAGAGGAATCGACCAAAACGCAGAGTTAATGTCTAACTTTGAAAAGTATTTGCAGTTTCGTGTTTTTGCTACCAAATCCGCAATCAATGGGAATGGTTGTGATTGAGGGACTATTAATTTATTTAAGTCTCTAAAATCTATACATAGTCTTGATCTTTTATTTTCATCCCTTTTGTAAGCTAATGTAACTGGGGCAGCGAAGGGACTGTATGATTCTTCGATTAAATTTCTCTTAAGAAGTTTTGAAATTTGCCCTTCTATTTCTTTTTCATCTTCAATCGTACATCTGTACGGTCTTTTACTACAATATTTGTCTATAATGAGTTCTATTCTAGCTTCGTAATCTTTTACTGTTCCTATATCATATTTGTCTTTCGCAAATATTTTTTTATATTTTTCTACTAGATTCATTATGATTTTTTCTTCTTGATTATTCAAGTTATTTGTTAGCACATTAAATTTATTTGTTTCAACATGTTCGTTGAAATTTATCTGGTACTTTTCTTTTTTAGATTCGGAACTTATTTGTTCTATCTCTAAACATACATCTTTGAATCTGACTCTTTTTGTTCATTTTTAGATTCGGAACATTTTTGTTCTATCTCTAATTTTTCATTTTGAATCAGTTTAAATTTTTGTATGGAATCTAATCCTAATAAAAACTCATATTTGAAATTTTCATTATCTATCACGAAAACGTTTATATCGTTTTCTATGTTTAATATTTTTGCTTTCATTTGTATCAATCCATTCGATTTGTGTACACCATTAATTGTTCTCAAGTTAATATTATGTATACTGTTTTTAGCAGGTTTTACCTGTACTCATTTTGAATTTATCAATGAAACATTAGAGCCTGTATCATATATTGCAGTCACATCTAACGTATTGTTACGAGTACTTGCCAATTAAGTTGGTGTGAGCATTATTAACGAACATCTTCCCTGAATACATAAGGAATATTCCCGGCTTTCCTGAAATATCTAGAAAACACCAGCAACGATCAATGGGAAGACAATTGGATTACTAGACGGCTGTAGAATTCCCTAGAAAAAGGCTGAACAGACTATAAAAGGCGGAAACGGCACACACCGAGTTAGTTGACAGTGAACAGCTGATGTTTGGAAGCGAAGCGATCGATAGGCAACACAGGCGATAGAATTCATACCGAGCGACAAGTAGTGTCTAAATTATAGCGAGTGGTCACACCAGAGGCGAGCGGAAAAAGAGACTTTTAGTGAAATAAATTGTGTAGACTTGTTTATAACTGTAGTGTAGTCAAATTAACTTTAGTAATTAAATAAATTCGTTGTTTTGTTTTGTTAATTGTGTTTTCCGTGACCGAACACGTCACATTTGGTGTCAGGAGTGGGATAGTAAGGGAATTGAAGATTCCCGAAGAAAGTTAGTGCGACAGATCGTAGAAGAGGTCCGAAGAGAAGAAGAATTTTGAAGCCTTATGCCAGTAACAAGAAAACAATCAGCAATTATGGAAGAACAAATAAAGGCTTTAATGGAAATGATGAAGGCAATGAAGGCAGGCCAGGAAGAAATGAAGGAAGAATTGAAGAAAAAAATGGAAGCTGGACAAGAAAGAATGGAATGTGGACAGGAAGAAATGAAATTGGCACAGGAAGAAATGAAATTGGCACAAGAAGAATTGAAGAATAAAATAGAAGCTGGTCAAGAAAAGATGGAAGCGATACAGGAAGAATTAAGAGTAAAGCTAAAGGAAGTCAGAACCGAAGTGCAAGAAGAATTAAAGAAGTACGTCAAGAGTTGGAGGCGAGACAAGAGAAGCTAAGAGATGAGTTGAAAGAAGAGGTACAAAAGGAAGTAGAGAAGATACGATAGAAGTTCGAGAACGTAAAACCGGCCAGTGAAGTAAAGTCCGAAGACACTGCGAAGACGATTAGAATTAACCCACCGACTTTCGACGGAAAAGTTTGCTGGTCTGTGTACAAACGACAGTTCGAGGCAGCGGCAGAAGCAAACAACTGGAACGATTTTGAGAAAGCAACGGCGCTGGTCACAGCTCTGCGAGGAGAAGCATTGGACGTCCTTCAAGGTATTCCAGAGCGCCAACAACGGGACTTCTCTGCGCTGCTAGAGCGACTTGAAATGAGATACGGTGACAAACATTTGCAACAAGTGTACCAAACCCAACTAAAGTGTCGCTATCAGAGGACATCAGAAAATCTACAAGAATTCGAGGCCGATGTGGAACGTCTAGTTAGATTGGCCTATCCTACCGCTCCGCAGGACTTCGCAGACCAGATAGCAGTCCAAACATTCGTCGATGGCGTGAGGGACACCGACTTACAGCAAGTTCTCCGTTTGGCCCGCCATAAGACTGCGAGTGACGCACTGGCGCACGCCTTAGAATTCGAAGCTGCAAAACAAGCTTCCAAAGGCCACGTGCGTGTACGCCAAACAGCTGTTGAACGCGACGAATACAAGGATGAAGTCACAAGACTGATTAAAGAATGCGTCGAAACTGTCAAGAGGACTACCATCAACGACAAGAGAGAATCGGTCAAATGTTGGGAATGCGGGAAGGTCGGTCACTTTTCCCGAGACTGTGGCCCAAACAAAGGAAGACCAAGGTGCTGGGAATGTGGAAGGCACGGACATTTACAGCGAGACTGCCCGGCCGAAGAACGCCGTGCCGACCGACAGCAGTCGGGAAACTAAGATCAGCCAACTTTGAGGGGCGCAAGTTGGCTTCTCCCCACCAAGCCCCAGCAGAAATCGTCGTTTCCCAACTAAACGGAAGCGAGTCCTTATTCGTCGAAGGTCAAATCAACAACAAGAAGGTTAGAATGGTGGTCGATACGGGAGCTTCAAAGACCATAATCCGGCCGAACATCGTTAACGAGTGGAGAATCCGTCCCCTGCAGAGGAAGCTACGTTTGACCACCGTTACCGGAGAAACAGCGCCGATTAGGGGAGAATGCGACATCGAATTGGACCGGGAGAAGTATGCCTTCGACACAGGGCACTGGTAGCCGATGACGCCGACGTCGTGATCATCGGACTAGACCTTCTGGAACAAAACAAGATTAATCTAGATTTGGGCTCCGGAATTTTACGCATCGGCAAGGAAGAGTTGGTGATGACCAACCCCACCAAAGATTGCGGTCTTCGAAAGGTCATCGTTGCAGAAGACCGGTTACTACCTGCTAAAACCGAGGTAGTTCTCAAAATAAACATCGACGGCGAAGGTGCGGATGGTTTGGTGGGGATAGTAGAAGCCAAAAACCCGGACTTGACACAGAAAGCCATACTGATAGGACGAACACTAATTCGAACTGGAACGCCGAACGCATCTGTCAGAGTGGTCAATCTAAAGGACTTCGAACAGAAAGTGTGTAAGGGAATGGAAATAGGAGTCCTTGAACTCGTGGTATCCATCCTCCAGTGCGAAGTCGAAGCTGAATCCTCAATGGCAAAGAGCGAACCGCCTCCAACCGTTCTTCGAGACGAGTGCAGCGTTCGGCCACAAACCTTAACAGCGGACAAATTAGAAAGTTCGAAGAACTGCTTAGCAAGTATCGAAACGTCTTCGCCCTATTTGACAACGACTTTGGGAGAACGAATCTGACATACCACCGTATAGACACGGGATCAGCTCGTCCTATTAAACAACCATCTAGAAGAATTCCATTCCAGAAGGATGAATCGACCAGGTTCTGCGTTGACTACAGGAAGCTCAACGACGTAACCTTAAAGGACAGCTATCCCTTACCCAGAATCGACGACACCCTTGACAGCTTGGTTGGTGCCAAATGGTTTTCAACGTTAGATTTGAAGAGTGGATACTGGCAAGTGGAACTGGATCCACAAGACAAGCAGAAGACCGCATTCACGACTGGTTATGGGCTGTGGCACTTTAACGTTATGCCATTTGGACTATGTAACGCTCCCGCCACCTTCGAGCGACTTATGGAAAATGTGCTACAATGGCTCAATTGGAAGGTTTGTCTGGTGTACCTAGACGACGTGATAGTACTGGGAAAGACATTCGAAGACCACCTCCAGAATGTCGAAGAAGTGATCAAGAAGCTTTAAGCAGCCAAGTTGAAACTCAGTCCCAAGAAATGCCATCTGTTCTGTAAGGAGGTGAAATATCTTGACCACGTTATCACCTCAGAAGGAATAAGAACTGATCCTGACAAGACTGAAGCTGTAAGAAGTTGGCCTGTCCCGAAGAACCAACACGACCTGAGAAGCTTTTTGGGGCTGTGTTCCTATTACCGACGATTCGTAAAGGGATTTGCAGATATAGCTCGACCGCTCGACAAGTTAACAGAGGATGGTGTCCCTTGCCAATGGTCAGAACGATGTCAGCAAGCTTTTGAAACACTGAAGTCTACCCTTTCTCAAGCCCCAATACTGACGTACCCACAGTTCGACACAGACACAGCAATGTAGGAATTGGTGGTGTACTGTCGCAGATGCAGGAAGGAAAAGAAAAAGTCATTGGCTACTTCAGTAAGGCACTGTCAAAGCCGGAGCAAAACTATTGCGTGACCCGTAGAGAATTGCTGGCAGTCGCCAAAACTCTCGAACATTTCTATAAGTATCTCTACGGACGAAAATTCCTGTTAAGGACAGACCATGCGTCCCTGAAATGGCTGCTGCAATTTAAAAACCCAGAGGGACAACTGGCTCGATGGCTACAGCGGCTACAAGTATACGACTTCAGCATCGAGCATCATGCTGGAAAACAACATGGTAACGCTGATGCCCTCTGGCGAAGACCATGCTCGAAGAACTGCAAACATTGCATGGCCGCCGAAAAGAAGGAACCAGTCAACTTGGCAAGGATCTGTCAGACGATGGTGGAACCTGAAGAACACTGGCAGAACGAAGACCTGGCGAAAGACCAAGATAACGACGAAGACATTAAACCGATACTGCGGTGGAAAAAGGCAGGAACAGCACGACCTACCTGGGCAGATGTTAGTAGTACGAGTACCATCACGAAGAGCTATTGGGCCTTATGGGATTCGTTCATCGTCGAGAATGGGGTACTAAAACGAGTGTGGGAAAGCCCTGACGGAACTAAAATTCGACATCAAGTAGTTCTCCCGAAGAACAGAGTCAACGAGGTACTGACAGAAGCCCATGGAGGTGTTGGTGGAGGACACTTCGGAGTAACAAAGACGTTGGAGAAGGTGCGAGAGCGATTTTATTGGCTAAAGTGTAGAAGAGACGTCGAAAATTGGTGAAGGAAGTGTCCAACGTGTGCGTCAGTCAAGGGACCTCAGACTCGAAGCCGAGGGCGAATGAAACAGTACAATGTTGGTGCCCCATTTGAGAGAATAGCTCTGGACGTAGCAGGACCATCCCATCCTGTTAGTGATGGACTATTTTAGCAAATGGCCCGAAGTGTACGCAATCCCAAACCAAGATGCTGCTACGGTCGCTGGAATGCTGGTGAACCAATGGATCAGTCGGTATGGAGTTCCGATGGAGATCCACTCTGACCAGGGACGGAACTTCGAATCCACGTTATTCCGGGAAGTCTGTGAGCTGCTAGGAGTACATAAAACTAGGACCACTCCATTACATCCACAATCTGACGGAATGGTCGAACGGTTTAACGCGACGCTGGAAACCAATTTGAAAATGGTAGTCAACGATCACCAGACAGACTGGGACCAGCACATACCTTTGTTACTGTTGGCCTATCGAAGTGCGGTTCATGAGACCACCGGCAGAACACCAGCCAGAATTTTATTTGGAAGAGAGCTGAAGTTACCGATGGACATCCGGTTTGGACACCCAGAAGATCGGCGACCTTCGGCTACCGACTACGCACAGCAGCTAGAGGAACGACTCGATACCATCCATAGAGCCGTTCGTAACAAAATCCAAGTAGGGAGTGACCGCATGAAGACCAGGTACGACCGGAGAGCCAACAGCACAGGATTAAGAGAAGGAGACCAGGTGTGGCTTTACAATCCTGTCCGTCGAAAAGGGCGCTCACCGAAGCTACAGCGAGCCTGGGAAGGACCTTACACCGTGGTCAGAAGGCTGAATAACGTGGTCTACCGTATTCAGAGAGGACCAAAGGCCAAGATGAAAGTTGTACACTTGGACCGCTTGGCGCCCTACAAAGGTCAAGACATTGATCGGGACGATCAATTCTAAGAAGGGGGCAGTGTTACGAGTACTTGCCAATTAAGTTGGTGTGAGCATAATTAACGAACATCTTCCCTGAATACATAAGGAATATTCCCAGCTTTCCTGAAATATCTAGAAAACACCAGCAACGATCAATGGGAAAACAATTGGATTACTAGACGGCTGTAGAATTCCCTAGAAAAAGGCTGAACAGACTATAAAAGGCGGACGCGGCACACACCGAGTGAGTTGACAGTGAATAGCTAATGTTTGGAAGCGAAGCGATCGATAGGCGAACAACAGGCGATAGAATTCATACCGGGCGACAAGTAGTGTCTAAATTATAGCGAGTGGTCACACCAGAGGCGAGCGGAAAAAGAGACTTTTAGTGAAATAAATTGTGTAGACTTGTTTATAACTGTAGTGTAGTCAAGTTAACTTTAGTAATTAAATAAATTCGTTGTTTTGTTTTGTTAATTGTGTTTTCCGTGACCGAACACGTCACAGTTTCATTAAGTCTAACCTTGAGTTCAATCAATGGTGGCACTATTAGTTCTTTGGATTTTCTTCACTTAATTCTACGGCTAACGCTACATTATTTACATTTTTCGGTTTGTTACCTTTTTCTTGATCTGCCTCTGGGTGAAATCGTGTCCCTTTTCCTTTGTCGGCGCAAATCTTGCAAGCGGTTTTTTCTTTTCTTTCCTTGTATGTTGGTTTGTTTTTGTTTGGTTCCGAATTTTTTTTGTGAACCAAATGTTCCAGTTTTCCGATTTCTTTGTGTAAGTCTTCTATTTTTTTAATCCTTCTCTGTCTATTCTATTTTGGCACTTTTATCCATAAATGCTTTCAGAATTTCTATCTTTTCATCACCTCTTGTTATTTTAAATCTGTCACATTCTTTTTCGAACATCGATATCCATTGGGTTGCGTTCGAATTCTACTGTTGAATTTTTCAATTGAAAATTCTTTTGCCAATTTTCCCATATTTTTTTCTTTTGCATCTTTTTCTTCCTTCTCTAACAGTTTTTCTAACAGCTGTGCCAGTGATTTATCAGTTGTTTGTGAAGAGGATGTATTAGTGTCTTTTTCAATTACCTGCTCCAAGTACTCGTCATTGAATTGGATATTATCGTCTTCGTCGCAGTATACACTTTTTAATTCCTCCGTCAGCGTAATCCAAACATTCCGTATTTGACCTCTGTTCATGTTCATATTTTTTACTTTAGCATACGCTGCAGTTTTCACAAGCTCTTCGTTGTTACTCGCTACAAAATCCTCATTGCAAAATTTATATACGTGGCCATCTGGAGTGGTAATCCTCGTTACACATAACACATTTGATTTTCCATAGTTGGATTGTAGCATTCGAAATCTAAATTGTAACTTCTCCATTGCACTTAACAACGAGAATGTTGTTTTATAAGGTAATTTTATTCACAAGTGAATAACACAAGAATAGTTTCTCTGTAAATAACAAAGAAACAACATTCAATGTTATTATTCACAATGTTTCTTTTTAATCACTTTCACATTAAATTATTTTGATGCGTTCAGTATCACGTCTTTAGTCGTACTGACCGCCTCGCCGAATATTAGGAACTCTAACTTATCGACTACATTGTACATTTTATCAATTGAGTGAGGAATACTTTCCTTACATAGATATTAAGAAAGGTCAAGAAGAAATGAAACAAAAATTGGAGAAAGTACAGGAAGGATTGAGAGAACAGTTAAAGGAAGTAAGAGTAGAAGTACATGAAGAATTAAAGGAAGTAAGAGAAGAAGTTCAAGAAGAATTAAAGGAAGTAAGAGTAGAAGTCCAAGGATTTCAAGAAGAGATAAAGGAAGTAAGAGCAGAAGTTCAAGAGGAGTTATATGCTGTGCACAAAAAGTTTCAAAAGGACTTAGACGAACTGAAGGCTAATCTAAACGTTGAAGAATACCAAAAACTACACAAAATCGAAGAAGGAAGTGTAAGAATGTCGAGAATAAAACCACCAACATTTGATGGGAAGATCTCTTGGTCAGTCTATCTCAAACAATTCGACGCTGTTGCCAAGGCAAATGAGTGGAACGAAACGGAGAAAGCTACTGCCCTGATCATAGCGCTACGTGGGGAAGCTCTAGACGTTCTGCAAGGTATACCAGAAATGCAGCAAAACGATTTTAAAGTTCTGGTGGACCGATTGGAGATGCGCTACGGTGATAAACATCTACAACAAATGTATCAGGCTCAGTTAAAAAGTCGATATCAACGTAGCAGCGAAAGCCTTCAACAATTCGAAGCGGACGTCCAAAGGCTTGTGCATTTGGCCTATCCTAGTGTCCCTCAAGACTTTACAGACCAGCTGTCCACCCAAATGTTTGTCGATGGAGTGCGAGATGTCGAAATACAGCAAGCCCTGCGCATGTCTCGACATAAAACTGCAGGCGAAGCTTTGTCGCACGCACTGGAATATGAAGCAGCCAAACAAGCATCTAAAGGACATGTTAGAATCCGGCAGGCTGGGTTGAATTTTGAAGACGATGGCGAAGTATTTCGGCAAGAAATGGTGAAAATAGCGAAAGAAGTCATGTCTTCAAAACCGAAGGAAGGGGTGAGTGAGCGCCCACGCTGTTGGACTTGCGACAAACATGGCCACCTTTCACGCTATTGCGTCAAGAAGAAGCGAGAAATTACATGCAGGAATTGTGGACGTACGGGGCACTTGAGCAACGGCTGTCTTTCTGGAAGAAGACAGACGTCAGCCACCGAAGGAAACAAGCAGGGAAACTAAGAATAGCCGGCCTTACGGGGCGAAAGTCGGCTTTGCGTCCCCAAGCCCCAATTTTCATCTACGTATCGAAAACAACCACTGATAATTCACTTACTGTGGATGGTTTTGTGGAAGGCAGGAAGTTAAAACTGATAGTGGATACCGGCGCATCAAGAACAATAGTAAACCCTCGAATAATCGCTAAAAGGAGGATTCGACCGCTAACAATAAATGTTGTCTTAACCACTGCGACAGGGAAAACAACATCGTTTCATGGAGAATGCGAAGTGGTGATCGGTCTTGGAGACGCAAGCCTGTACCAACAAGTGCTAGTGGCCGATATCACCGACGACATCATTTTGGGACTCGACTTCATGGAAAGACACCGAATCCAGCTAGACATGGGCACAAAATGTTAACGAATAGGAGATCAAGAACTGCCACTACAAAGAAATGGGACTGATCAGCGAACACTACGGGTCGCCGTTGCTGAAGACCACTCCGAAGCTGTTGCCCGAATGACAATAGAGGGCAATGTCACTTATGAAATGACTGGAGTCATAGAGCAAGACAACGAAGAATTGAGGCAGAAAGCTATCCTTGTCGGAAGAACTGTGGTACAAACCGGCTCGAACACGATTCCAATCAGAGTTGCCAATCTGAAAGGCTTTGAACAAAAACTTACGAAAGGAACACCAATTGGGACATTAGAACCAGCCGTCACCATAAATCATTTGGACCAAATTAAAGAACAGAGGGAAGAAAACGGGATGCTGCCAGAAGCATTACAAGAATTAATCAACAAGGCAACAGAACATCTTACTGAAGAAGAAACTCGAAAGCTAGAACACCTAATTCAAAGTTACAAGAACGTCTTTGCGATTGATGACACCGATTTAGCGTACCACCGAATCAACACAGGAAATGCAAGACCTATCAACCAGCCACCCAGACGAGTACCATGGGCCAAACGAGAAGAAGTCGGTTCATTGATCAAGGACATGCGCGAGAAAGGGATAATAGAACCATCGAACAATCCATAGACCTCCCCTATCGTTTTGGTACGTAAGAAAGACGGATCAACGAGATTCTGTGTTGATTATCGACGATTGAAGGAAGTAACACATAAAGACAGCTATCCTTTGCCGCGAATCGATGACACGTTAGATTGTCTGTCGAGCGAAATTAAATGGTTCTCGACGTTGGACCTAAAGAGCGGATATTGGCAAGTCGAAGTACATCCTGAAGACAAGGAAAAGACTGCGTTTACTACTGGGAACGGTCTCTGGCAATTCAGTGTAATGCCCTTCGGTCTATGCAACGCACCAGCTACCTTTGAAAGATTAATGGAGACCATTTTACAAGGATTGAATTGGGAAATCTGCTTGGTTTATTTGGATGACGTCATTGTGCTTTGGCGAATGTTTGAAGACCATCTCGCCAATCTAAGCAGAGTACTTCAGAAATTCACAGCAGCAAAACTAAAATTAAATCCCAAAAAGTGTGCGTTGTTTAGAACTAAAGTGAAATACCTAGGCCATGTCATATCAAGTAAAGGCGTTGGTACAGATCCTGACAAGACCGAGGCAATTCGTAATTGGCCGCAACCAACGAACGAATCAGCATGAACTGAGAAGTTTCTTGGGACTATGTTCGTACTATAGAAGATTCGTGAAGGGATTTGCGGATGTGGCTCGCCCCTTGCACAGACTTACCGAGAATGGAGTACCTTTTGATTGGACGACCACCTGTCAAGAAGCTTTCCAAGTTCTGAAAAATAAGTTGTCTAACACCCCGATTTTGACTTATCCCGAATTTGGAAAACCATTCATTGTCGACGCCGATGCGAGCATTGTGGGTATTGGAGGTGTTCTTTCCCAAGTTCAAGAGGGTAAAGAAAGAGTAATCGCATATTTTAGCAAGACACTGTCAAAGCCCGAAAATAACTATTGTGTGACCCGCCGAGAACTATTGGCCGCGGTAAAAACTATAGAACATTTCCAGAAATATCTATATGGGCGAGAATTCCTGCTGAGAACTTACCACTCTTCTCTTAAATGGTGACTGCAATTCCGAAACCCTGAAGGACAGGTGGCCAGTTGGTTACAGCGTTTACAAGAGTACAATTTCAAAATTGAACATCGGCCAGGAAAACACCATGCTAATGCCGGCGCCTTATCAAGACGACCATGCCCACGGAATTGCAAACATTGTTCTTCTGTGGAACGAAAAGAAGGGTTAGAACAAGTTCCATGCCTACATACCACCGTGGAGAGACAAGAGAATTGGGAAGACACAGTGTTGATGGAAGAACAGCGAGGCGATGATGACCTAGGGCCTATAATGAAATGGAAAGAGACAGGAGAATCTCGACCAAAATGGGCGGACGTAAGCCCCCTTAGCACGACTACGAAATGTTATTGGGCCCAATGGGATTCACTAAAGCTCAAGAATGGAGTCCTTAACGGGACCAGGAAGCGCCTACATGTTGTGTTGCCCAAGAAGAAGACGAAAGAAGTAATAAAAGAGCTGCATGCTGGGACTGGAGGTGGACATTTTGGGGTGAAGAAGACATTAGAGAAACTACGTGAACGGTATTACTGGGTGAACGCTAGATGTGGAAGACTGGTGTAGAAAATGCGAAGTATGTGTTTCCAACAATGGTCCGAAAACCAGGACACGAGTAAAGATGCACCAGTATAACGTCGGAGCTGCATTCGAAATATGGATATCGCTGGTCCCTTTCCACGAACTGAAGATGGCAACCGCTTCATCCTCGTTGTGATGGATTACTTCAGCAAGTAGCCCAAAGCTTATGCAATCTCCAACCAAGATGCAACCACCGTGGCGGAGGCAATAATAAACAACTGGATCAGCCTATATTAAGTTCCTATGGAAATTCACACTGACCAGGGCCGAAATTTTGAATCAGAAATATTCCAACGAGTATGTGAATTGATGGGAATAAGGAAAACTAGAACAACTCCGTTGCATCCTCGGTCTGATGGCATGGTAGAGCGATTTAATGCGACTATAGAAAACAACCTGAGGATGTTCGTGAACGATCATCAGACCGACTGGGATCGCCACATTCCCTTATTCCTTCTGGCCTATAGGACATCCATACACGGGACTACTGGACACAGACCCCTTCCTGTGTGCTATTCGGGAAAGAACTGAGACTACCTGCTGATCTGATGTTTGGCCGACCTGAAGATCCTTCGCTGTCCAGGGACGATTATGTGTCTAAACTACGCGAGCGGCTAAACACTATCCATAAAGCCGTCAGAACAAGAATAAAATTCGAAAGTGACCGAATGAAAACCCGCTACGATCAGCGAGCGAATTCCACTGGATTCAGGGAGGGCGATCGTGTATGGCTCTATAACCCAGTTCGCAAGAAAGGAAGGTGCCCTAAATTACAACGGAATTGGGAGGGCCCGTACAAAGTGATTACCCGGATAAACGATGTCGTCTACAGGATACAACGAGGCCCCAAATTGAAGATGAAAGTTGTACACCTCGACTGGTTGGCTCCATACACAGTGGAAGAAACTGATCGGGACGATCAGTGCTAGAGGGGGGGGGCAGTGTGACAGATGTGTCATTCTGACGTTGACAAGCGCCGACTGCGAAAATTGTGTGGAAGTAACCTATGACGCGTTCCAGAAAGTCCGAGAGTTGTTGGACGTTTCGAGAGTTGTCTAGAAACGTCCATAATACTATATAAGGAACAGCGTTGGACAGTTTGACAGTATTTTGATAGAAGAGAGCGACAGATATAAGCGAGAAGAGAAGAAAAGCGATTGACAAGCGAAATAGTAATAGAGTTGTTGTTATTATCGAAATAGATATTGAATCGTTGTTGTGTTATAGAGTTAATTTAAAAAAGTGTTGAGAGAAAAATACGTGAAATTGTAAATTACGTAACAATAGAATAAATTATAAATTTGGAAATATTTCCGCTGTACGCTGCATGAGTTAAATTGTCGATTGATTTGATGAAGGAGCGTTATCTTCTATTGGGAGGATACAGATCTTCGTTACGGGTCTTTTCAGCACAGTATCTGCGGTCTGTACAGATACTACTCTAGTGACTCCATCATTTCCGGGAAAGATCTCAAGAATACCTCCCATCTGCCATTTACAAGGTGGAAGGTTGTCTTCACGAAGGATTACCAACGTCCCAGGATTGATTGAAGTAGTTCTGGATATACACCATGGTTTTCGTTGTTGCAGTTGGTGCAAATACTCCCGTTTCCACCGTTTCCAGAAATGTTGTACCTTTAGAACCATGTGTTGGTATCGATGATTGAGTCGGGTTGCTGGAAGATCAGTTACGTCCATTTGAGGTGGAGCTGTTAATGGACCTCCTATTAGAAAATGACCTGTAGTAAGTGGACTCAGATCGTTGGGATCATCCGATAGAGGTGAAAAAGGCCGAGAGTTCAGACAAGCTTCCACCTGGTTGAGAACTGTGTTTAGTTATTCATAAGTAAGGACGGTTACGCCAATGACTCGTCTCAAATGTGTCTTTGCACACCTTACTGCACTCTCCCATAATCCGCCGAAGTGTGGGGCATGAGGAGGGATAAAATGCCATTGTATTCTTTGTTCATTTAAAAAATTGCTGATCATTTTCATTGGTAAGTAAATGACCAAGTTCGTTCAAATGGTTGCGAGCGCCAACAAAATTAGTTCCATTGTCCGTATATATATTGCGACATCGTCCACGTCGAGAAATAAAGCGCTGCAGACACTTTAAAAAGGAGTCGGTGCTGAATCTATGGCAAGCTCTATATGTACTACCTTTGTCGAAAAACAGACGAAGATGCACATGTAAGATTTCGTTTTAATCTTGCTTCGCGTTCTATCCTTCGTAAAGAAGGGTCCAGCATAATCAATCCCACAAGTATCGAATGGTCGAGCTGGAGTCACTCGCGCAGTTGGCAAGGATCCCATTTGATAGTCCGGTATACATGGTTTTGCCTTAAAGCATTTTACACACTGTCGAAGAATCTTCTTTACTGTTGTTTTGCAAGAAATCGGCCAGTAGCGAGTTCGGAGGGATGCAACTACGAACTGACACCCTGCATGGAGTAATCGTTCATGTTCGTCACGTATTATGAGTTCTGTGAGATTGTTCTTTGCAGGCAAAATCATGGGATGTCTCTGATCAAAAGGAATGCTGGCATTTTGCAATCGTCCGCCCACCCTGAGTAATCCTGCAGAACAAATAAACGGTTTTAACAACCTTAGCGAGCTGCTGGAGGATGGTTCTCGCCCTTCACGAATGTCCTTTTATTCTTGCCCGAAGTGCCTTTGTTGAACTACCTTAACTAACTGAGTTAAAGCACTCGAAAGTTCCTGCACGGTAAGCCCTTTTGAATCAAAGGATGTTGTGGTAAGACAGTCAGTATTCTTCTTGGTTATTAATGACCTTAGGTTCTGGATAAATCGTAGACAGTATGCCACAACCTTGACAAGCCGAGATAGTGATGAATACCTCGTTAACAGTTCGAAGTCTTCACTTGTTGAAATCAGTGTTATTGGTTGAGTTCTAGCTTCTGTCTCAATAATTGATGATTGTTCAATGACGTCCTGGTGTTTAGGCCAATTCATAGAATTCTCAGACAACCAAGTAGGGCCATGCCACCATAAAGATGATTCATTCAGCTCCGATAAAGGAATTCCACGAGAAATTATATCAGCGGGGTTGTCTTCAGACGCTACGTGATGCCAATTGTCGTTGGTAAATTCTGGATTTTGGTTACTCGACTGGCTATAAAGGTTTTACAACGGCTAGGTGACGACTTTATCCAGGAAAGTGCAATTGTTAAATGACACCAGTAAAATTCTTTATCCAGTGTCAAGTCCAATGACGCTCGTTCCTTACTAATGAGTTCCGCCAATAGAAGGGCACCACAAAGTATCAGACGAGGCAGTGTAATTGTTTTAAGTGGAGCCACTCGTGATTTAGCGCACAGGGGATGGGTTTGATTGATTCCTTGATTATCAGTAGAGCGTAGGTAGATACATGCACCATAAGCCTTTATTGAGGCATCACAGAATCCATGAAGTTCTACTCGTACTGTAGTCCAAGTAGTTTTTGGTCGTTGTCTGAATTAAGAACCTTCTCTTGAATGCTACTAGAGGAATTGACGATGGTAGCTTCATTGGATAGACATTTTCGGAGTTCGAAACCTGCCGTTGATAATATCGATGACAATTGTTGTTTTAGTTTCTTCGGTTCATTGATCGTGGCCGCTCCTGTGAGAAGGTCATCGACGTAGAAATTTCGAATTATAGTTCGTGATAGTTGCTTATTGCACTTTTTAAGCGATTCGCCAAGTTCTCGTATGCAGCGGGTAGCTAGATACGGGGCCGACGCAGTTCCATAGGTCACAGTGTTGAGTTCGTACTGTTTGATTGGACCTGAAGAAGTACGTCGCCACAAAATCCTTTGGTATCGTCGATCGTCTGAATGTAGCAACACTTGGCGGTACATCTTTGCAGTGTCCCCTGACAGAACGTAGCGATGTTTCCTAAAACGAAGAAGAATAGAAAATAAATCATCTTGTACGTTTGGACCAACAAGTTGAATCTCATTCAAGGAAGTTCCTGAATCCGATTTTGACGATCCGTCAAAAACCACGCGTAACTTGGTCGTGCTGCTGTCTATCTTCGTAACGGCATGATGAGGTAGATAGTATCCTGCCGTTGCTATCGCCGTTGCATTTTAAATTTCTGTCATGTGTCCCAGTTGTTCGTACTCATCCAGGAAGGCTACGTACTGGTCGCGAAGTTTTTTGTTCCTGGCGAGTTTTCGTTCAACAGATAGAAAACGTTTTTCAGCGATTAGACGGGAATCGCCTAATCTTTCTGCGTCCTCCTTGAATGGAATTCTGACAACGAAACGTCCATCACTGTTTCGTGTTGTTGTATTGCGGAAATGTTGTTCGCAGCGGTCCCGTTCATTGATAGTAAGAGTGTTATGAGTTTCTTCACACCCTTCAAGTTCCCAGAATTTGGCAATATCTTCATGAAGTTGTTGGTTGGTGACTAGATGGCAAGATGTTTTTGGAAGCTCTGGAACAAATTGCCTAGGTAGCGGTCTAGTTACCACCCATCCCAACTGTCCAGTTTCTCCGAACGAGGGGTCTGCTAACGGAAGTTCTGATGGAATTGGCAACATCGCTTGGTCCAATGGAAGGTTAGGCAAGTTGCCTGTAATTTTTGGCAACACCAGACACGACAACAATGTTTTAAATCTAGAACAACGATTGCTGTATTCCGCAGACGGTGATGTTCAGTCGTTCTACTAGTAGTTCTAATTTTCTTGAGCAGTCTTCGGTAATAAAATTAGACTGCGAGCCCGAGTCCAAAAGAGCTCGACATATGTGCCTTTTTCCCGAGTTGTCCAGAACGTAAACCAACGCAGTTGACAGGAGTATGCGAAGTGTATCACTACGAGTGGTATGCGCCAAAAAGGTATTGGTTTGCGCATTGGAAATTGATGCTTATGGAGTCCCACCTTGTTCGTCCCGTGAAGTTACATGTAGTAGCGTGTTGTGCTTTTTTGAACATTTTCGGCATCCACTAACGGAGCATGTTTTGTTTCGGTGACCTGGTCGAAGGCAGTTGAAACATATTTGTAGCCGTTGTACTTCACTAACCCTTTCTGCTGTTGATAAGTTCCGGAATTTTTCACAGTGGTATAGAGTGTGTGATTCTACGCATAATGAGCAATTTGCTGGAGAAGTAGCTACATAGGATGAAATACGATTTTCTTGTCCACAATAGTTCTGCTTGTTCACCAATTTCTGCTTAACTCTTTCAGGTTTGGGTTGTTTAACAGTTGATCGTTCTAAATACTTGCAATGTTGTTCTATAAACATCGTAAAGTCCTTTACAGTCGCTAGGCTAGGAAGTTTAATGAGATATCGTTCCCATTCTCGTTTTGCTGTAGTCTCGAGTTTGGTAACTAAAAGATAGACAATTAATGTGTTCCAGTGATCAACTGGCTGTCCCATAGATTTTAAAGCTAACAAATGATTGTTGGCATCATCAACGAACTGCCTTCACTTGGTATGCGATTCTTTGGTCACTTGCGGTAGTTCAAAGAGAGCTTTCGTATGGTAATGTATAATTGTGTTTGAGTCTTCATACCTGTCTTTTAATCCTTCCCAAGCTAGCAAGTAGTTCGCCTTCGACATACCAAGGGCTTGAATGGCAAGAGCTGCATCTCCCTTTTATGTCGAATTTAGATAATGGAATCGATAATGCACTATTGGTGTTGATCAGAGATTCGAAGGTATCCCGAAGTAGTAGTCAGCGATCGTACGCACCATCAAACGTTGGCAACGATATCTTTGGAAGTTGGACAGCAGCTTAAGGTGTATCCCATGTTGGAGATTGGTTGCCGACGGGAACTGTTTGTTGAGATCCCAGTTGCGACAAATTTATGAAACTCTTAACTGCTACAATTGTCTCATAAAATAATGTTTCAAAATTGTCACGTTCTTGTAGATGATCGGCTTCTACATCTGATCCGCTAATAAGTTGTTAAATTTTTGACTGCACGTCATCGAATTTGTCCAATAGTAATTCCGCGCGTTGTAAGCGTTCGCGTAAAACACCCGCGTTTTGTACGGAGTCGAAAAAGTTCTTAAATCTCGTCAACGCAGCCTTTGATCGCGCACGTTCATCCACTAATAATTTAAGCGCTCCTTTGTTCACTGAATCAGTAGCCATATTGATTTATTGTAATTGTTCAGTTCGATTATTAAGTAAGTTCTCAAAATATCACAACACTGTTCAAGTCCCCAATAACTTGCCTTTTTCCAGCCCCGTTCACAGGTCACAATTTGAAAGCAATAAGTGTAATAGTCCCACACTGAATGATTAAGTCACAAGAAAGAACAGAAATGTTTTTTATGAAGTTCGTTTCACTTAAATCCGCACTAAAGTCCGGCTCGAAGGACCATGTTTAATTCTCAAAAGTTCGGGAGAATTTAATTTCGAATCTAGTTCGAGTTACACACACACACACACAAAAGTTCAATCAGAAGTTCACAACAAAAAAATACAAATATCAACGTAACTATTTATTCTCCAAAGGCTGAATCAAGACTTGTCCTCTCTAGTATTTTAATCCAAAAATGTAGAGTAGGTAAAGGGAGGTGGAAAGGGTGAGTGGAGGAATAACAAATGTATACGTGCGTATTTGCACATAGGCAAGTACAAAATTGCAGTTATAACTGCACAACCAAAACAGGACAATAGACATACAATAAATTATAAATTTGGAAATATTTCCGCTGTACGTCCCGCTGTGCCTAAGTAGGTAGATGGGAACATGTACTTGCATTTTATTAGGGTATTAGAAAAAATCCCAATTGCCTGGGTCAACAACATTGTATGTCTATTGTACCCTAAAATAAAATTAGAAATCGAAGAAATGTAATACAGTCTGAACAGCTGCAGTTTATTATCAAATCATTGATAATCTTATTTTTTGTACTGTTAGTACTATTAATTCCGCACAAATACGTTATATCCGTCCAAATTTTCAGTTGAGTTCGTATAAATTTCATGTACACATTCACAGTCTCCTTTATATATTTATTTTATTTACTAGATCTACTGTTTAAAAAAAATAATAAAAATTATGTATTTACATGCAAACTTCGTTTTTTATGATGTACTTATATCAATTTGACTGATACCACTAGGACAACCAACAACGAAGTTAGAATTCTACATGTTAATCAGTTAATCACACTTGTAAATTATTTTGAAATACAAATACTTGCAAATAGTTATTAGATAGTATTTGTACTTATATTTTAAAAACTTGAAATAATACAATATTTTTTGTATTTTATTTGATATCCCCACTACGTTTTCGTTTCTCTGAATATTCAAGAATAATTCAATTCAGCAGAAAATATTAAATTACATGTGAATTGTCCAATAAATTATTATTAGTTAAATAATAATACAATTGTAATTTCTAGATGGAAAGTTATTAGTCAAGCATTTGTATTTGTATTTAAATACTTCTGATCATGTATTTTTCACAAGTAGGTATACATTTGCTTAAGAATAATTTTGTAATTAGCAAAGTCTTTAAACTTGCCTAAATATTACATAATTGCATTAGAACATTTTCCAGATGTATTTGTATTCATATTTAAAATACTTTAAGAGTATTTATATTTTCATTTAAATATATATTAAAATAAGCTATTTGTATTTAATAATACTCTATAAAGCAAAAGTATTTGTATCTGTATTTAAATACTTATGAACAGTATTTTTTCGAGTCTGCTATTCATGCTTATAAACTATCCAAAATAAATAGGTATTACTTGTTGTTTTAGAACAGTTCGTTCAGTCATTTAATTACTAAATAATATAAAAAGGCCATAAAAATTTAACGTGAGAATGTTGTTATTAATACTTCTTCATTTTTATTATTTTGTTTTGCATCTGTTTTTAAATTTTTTGTTAACTTTGATTAATTAATTTATTTTTTCGATTAATTCAATCAATTTGATTAATTTTGTTGTTTATTCGTTATTGTAATTATTTATTTTTGATTGTAATAAAAATTTTAATGGATTTTATTATCTTTTATTTTCTTAAAACACCTGAATGATTAGGTGAAAATTTGTCGTCACAAACTCTCTTTTTAAATTTTTAAGAAGATTGTTTGTTACATGGTAAATTTTCGCTTAATCAATAATATCACAAATATTAAAATATTAAAAAAAAAACACTCGCATTAAAACAGGAACCTGTAATCTTTACTTTTCATCAATTAAGTGGAATGGCGTTAAAATCGCCGCAAAAGAATTTTCACATCTACAATAGTATATATATATATCTTATATATGGTACCAATTAAAGCTTATCTAATTGTTAATCTGTTTTATAACGAAATGCTTCTTTACTTTACTTCCCCTTGTTAAATTTTCTTAAAACCCTTACCGCCATCTCCTGTCGTTCACCTCGTTCGATTTTTCACTTTCTAGAACCCCTGACGCTCCCGCTCTTAATTGATACAAACTTTGACTTTCAGATCTACTATAGTATATATATCATAGACTAATATATATCTCTTATCTATGGACTTGGACATACTGATAATCCTGGATGACAATAATAGATGTAAATCTCGATTTCATAATTTGATATCTGCGCCATCTCACCAAGTGTCTTCCCAAGCTAAATTGAATAGTGAGAGCATAAGTGAGACAGAAGATATAAAATTCTACATAGAAAACTACCATACCGGCTATGGCGCGAATTTTAAAAACGTAAAGCATATAGGGTTGTTGTTATCATAATTTATTATTATAAAAATAAAAAAAATACGCTATCACAAAAGTGCATATATTGAATTAAAGGTATAATTACAGTAACGTAATAAACAGTGCGAATACAATAATACAATGTTTATAATCAAGGCAGTAAACTTAATTGAGGGATGGAATAATTTATGCCCCTTATACCCTTTCAGGTAATTCACACTTTATCAAATAAGTCAACAAACAAAAACGAAAAACTTATAACACAAAACCATCACAAAACTGTACAACGATTGATCGATCATACGACAACTATCTATGACGACCATAGACTAGGATAGATGCACGACTCTCGGTTTTTTTTGGATGACACTCAGCACCATCCTTTGTTTGCCTCACATTAATAAGACGATACTTGGAATATATATAAATGGAAATGACAAAGAAAACTTTCAAAAATATTGCGCCATCTATACATGAAACTATGAAGAATCATTTAAGGCGCGCATTTCGAAATTTAACCAAATTTTTAATTATTTTATTGGAAATTGAAAAAAAAACAAATATAATATGAACAAATTTATTAACAAAGTATAAATGCAGTAATAAGTACAATTAGTACAATATACGAGTAAATAGCAAAACATCAAATTAAAATACTTAATAAATACTAAAAAAGTAATTATGTTATTATCAAATAAAACCCAATTTGAACGTTTTAACGTTTTAACAAAACTATTACTTGGGTTATGAAATTATTAATAGTTTGTTTTAAATTAATTTAATTAACATGAAATATTAATAAGAAAACGTGCTCGGGCGCCACTTTGTCAAACAAAGAAAAGAATAAAAGAAATGACAACTTTATTGGGCACCGGGTAGTGCATCGGTGGTTCCTGTAGAATCCTGAGAGTCAAGAGAGCTCGAAGCTCTCTTAAAAAAAACAAAAAAAACTTGAAGAGTATATTAACAAAGAATTACACACAACAAAATAACAACATAACTTACAACAACATATGTAGCCCACCAAAAAGAAAGGTTCCCTGCTCCACTGTAGGGACTGGAAGCTGGTTTCAGGGTATAATCGGGGACTTCTTGTGCTGTGTTGTGAGGCAAGAGGATAACAGCGAAATAGCTTCTTGGAGCGACCTTTTAATCTTCAGGGGGCCGCCTGCAGGAATTTATCGGCCTCTAACAGGTTATTGAGATTAGTTGGAAACCAGAGCTTTGTCTATTTGCCTTTGTAAAATAGTTTTCAGGAAGTCTTCACCCCTACCCTTTAATCCCAGCCCCCTAATCCAACTGGAACCTATTCTAAGAAAATTTCAATGGGCTGACAAATAAGGGCACAAATAAGTGCTAAAAAAAATTTCCTAAAACTAAAAAATATTAATCAAATGTTGAAAAGTTGTTCGCATTGAAGATGCTTAAAAAAAAACGGATAAAAAGGGAGGAGTAGGGGTGTCCGTCGTTAAACCAACATGCACTCAAGATACACCCCAGATACCATAAAAAAAATTTTGACTAATAAAAATATATAAATTAAAAAGTGAGAAAAATTAATTAAATGAAAAGATTTAAAATTGGCCACAAAGGCCCAAAAGATTACAAATATACTGTTAGATATTTAAAAAAGAGACCACGTGGTAATAAGGAAAATTTTGTAAAAAAAAAAAATTAATCAAAGTTACATCAAAAATAAATATTGAGTGAATAGCAAAAAAAAGATTTTAAAAGAAATAATTAATTTAAATGAATTTTACATGAACTATTAAAATGCAAAGGTAAGTGGATCACAAAAAAAAACTCTCACGCAAAACCAAGCAGAGAACACCAACAGAAAAACACACATACACGTCACGTCAGTGTCGAGGATCAAGGCGAAAGACCTCGAGCACCGACCGGAAAATTTCATCGATCCCTCCATCGATCGCCTAGTCCTGCGCGAAGGTTGTTAGCCTTGACGATAAGACGGAAGGTCGATCAACATTAAGAAATAATCAACAAAACTGAACCAAGACAAACACAAACTGAATCGAAATAAATAAAACTTCAGTAACGGGATTTTTCATAGAAAAAAACGTTACAAACCCCTATTACCAGGAAAAAGAGGACTGACAGCCAGCCTACCAGTAATCAAAAACGAAAAACATAATAAAGGTACGAGAGCTAAGAAAGGGAACCAAAAATCTAATACGAATCTAATCCAAAAAAAATCGAAGAACTTAAACTCAAACAGACAATTACTAACTATAAAAAATGGAGGCTAATTGCCTAACTAAACAAAAATTATTGGTCAATTCGACCAGACAATGCTACTGCATTGGAAAACGAAAACTAAAGCTTCATTTAAAATGCATAGCACTTATAATCAAGCGCCCAAGGCAAACAAAAATAAATTAAAAAGAACGGCATTCAATATTCTGCACTTACTATGTAAGCGCCTATAGCAGACGTAAAGGATTAAATAACGGCATTTGTATATCCTGCACTTACTATGTAAGCGCCTATAGCAGACGTAAAGGTTTATTATAGCCAACGCACGAAATAATTTTTGCACTCGGCAAATTGGGTACCATACCCAGGCAAACAAACTCAAGAGATTAATTACCTCTAAATCACACTACGAAAACCACATAGGCAAATCTCATGTGTAAATAGCACTCTCAAAACTTCGCTCTCTCACCATAAAAAATCGCAATATACACCGCATCTAAAATGCAAAACTCTGAAATACCAGAAATAGGCCTACAGCCCAACGCTGCATCTAAAATGCAAAATTCACACTAAGAATAGGCCTAATGCCCTAAACTGCATCTAAAATGCAAAACTCATAATCGCCAAAGACAGGCCCAAAGCCCAAAACTGCATCTAAAATGCAAAACGCAAAGCCACCAACAAAAGGCCTAAAGCCCAAAACTGCATCTCAAATGCAAAACTCAAACACTAACAAAAGGCCTAAAGCCCAAAACTGCATCTAAAATGCAAAACGCAAAGCCACCAACAAAAGGCCTAAAGCCCAAAACTGCATCTAAAATGCAAAACTCAAACACTAACAAAAGGCCTAAAGCCCAAAACTGCATTTCAAATGCAAAACGCAAACGCACCAACAAAAGGCCTAAAGCCCAAAACTGCATCTAACATGCAACACTCTAAGACGCCAATAATAGGCCCAAAGCCCAAAACACTATATCAGGACTCAAACCTGAAAACACCGAAACATTCCGCATCCGTAAATCATAGCACTCATTATTGAGCAAAAACCTAACTGCAATCAAACATTGCAACGCATCATATGCAAAACCAAAATGCACAGAAAAAATTCATCAAAAATGCACAACTGCATCAAAACTGCATAAGAAACCACCCTGCATTGGGAAAATGCATCTAAACTGCACCAATAGTGTGCAACAACAAATCACCTGCACCAAAACGTGCAATCTAAACTGCACTGAAACAAATGCAAAAAAATCTAAACTGCACCAAGACAAGTGCAGGAATCTAAACTGCAGCTATCTGCAAACCAAAACGCAATACCAAATCACATCTCATAAACATCGCACTCATAGAGCATCCAATACTCATAAAAGGTATCAACTAGAAAAAATCGAAATCAGTAGACTAAACTCAAAAGGCATGTGCATCGAGCACCAACAAAAAAAAACAAAAAAAATCACTTGAAAGTGAAAATAAAATTCAAAAACTTAAATCAACATTCCTAGCTGTAAAAAATGCATTCTAAGCTAGAATGAAACTTAACGGTGGAACTATCCCGACTTAAGTCGAAAACGTAAACTAAAAACTTTCCTACTCGGGAATAAAACGAAACTAAATCCAAAATGGAATTCATAGAATTCTTTAAAAACGAAAAAATAAAAAAATAATTGGCTAAAAGCCATACGTAAGACAAGGGAGGCTTCCATGAGCCAAAAGAGGGCATTAGAAGAGCTACATAGGGAACAGTAAAAAGAAAACAACAACAAAGGGGACGGCCAAAATAAATTCAGAAAAATTTTTCTTTTATTCCAGTATGCAGTCAGGTACTACATGACTGAAAAGGGACGGTAAGACCCCACGGGAACCTAAGCAAGAAAGAAAGAAAGACCTGAAAAACTGATATCCATTTCCTACGAAATGCCAAATAACAGTAAAAAAGTGTACAGTTGGGGTTCCAGCCCGAAGTAAAATGACCTGAAAGTACTAGGATTGAGGAGGCGAAAAACTAAAGTGAAACGTAGTAAATTCCAGAGGTGAACTTGGGAAATGAAGCCAGGAATTGTTATAGGTAAATTATGAATCGAAAAATATGATAATGAATACGAAAGGAAGTAAGATACGCATACACAAGGGAAACTCTATTCGAAGGGGAGACAGAACCTCATTCACTCTGGTTGTGAGCCCGATTACCCCTAAGGCACGCATACGCTACGAACCCAAAACCTTTGGCCAATTCATGCCCCTAAAAAAACTCGCGATGGGGTTGTCCCATGCACTCACAGATGCACTACCAAAGGAAAGCACGAGAAAAGGTAAAAATGAGTGGAATCATGTTGGAGACAAAGGGTTGGAATTTACTCACATGCATGAAGCAAACAAGAGTCTAAAAAGGGAACAGAGGGACTCCTGACCAACATCAAACATGTAGTGAGAGCTGATAGCACTCCTCACTCAAGGTGTGAGAATCGAAGAAGAAAGAGATAGAACAACAGTCCTTGGCACTGACATAACTAATGTATGAAAACAAACACGAAGAGGAGCTGCTCCAAAAGAAAAGAGATTTATTGGATCGTGAGCTACAGCGACGTCTGGATCAGCAGATTTAACCGAACAAGTCTCGTTGTCTGAACGAAAATGAATGTACCAAAAAATTGTCCAGAAAATTTGAAAATCCTAGGTTTCCTAAACCAACATTATTCCCTAATACAGGAACATCATTCCTGGAACCTGAAGCAGAAATTATACGTGGAGTAGACACGACCTTAACCAATAAAGAAGAATTAACAGGAAGTGCAAGCGATGACGTATCAACTAGTCGACTATTTAATATACTAATAGACAAAAAAGGTAGTGAGCAATTGAATTACAATCAATAGTTAAGATAATCTTTTTGAAATGCAACTCAGCATGTAAAATACTCAAATTACGAAATAACTTGCCAATTTTACTTGGCTTCAATTTACATAAAAAGAAACCTCTTGGCTGTCTTTTCCAAGCAATTGTACTCAATTTCAAAGACAAATAAATTCATCACAAGTTAACTCAATAAAAGTATAATTTCGTATGGTGTCTGTAATCACTTACATACTGCAGGAATTCATCAAACTCACGATAAACATCCAAGTTTTCCAAGTCACTCACTGTAATTTCGTCTAATACGTCATGATCAGGAAGGATAAGTCAATCACCAGAGGATTAATAGAGAATACATCCATAATGCAAAACAAGTACCTAAAATTTTACACAAGTTTGAAACTGTACAAACAAATTTGAAAGATATTAAACAAGTAAACAGACAATGTTTTTCAAACTTTAACAAAACAGATCTCAGAGATAAATTACAGAAGGTTAAATGCAGTAAATGCAAAAATAATGTACAAAATATAAATTTAATCACAAAAAAAATTTTGTTTACCAGTTACAATAAATACAAGAAAAAAATTGCAATCAGGATTCTTCAGGTCCCTGCTCGTGCCGCGCCAATTTAACAAAACTATTACTTGGGTTATGAAATTATTAATAGTTTGTTTTAAATTAATTTAATTAACATGAAATATTAATAAGAAAACGTGCTCGGGCGCCACTTTGTCAAACAAAGAAAAGAATAAAAGAAATGACAACTTTATTGGGCACCGGGTAGTGCATCGGTGGTTCCTGTAGAATCCTGAGAGTCAAGAGAGCTCGAAGCTCTCTTAAAAAAAACACAAAAAACTTGAAGAGTATATTAACAAAGAATTACACACAACAAAATAACAACATAACTTACAACAACATATGTAGCCCACCAAAAAGAAAGGTTCCCTGCTCCACTGTAGGGACTGGAAGCTGGTTTCAGGGTATAATCGGGGACTTCTTGTGCTGTGTTGTGAGGCAAGAGGATAACAGCGAAATAGCTTCTTGGAGCAACCTTTTAATCTTCAGGGGGCCGCCTGCAGGAATTTATCGGCCTCTAACAGGTTATTGAGATTAGTTGGAAACCAGAGCTTTGTCTATTTGCCTTTGTAAAATAGTTTTCAGGAAGTCTTCACCCCTACCCTTTAATCCCAGCCCCCTAATCCAACTGGAACCTATTCTAAGAAAATTTCAATGGGCTGACAAATAAGGGCACAAATAAGTGCTAAAAAAAATTTCCTAAAACTAAAAAATATTAATCAAATGTTGAAAAGTTGTTCGCATTGAAGATGCTTAAAAAAAACGGATAAAAAGGGAGGAGTAGGGGTGTCCGTCGTTAAACCAACATGCACTCAAGATACACCCCAGATACCATAAAAAAAATTTTGACTAATAAAAATATATAAATTAAAAAGTGAGAAAAATTAATTAAATGAAAAGATTTAAAATTGGCCACAAAGGCCCAAAAGATTACAAATATACTGTTAGATATTTAAAAAAGAGACCACGTGGTAATAAGGAAAATTTTGTAAAAAAAAAAAATTAATCAAAGTTACATCAAAAATAAATATTGAGTGAATAGCAAAAAAAAGATTTTAAAAGAAATAATTAATTTAAATGAATTTTACATGAACTATTAAAATGCAAAGGTAAGTGGATCACAAAAAAAAAACTCTCACGCAAAACCAAGCACAGAACACCAACAGAAAAACACACATACACGTCACGTCAGTGTCGAGGATCAAGGCGAAAGACCTCGAGCACCGACCGGAAAATTTCATCGATCCCTCCATCGATCGCCTAGTCCTGCGCGAAGGTTGTTAGCCTTGATGATAAGACGGAAGGTCGATCAACATTAAGAAATAATCAACAAAACTGAACCAAGACAAACACAAACTGAATCGAAATAAATAAAACTTCAGTAACGGGATTTTTCATAGAAAAAAACGTTACAACGTATTTAGTCATAGATTTTTTGTTCAGAATGAATAAAATTTCAATTTGTTATAAAAATAGGAGCCAAACGTTAAAACGTCAATAACATGTTATAGAAATAACAAAGTTCTGTACGATAAAGTGTTGGGCCAAACAAAAAATTGGGCAACATGCGAAATAATACATAAATACTGTTACGTAATTTACAATATCACGTATTTTTTCTCTCAACACTGTTTATTAAATTAACTATAACACAACAACGATTCAATATCTATTTCGATAACAACAATAACTCTATAACTATTTCGCTCGTCAATCGCTTTATCTTCTCTTCGAACTTATCTCTGTCGCTCTCTTCTATCAAATACTCTCAAACGTCCAACGCTGTTCCTTATATAGTCTTATGGACGCTTCTACGTCCCCTACGTCCACAATTCCAACATGTAACTTCTCGTTTTCTCTTGACACAATCGCGTGAAAGATGCCCCTGTTTGTCGCAAGTCCAACAGCGTGGGCGCTCACTCATCTCTTCTTTCGGTTTTAAAGATATGACTTCTTTAGCTATTTTTACCATTTCTTGCCGACAAATCTCGCCATCCTCTTCAAAATTCAACCCAGCCTGTCGGATTCTAACATGTCCTTTGGATGCTTGTTTGGCTGCTTCATATTCCAGCGCATGCGACAATGCTTCGCCTGCAGTTTTATGTCGAGACATGCGCAGGGCTTGCTGTATTTCGACATCTCGCACTCCATCGACAAACATTTGGGTGGACAGCTGGTCTGTAAAGTCTTGAGGGGCACTGGGATAAGCCAACCGCACAAGCCTTTCGACGTCCGCTTCGAATTGCTGGAGGCTTTCGCTGCTACGTTGATAGCGACTTTTTAACTGAGCCTGGTACATTTGTTGTAGGTGTTTATCACCATAGCGCATCTCCAATCGGTCCACCAGAATTTTAAAATCGTTTTGTTGCATTTCTGGTATACCTTGCAAAACGTCGAGAGCTTCCCCACGTAGCGCTATGATCAGGGCAGTGGCTTTCTCCATTTCATTCCACTCATTTGACTTGGCAGCAGCGTCGAATTGTTTAAGATAGACTGACCAAGAGATCTTCCCATCAAATGTTGGTGGTTTTATTCTCGACATTCTTACACTTCCTTCTTCGATTTTGTGTAGTTTTGGGTACTCTTGAACATTCAGATTGGCCTTCATATCGTCTAATTCCTTTTGAAACTGTTTGTGTGCGGCCCTTACTTCCTTTAACTCCTCTTGAACTTCTACTCTTACTTCCTTTATTTCTTCTTGAACTTCTACTCTTACTTCCTTTAACTCTTCTTGAACTTCTACTCTTACTTCCTTTAACTCTTCTTGAACTTCTACTCTTACTTCCTTTAACTGTTCTTTCAATCCTTCTTGCTCAATTTTTATTGCTCTCATATCTTCAATCAAGTTCTCTTGACCTACCTTAATTTCTTCTTGGCCTGCTTTAATTTCTTCCTTTATTTCCACCTTCATTTCTTTCTGATCTGCCTTCATTTCTTCCTGACCTGCCTTCATTTCTTTCTTCATTTCTTCCTGGCCTGCCTTCATTTCTTGTTTCATTTCTTTAAGCATTTCCATCAAAAATTTCATCTGCTCCTCCATTTTTGCTGCGTGACTTCTTGTTACTGGCATAAATCCTTACTCCTGACACCAATTGTTTTTTTCTCTCAACACTGTTTATTAAATTAACTATAACACAACAACGATTCAATATCTATTTCGATAACAACAATAACTCTATAACTATTTCGCTCGTCAATCGCTTTATCTTCTCTTCGAACTTATCTCTGTCGCTCTCTTCTATCAAATACTCTCAAACGCAGGGTATGAAATGACGAGCAACAGCGCCACATAAGTTTGCCCTACATGAACTACAGATATTTTTTAAATTGCTGAAATCGGTATTACCGACATACATACAACAGAGAAATTTCCCGTTGCTTGGAAACGTTAAGTTAAACCGTTTGTTGCCTGGTTTGTGGCGTTACATTCAATCACAACAAACTTTGTTAAAAGTGTTTGTCGCGTGTTTGTTGCAGTTTGTTGTGTTTGGTTTGTGATAATTATTTTTACCTATCCTGAAAGTAAGTAATGTATTAAGTCCTGCAATCATGCTTTACAGTAAGTAATTATATTCTGAAATAGTGCTTGTTAGAAACTTTGAATCAAAAGTAGTTAAGTTAATCGGTAGTCATCGTTTATTAATCTGCTGTTGATTCTATTGCAGATATTGAAAAAATGAAAATACACCCAAGAATATGCTGCGTCGAAGGATGTGGGAAAATTACCCCAAGGTAATAATGCAATGATGTTCAGTATACAAGAGAATACATTTATTTGTTGTAATTATTGTAGGTACAAGTTTCCCAAACAACCCCTTTTGCAACGTGTATGGGTGGAAAGGGTGTTTTCTGTCCCATACAATGATACAACATTGCCCAGCAGTTTACACTACTATGGGGTGTGTGGCAGGCATTTCCACCATATAAATGGGAACCCGAGACGCCATGCAGTGCCAAGTGTGTATTTACCTTGTAAGCATTTCAATGACTAAATACGTTAAACGTCCAAATTGGGTTTTATTTGATGATAACATAATTACTCTTTGTATATTTATTAACTATTTTAATTAATTGATGTTTTCCTATTTACTCGTGTATTGTACTAATTGTACTTATTGCTGCATTTATGCTTTGTTAATAAATTTGTTAATATTATATTTGTTTTTCTTTCAATTTCCAATGAAAACAATTAATAAATTTTGGTTTAATTTTGAAATGCGCGCCTTAAATTTTGCTTCATAGTTTTAAGTATAGATGGCGCAAATTATTGAAAGTTTTCTTTACCATTTCCATTTATATATATTGAAGGTATCGTCTTATTAATGTAGGGCAGTCAACGGATGGCGCTGAGTGTCGTCCAAAAATTCCGAGAGTCGTGCATCTATTTGAGTAGTCTATGCTCAAACGTCCAACACTGTTCCTTATATAGTCTTATGGACGTTTCTAGGCAACTCTCGAAATGTCCAGCAACTCTCGGACTTTCTGGAACACGTCATAGGTTACTTTTATGCTTTTACTAAACTTTCGCAGTAGGCGCATGTCAAAGTCAGAATGACACATCCGTCACAATACAATAATAAGGATAAATATAACTAATAAATAAATAAATTACCTATAATTGCTGCATTTAGCAGCAGCAAGATTAATGAGTGGATCCGCGTAGGGCTTCTGGATTTTCACCCCACAGTGGTGTAAACTGCCGGGCAATGTTGTTCTGTGTGGGACAGAAAACACCCTTTCCACCCATACACGTTGCAAATGGGGTTGTTTGGGAAACTTGTACCTACAAGAATTACAACAAATAAATGTATTCTCTTGTATACTGAACATCATTTCATTGTTACCTTGGGGTAATTTCCCTACATCCTTCGACGCAGCATATCCTGTGTATTTTCATTTTTTTATTATCTGTAATAATATCAACAGCAGATTAATAAACGATTACTACCTATTAATTTAACTAGTTTTGATTCGAAGAGCAAAGTTTCTAACAAGCACTATTTCAGGATATAATTACTAATTGTAAAGCATGATTGACGTACTTAATACATTACTTACTCTCAGGACAGGTAAAACTAGTTCTCACAAGCACTTTTAACAAAAATTTTTACGATTAAAAAATTGTAACGCCACAAACGTTTAGCAACGTTTCCAACTAATAGGGAATTTCTCTGCTGATAACAAATTACAACAACAACCGCCGTCGCGTGATCTGTTGTCGTTTCACTAAAAAGTATCAGTAATGTATGTCGGTAATATCGATTTTAGTAATTTGAAAAACATATGTAGTTCATGTGGGGCAAACTAAGGTGGCGCTGTCGCTCGACATTTCATAGCCTGATGACGAAAACAAATTCATAAACCATAAACAAATTGATGCACATATGATAGGAAATCCCAAATTTTACGGGCACACTGGTGCGCACCCTGTGTGTATTTATACGCAACGACAATTAACGACAATTTTTAATCGTCATCACAACCAAATTTTCTCTACTGTCAGTAATTTAGAGGTAATAAACAAAGGCGATTTAGTTGGGAAGACAGATGCTACGATGGCGCTGTCGTCGACATTTCAAGATTTCATACCCTGCTGATAATACTGAACACCAGATGATTTCTGGCCATCGGGTGTTCAGTATGTCATTTTGTGAAATAGTTGAGTGCCCACGTAATAGATGGCGATTTAAAGGTCGTAGAGTGGGTTGCCTAATAAAGAATGCTGTTAAAGCTAGATGAGCTAGATGTTGAAGCACCATAGATAAGAGATATATATACTATAGTAGATTGTTAACTTATGCTGTGACAGCCGTCACGGTTAGTTGACACTCTATGTGGTAGATGTCGCAAGTGTTAAGTTTTTTTCATAAATAAAACGTTTAGTAAAATGGGTTGCCTACTTAAAAACTTTAATAAAAAAATTTAAAATAATGCAAATCAAAAAGCAACTAGTGGGAAAGTACCGCAGATAAAGGAAAAAACTGATCAACGTTTCAAGGTCGATGCCGGTTCGCGATTTCGTAACGATCGCCGATCACTAAACAAAAAATAAAAAAGTACACTTATGATTAAAAATAGTTTTGAAAAAATATAGTTTTATGTGATCTCATCAATTCCTATTCATTTAATGAAATGAAAGAAGACATTTTTAAGGAGGTACGTAAATTAGTTAAAAAAATTTATGTAGTAGACATTGTCACTTTTGTCATGTTGAAATATTTTAATAGTGAAAAATATACGGAGGTACATTATTTATTTGAAACAAGCACTAGCTGTTTTATGAACAACGACTTATGAAAGATATACTAATTAACACAATATGTGAATTAAGTAAAATATTGCAAAAAAACAGTAATTAACTGGCCATGTTTATTGTTTATGTATAAACATAAGGGATTCCAATAATGTTGTAGAACCTATTACACTAAAAGAAATCTAATTGTACAAGTCATTTGAGAACTGTCGTATAATGTAAAAGTTTGCTGATCTATTTCATAGTTAAATTAAGGTATAAATGATAATTTGATAAAAACGCATGAGTTTTGCAGTTATTTTAGTATTAAAATTAATGATAAATGTACCATGTGGTTGTTTCCCCAATGTGTACATTCTCAAATTAAGACAGTTCAGACATTTTTTCAAAAGAAAAAACATGTGATTTCTAGTAAAAAATTAATTGTTTAACGAATCAGTAATACCTATATTAAATATATTGCTTAATTTGTGTCCATTTATTTAGTTTGCTATTGATTTTTAATTTTCTAATTTTCATTGACCACATTGACACCTGTTTTACGCAGAAAAAGGAAATTATGCAAAAGGACATTTTCTGCTATTTTCAATAATTGATAAAGAATAAGTAAATTTATTTCAATAATGATTACTTGACTAATGAAATGATGAAATTGTGATCGAATGAGGAAAATATTGTTCTATGGTGTTTGCAACTGTATCTTACGTACCTATTTATAAATTATAAATTATAATATAATAAATAATAACAGTAGGGAAACTTTTACTTTAGCACGTAAACAATTTGAACATATAGTTAGATATAGACGCAAGTTTTAGGCATAACGGTCGCCAAACGTTCGTATGATAATTTTGTGGAATACGCATTTCATTACGAAAAAACTAATGTAAGTACCCAGAAAAAGAATCCGAAAATTAACAATTGTAAAGTACAGAACGTAATAGGTATAATACCTAATATGATTTCGCAAAGAGACATGGATAACCCAATCCTTGCAATAACGACTGGATAGATAGTAAAAAGGAAACATGTATATTTTTTATAGAATATACCTACAAGCTGTAATAAATGTGAAAATTTTGACATCTTCAGTAACTTTTCCTGAGCTATGGATTTCCTTATACCTAAATTTGTGAAAGTATTTATGTTTAATATCAGTATCAATTACAATGTAGGTATCATTGTGCAAAAAAATGCCCGATTACTAGATATGCATTTATGATATAGACTGCAATTTTCAAAGAATCATATAACGGGGACTGTTCTCCTGTTACAAATCTATTAATACTCCCCTTAGAAATAAAATGGTCGTTTAAAAAATACAAAATACATACAGTGAGCAGGTGAAAAGGATTGGTAAGGATGGTGTCAGTGTCCGAGGGGGTATTGTTCTAGTAGGTAATACGTTTTGTTATTGGGGCAATATCCTGCTTAGGTAGTGATTATTATCAGGACAGGGTAAAGCAGTGCATTCAAAATTAATTGGTTGCACTATTCTTTGAAAAATACGCCTAGACGTTTATTGTGGTTTTTAAATAAATTTAATGAAAGATTCTGAACAACTAGGTACAAACTTAAAATATTTACATGTATAATAATTGTTAATTGTTAGCAACGTCTGGTTTGTTTGCTAAAATCGAACTCTAATTCTCTTTACAAAATTTTGGATGACATGTGTCTTTACTAGTGCAATTAGATACGCTTTTACAAAATGGGGTTGCAAGCAATAACGATAAATTTATGTTGTTTTCTTTTGACTAATTCCTCATATTGACTTGACAAATTTATCATCGTGTCATCCATAAGTGTAATTGTAAGATTTGGGCACAAAGAGACCCTTCTCCAAAACCAAAACAATGAATTTGGCACTGTGACAAAACTATTATGTACTTAAAGTTGACATTGACTTATTTGTTTAACCTCGGTGAATTGCTTTTTCAAAAGGTTTTAAAATTTCTTTATTTATATTTGGTATTTTATTAAAAAAGAACTCTTGTTTATTAGTTAATTATTTATTAAAAAAAAATTAAATGCAATTCCTAATTAAAAGATTCCCAACCGATGGAGAGTTATTACCGATTGTTAAATATAACTACATACATATAATACGACACGCACCGTGGAGATATGATTCATTAAACTATTATGTTGTAAAAAATTGCAATACAGGTTCCCTATTTGAAATCAAAAACTTTTGTAATAAAATAATGACAAATACTGAATGCTATTATCTCACTAAAGAAAACAAAAATTATCTAATTTTCTAATTCATAATTAGGTATAATATACTGGAATTAATTGCAAAATTCGTCACATTATTTTCATTCTCACTACCATCACTTCCCATTTTTAGTGGATTGTCTGAAAGGTGTACATATTTTGTTACTTTTGAAATTGGGAAACAGCCCAATTGATGCAGTTAGGGTTTGTCTTACTTTCAGCAGCATGTTTTTTATTCGAAAAGAAAGTTGTCGTCATGTAAATAACGTTGTTGCATTACGAAGTCATGTAGGATTATTAACCCCGATAGTCCGAAATAATTATGCTGATATGCCTACTAAAACTCGAATAAACAATACGTACATATATTTAACTGCAAATATCTATTTGGTGTGGTTGTTGAAACACTACAATTAATTTTAAATTTAGACTGTATATTGAAAAGCCCTTTGTTTTGGGCGAAAAGTAGGTACGTAACTGTGATTACAAATAAAGAAAAGTATAAGAAATGCGGATTTATTACTTGTAAGTACCATGTCAAAATTTCCATTATGTTACGTAGGTCGAAGTTCGTACTATTTTTTTATTACTAATACAACTGTGCAATGTCGCTTAAAAGGACAAAAGGAAAATATCCGGAAACCGGACTATACCAATTACCTGAATCGCTGAAAGCATTTCCACAAGGGATGTTTTTAATAAGGAATACAACGAACTCTTATTTCTCGGAAGCCTGCCGACCAATCTTATTTCTTTGTCTAACCATGATATTCTGAGAAATGAATGAAAAACGAATGAGGTACGTCTATATCAATGTAGTGAGTAAAAAATGCCTACCTTCTTAAAATTACCAATAATGCATTACTAATTCTGTGCAATACCTATCAGTAACTGTTATATTTTTATAGGGAAAAGTCAATATGGTTACGGTTGTTTTACGGTGACCGACCAACCTTGACATCGTATATTAATCAGACAAAAGAATTACTAATTTTACTGAATAAAAAAACAATAGGAATAACACGAAATTTGTAGTGCGTGAAAAAACACCCACGTCTATTTCTTATTAAATTCAAAAATATTCTTGCATATTTGGTTTATTATCCAAAAAAGAAAAATTGTCGGTCCCTACATAATTTCTTAAATAGAATAAGGACATAAAAAGGGTAGAGGGTAAGATTACTTTCACTTGTGGAAGACGTTGATTGGTCCTCCATCCCCTAATTATTGCTGCACCGCCCTTTTTGGTTGAAGGATGCTTCAGTTAAGGTTTCTTATTGGCTTTCTATTTTACCGAAAGTTGCAATTTCGATATAAAAGCTTGTTTCAGCATATTGTCATTATATGTTTGTCCAAGGTGTGAACATAAGTGAGATATAACGTGCATTTATTTCTGTAATTTTGTATCAACGTCTAATTGTAAGTTTTCTACCGTTTTCTTTGGTTTGTGGTAAGTTTATTGCTGCATTACTACATTAGGTACAATATTAATTTCTAATTAACTAGTTCTCTATTGCATCGCATGTTTTCAAAACTTAGATGTTTTTAATTTGATGATGTATCTATCTGGAAATGGTTAAGAGTGTGTGGATACTTTTATCATATAATCTATTTCTGTTATGGAAATAATTGTTTTTGGAATAACTGTAAATGAGCTATATTCAGAAATGAAGTTTTTTGCTAAATCTGTGGTTTTAATATTTTCTACATCCTACGTGAATGAATCATGTTCGTTTTGTATTAATGTGAAAATTTTTCAAACCACCTAACAATGATGTTGCGGAATATTTCGGGGAATAAAAGCAATGTCTGGATGGTTTGCAAAAATTATATGGTGTTCTAATCAAATCTCATTATTTGTAGGTGCGCCTCTAACTAGTAGTACATTGCAATAATTCATTCTTATTGATACATAAACACATCTACTGCATATTACTGTGGTACCATAATTTGCTATTGACAGTGGATAATTGTTAAATTGTTATATGTTTTGTTGCAGAGTCTTTATTGTTTCCCTTAATCAAAATGGTATTCTACTGGTGTGTGAAGGGTTGCTCCAATAATCAGATGTCAGTTCCACATCATACATTTCCCAAAGACACAGTGGTAAGAAACTGTAACGTAATGTTGCAAATTTACAATAATTGTTCACTCACATGCTCTTTATAGTGCTGGTACAGCCCATAATGTCTGTGTAGTTGTTTAAACACATATTTTGCTCTTAGGACATGTTAATTAATCGTTTCAACACAATTTTGTACATTGTACGGTACTTTATTATGACAATTGGTTTAGCTTTATCAACGATGGATTGAAGTTGTTGGTCGTCCTGACTTGATTGATAAACCTATGGATGCTGTGAGGAAATCACACCGAGTGTGTGAAATGCATTTTGGTCCTGAGAGTCGGTATATAGGGCTTTGGAACAAATCTGTCATCAGACGGGATGCGGTACCGACTCTATTTTTGCCGGACACCATTCAACGGCAAGGTACATATTAATAGATAGTTTAACTTGTACTTGTGTTCATTATAATGCATAAACATTGTTTATTAGCGTAACATACGTAGACTGTATTGCATTGAAATTTATGTTACAGATGTTCCACATCAGAGCGAAGGAAACATTTCCGGTGTTTCTCAATCCATAGACATGGAAGTTACTGCCCTTGTGGACATTGCATCTACAACCTCAGGTACGTTTTTGTTTATGAAACACTTTTTTCTAATTTATTCGTAATTTTCTTCTATTTACAGGTGTCACAGACATGGAAAACTCTCCGCGTTTTCCTCAAATCGCACCTTCTACGTCTGCAGACGGAGTTTGTTCCGGTAAGAACTGCTTCCAACTAATTTACTAATACCTTATTGTATTAACCGAGGTTTCGCTTTATGCACAGATTCAACACGCGTAGAAGTCCCACATCCTCACTCCGACGTAGTTCCGTGTACTTCCTCTGGTATAACTTCCGGTACGTTATTGTTCTTTATATCGCCACTGGTTATATGGTATGATTCCACCTGTGTTTGTAACCGTTATTTAACTTTACAGATACTCGTCCTCCTGAGAGACGTGGAATTTTTGCAGGTCGATCGCATGTTCGATTTATCGCTAAACGATCAGGTGTGTATTACATTAGAAATAACAAAAAACATCACTGACTTTTTTTTTGTAGATTTTAGAACCTATGGTAGACAACTCCGAAGACTTGGTGCGAATGTTGAGAGACGTATAAAAGACTTGCCAGGCCGAGTTAATAAAATCGAAACAATTCTCAGGTCTACTAACTTTTTAAAAGGTTTGGTAAACAAGCCTACTTTCGATTTTATCGTCTCTCAACTGAAGGGGCAACATGTTCATCCCCAGGGCAGGCGTTACACCATGGACGAGAAGGTGCTCTTTTTGTCACTTTTAAAACAGAGCCCGAAAGGGTACAAATTAATGAGACGCATTTTTGCGGCTCCATCTCGTGGGACGCTCAATAATTTATTGCGACGAATTCCATTCTGCACCGGAATTAATGCCAGCATCATGGATTCCATGAGAGAGAAACTTACGTCCATGGGTAAATTGCACAGGTACTGTAGCATAGTCTTCGATGAAATGGCTCTTGATCCTATACTGCAATATCATCAATCTTCGGACCTCATTGAAGGCTTCCAGGACAACGGTCAAGGGGACAGAAGGAAGTTGATAGCCGACAAAGCTATGGTATTTATGGCGCGGGGAGTTTGCGCCAACTGGAAACAACCGTTGGCATACTACTTTAATGAAGGTGGTATGAAAACGGATGTTTTAGTCCGTAGTATACGCGAGGTGGTAGTTGCTTGCCAGCGTGCCGGTTTGATCGTGAAATGTATTATTTGCGATCAAGGCACGTCTAACGTTGCCGCAATTAACCGTCTCTACTCAGAGACCAACGAATACTTTGCCAGAAAAGGTGAGGAAAATACTCTGTTCGGCGTTGTAATAGGAGGACAGGAAATAGTCCCTCTTTATGATCCACCTCACCTCCTTAAAGGAATGCGCAACAACTTTTATCTGAAGGATGTGCGTTTCCAATGGCACCATGGTAACACCGAAGTCGCAACATGGGGCCATATAAAGGCCCTGTATGATATCGATGGACGAAAAGGCGAGGACTTTAAATTATGCTGCAAATTGACGGAGGAGCACATCTACAACACCCGCAAGATGAAGGTGTCCATAGCCGCGCAAGTCCTCAGCAGGAACGTGGCAGCTGCGATGACTGCGTTAACAGAAATTCCAAACGGCCTACCAAAAGAGGCTGTTAGCACCGCGGAATTTCTGTTATTTATGGACAAATTGTTCGACAGCGTCAATGGAGCCTCCATAAGGGGAAAACGTGGGAAGCCTCTGCGATGCGCCGTAACATCCACCTCGGAGCACTGTAGCTTTTGGATGGAAGCAGTAAAGGTCCTGAGATCTGTGTCCTTCTTCAAGAAGCCACAGGACAAAGTTATCCCACCTACTGTTAACAATTGGGTTCGAACCTTGGAGGGGTTTCGTTACTTATGGACCACGCTGCAAAAGGAAGGAGTTGCTTTCCTATGTCCCAGGAATTTGAATCAAGACTGCCTAGAAAATTTCTTTGGGTCTATCCGCAGTCACGGTGCCAGGAATATCAGCCCAAATGCAGCAGCATTTCTGAACTCCTTCAAGGCCCTAATTGTTAACAATTATTTCGCACACAGATCGAAGTCCTCCAATTGCGAAAATGATAATTTAAGGGCACTCGACAATTTAAAAGGTATTTTGAAGCATATTCCGACGATTATTTTATATATACAATGTAAATTTCTTTTTTTGACATGCAGTACACCGCTAATAATTGTTTTTATTTTAACAGGCTTTTTGTGTACGAAAGTCACTGCAGCTTCCTCATTCGTCTCATTTCCTCTAGTAACGATTCCCACGTACTCTTCGCTGAGGGTATCGTTGTTGCGAAGAGGAATATTGACTTATGTGGCTGGGTTTGTTGCAAAAAAAGTTTTGGCAGCCGTCAATTTTTGCAAAAGCTGTCGAGACGATCTTCGTCGCATTGGTTCTGTGGTTGACGATGAAGTGGGACTCAGTACCTGTGGGAACGTGGGAGATGCCACCACCATTGCGGAGGAATTTGTGATAAAACACAAACAATACTCCGTGAATGCTCTCTTGACTCCGTCAACATCCTACAATGCCTTTTTCCACGAAGCCATCTTCGTACTTCGAAACGTGTTACCACGCTTTTGTGCGGATTTGCACATAAGGAAGTTTCTGGAGGCAGTACTCTCACAGAATATGGAACAGCAGGACCTGTTCCATTGTACGAAGCACTGCCTTAAGGCTTTGCTTGTTCAATACATCAGCAAGTACTACCTTTATGTGTGGATCCGCAACATAAATAAAACATTAAAAGGCAAAGTACGAGGTGAACAGTCCCCTGATCCGATGATGCAATACGCGGCGAGAAAGTACAAAAAGAAACTGAAGTAAAATTCACTTAACAACTTCCAGTAAGTAATAAGCTTATTGTGCATAACATTCTTTTTTTATGCGTTATAAAATATCCTATTTATAATATTAATTCTTTTCGCAGTCGTTTCAATTTCTCACCAACGGAAAATACGGAGCCAGTGCCTCCCATAATTCCGTTCCTTTATATACGGCCAACTTCATGTAAGTATTCCCTATTACAGTTCCTTCTATTGCAGTTTTTCTTCTTTCCGTTTTTTAACAATATTATATTTACAGATTCCGTTGCCTACATGCATTTCTGCAGGTCGGAGGTGCAAGTTTGTATTTGCGAAATTATCTAGTAAGTGTCATTTATCAAATTGCAATATGTTCTTTTTTACATTTAACTATATTTTTAGATGTTTCCAACATAAGCGGTGCCATAAGGCCTACAGGGAGAGGGGTTTTAGTTGGTAGGTCCTCTTCGGAGGGAATCCAACACTACCCAGTCGTGCGGGCGACTGGGTGTCTTTGGAAGATTTCCCCTCTTCCACGAAAACAAAAAAACAAAAAAAAAATACTACTTTGATTTCATAAGTTATAACAACAAATTTCAACGGCGTAGATGCAAAACGATATGACCTTCTGACACTGTTATTACAGCAATTAAGTTTTATCTTTACTAAAATTATTTAGGTTCTCTTGCAATTTTTGTTATGTAAAATAAGTAATATTCTTTCGCTTGATAATTTACTGTGCTCTTAATACTGTATTTTCTACAAACATTCAATAAAAATTTTTAATTTTTTTAAATTTCTGTTGATATTTCCACATTATTGTAGTGGAAAATTGACAAGTTAAAGTGTTTTTTCCTTTTTTATAAAAGACAGCTATATTGTCTTTTATAAAAAAGTAAAAAGCATTATAACTTGTCAATTTTCCATTTACCCTGTTATACAATTCAAATAATAAATAAGAAACCTATTTAAATTCCCGCGCTTCGACTTAGTTGACACTCGACCTGATAGATGGCATCACTTTTGAGTTGACAATCTATTTCTACCTTTATATTACTTATCTATGTTGAAGCACAGTATACTTCTAAGCAGTAGGGACATTACTGTCGGTTCCTTTGATTTTCGCGTAGCGCGTTTCTGTGACCTTGAGAGGGGTCCGCCATGTTAAAAGTGGATCCTTTTTAAGCGGGAATTTAAATAGATGTCAAAGTGCAAACGAACCAAGCTCGCAATATGATTGCGATAATGGCAATGAAGAGTACAAAATTATTGCTTTGCTTAGCAAATATCGATCGATGTGTAATATGAAAGAAAACGACTGTATTAAAATTGAAAAGAAATAAAACAACACACAGAAAAGTGAAAACTGTTTATTAAAGATTCATTACACTTTGAAGCTGCACACCATCTGCTGGCTTTTTTCGCATTCATTTTGAAAAACAAGGTAACACGTAACACCGAATACTGCTTCGCAACTTTTCTAACCTTAAATTGCCTTAAATAATTAAATATTTGTAAACGCGAGGAACAGCTGTTTTGTCGACGACATTTTGAAAGTGGATCCTTGTAACGCATGCGTATTAAAAATACGCTACGCGAAAATTGCGTTATGTCCATACTGCTTAGAAGTATACTGCATAGATTAGTGATGTTATTAGATAGGCGACTCTGTAAGTATTTTTCGATACAATTTTTTTGGTGACATCTATTTTTACGTCATGAAACTAATGGTATATTTGTACGGATTTCTGCAGCATTTAAATAAAATATACACACACATGCATATAACACAAGTGTACAAAAACCAACACAAACATAATTTTATGTGTGTAAATGTATAGGTGTGTTTCTTCCATTTTATATTTTAATCAGGATTTTAATTATATTTGTATCTCAGGGGTAAACTGTATAAGCACGTTTTATAAAAAATTTACCAAGAAACAAACAATCTTCTTAAAAAGTTAAGAAGAGAGTGTGTGACTTGACAAATTTTCACCTAATCATTCAAGTGTTTTTAGAAAATAAAAGATAATTACATCCATTAAAATTTTTATTACAATAAAACAAATAATTACAATACCGAATAAACAACAAAATTAACAAAATCAGATTCTATAATAATTATATGGGAGTAAAAAGTACTTGTTAAACAGAAATACCAAATTACCTAAAGCTTAAGTCATTTTATCAAAGTTACCCACAAATTGAAAAACAGATGCAAAACTAATTAATAAATAGGAAGAAGTATCGATAACAACATTCTCATGTAAAATTTTTATGGCATATATTTAGTAACTAAATGACTGAAGGAACTGTTCTAAAACAACAACGTTGTGCGAGTAATATTTATTTTGGATATTTTATAAGCATGAACATCAGACTCGCAAAAATAGTGTTCATAAGTATTTAAATACAAATACAATTACTTTTGCTTTATAGAGTATTCGGAAACAAATACAAATAGCTTATTATACAAATACTTCTGGAAAATGTTCTCATGCAATTATGTAATATGTAGGCAAGTTTAATGACTTGGCTAATTAAAAAATTATTCTAAAGCAAATGTATACCTACTTGTGAAAAATACTTGATCAGAAGTATTTTAAAACAAATACAAATGCTTTACTTTCCATCTAGAAATTACATTGTATAATGATTTTACTAATAATAATTTATTGGACAATTCACATGTAATTTAATATTGTCTGCTGAATTTAATTATTCTTGACTATTCAGAGAAACGAAAACGTAGTGGGAAAATCAAATAAAATACAAAAAATATTGTATTATTTCAATGAAAAGTTTTTAAAATATAAGTACAAATACTATAGAACTATTTGTAAGTATTTGTATTTCAAAATAATTTACAAGTGTGATTAACATGTAAAAGTCTAACTGTCGTTTTCGAATTTGGTTTTAAAATAAAAGAACCATAAAAATATTAATTAAACAGTTGGTTGTCCTAGTGGTATATCAGTCAAATTGATATACAACATAAAAAACCAAGTTTGCATGTAAATACATAAATTTGTATAACTTTTTTAAACAGTATATCTAGTAAATAAATTTGGACGGATATAACGTATTTGTGCGGAATTCATAGTACCAACAGTACAAAAAATAAGATTGGCAATGATTTGATAATAAACTGCAGCATTACTATCAGTCTTGCGATTACTTCAGTATTTGTATTTATCTTTAAATATGTAGAAAATGTATCAAGAGAAATATTGAAATAACTAGAAATACAATAAACGTATTTACATTTGTACTCATCAAATACTGTTTTTTTTTGTATTTTACACAAGCGTACAATTGGATTCGCACTGGGGTAGATCTCCCAACGAAATTATCTCTTATATAGACTATTTTCATTTGCATGAAGAAATATTACTATTTATATTTAATAGGAAAATAGGAATATTGTCGATATATCAGAATTACATTTACAGATGAAAATATATAGCGACAAACTTACAGAAAATCCTAGGCTTAAAAGTGGTCATAATAATATTAACAGTGGAAAAGTGGTTTCTTTCCAGTGGACTATCTGAAAACAAAACCGAAGTATATACATAGTTATAGAAGTAGATACCTATATTTTATATCATACTTATTAAGCAAATATTAATACGGCATAAATAACTGTTACAAAAAGACTATTTACCGATAAACACCCTGAAATTTGCGGGCATGCTATTAGACTTTGTAATAGTAATAGTGAAACAATGAAGGTGATGTAGTATCAGTCACAGAGTCCAATCCTTTTGCGTTCCTTCCAGGGGGATATCTGAGAGTAAAAACAATGATTGTATTGGTGTACAGGTGCATCAGACTTATTACAAAAATAACTATAATTCGGCAGTATGCAATTACTGTACAGAAGAGACTATTTACCGGAAGTTATGTACGCTGAAGTAGACATGATCGTTCTATAATTACTAACTGATTCTCTGCGATTTCCATAGTCACCTGAAATAAGCGGATAACATGTATAAATAAAGGAAAGCGCTTATAAACTACTTTGTTACATATTATACTTATTACTAGAGTTCGGAATATATTCACTAAAAAATAGCAAATATATGCATGCAAATATGCTTTAAAAATCGTCAAAATATGCATTATAATATGCATTAATATGCATTTATATGCATTTAAATTTTAAATAAAACAAAGAAATTCTGTTAACACTTTTATTTGTTTAAATTACAATAGCATAACTTACAAAAAAAACTAACGAACGTTATCTTTAGACATACTATAACAATATAAAACTAAATGTTTTTCCAAATTTTCCATATTAAAATTATGTCGTCTATCTGATAAAAAATGTTTGTAAACAGAAAACGTTCTTTCCACTTCGCTAGAAGTCAAAGGTGCATATTTAAAATATGGCAAAAAGTTAAGCGGAATTTCTGGATTTTCTGTCGTATGTCCTTCTAAAATGCTGTTTATATTAATTAATTGCTTAAAACCCGAATTTTTATCTAGTACAAAACTAAACTTATTTTTAATTTTATTTGCTTTAGAAGAATAAGAGTCAATTTTTTCTTTAGCAGAAATAAAAACATTTATACTTTCGCTTAGCGACAGACCTCTAGTTTCTAGTTTTTCGATACATTTTGAGAGAAACTTTTTTTCACACGTAATCTGTGAATAAAAAAAAATACTGAACTACCATAATTGAATCACTTGTTGAAAAATATCAATATACTTTATTTTTTCACAAATAAATCAAAATTATTTTATATTTTAAAATAGAAACAAAATAAGAAATAAAAAACTTTTAAGACTTACCCTTTTGTTGCAATTAGTGCAAAAAAGATGTTCATTGTCAATAATTTTAAATTCACTTCTCCCTATAATCCACTTTCTGAGTAACGCTGATTGTTCAGATGGAACTTTCGGCATCACGATAACTATTAATATACTTCACCACAGAATAAGAACAAATGATGAAAAACATTATGTTTCAAACTTTAAATAGAACAACTATTGAACAGAGACAACAACCGTATTATTAGTCACTACGCATTTGGTTTTTTCCCGATAACAAGTTTGTATCAGGTACGAAACGAGAATGTCATTAAAAAGCAATTAGTGCAATGGTAAATAACAGAATTTTAAACGTTAAATAATAGATTTGGGTAGCTTTTATGCAGATAATATATCGAATTATACCAAAATATGCATTTATTTTAAATGCATATGCATTATTCAAAAATCTTGGAAATATGCTTGCATATATGTTATATGCATTTTGCATATAATCCGAACTACTTATTACTAACAATTCCATCAATACACAATCCACTTGCCGAAGGAGGGGTATACCTACGTACATTACTTCAGAAAATGTACCGTGTGTCATATAATACGTAAATACGTGTATTTACAATGAATAGAACATATGTAAAAAAAAATCACTGGAATTGCAAATGCAAATCCAGAAGACCTAGCATGACAGCCACTGATGTCTTATGAAGACCTCCAGCATATCAACAAAAATACGTAGTAGTTAAATTTATGTCGTAATGGTATAGGTACCTAATAGCAGACTTACCCCCCATACACCACAAACTTAAAATCCACATTAAAAGAGTTGTTAACAAAGTTTGTGGTGTATATAGGTGAATTTCATTGGTATTCTACAATTTACAAATGTAATATCTTTTTTAAGGCTAAACAGGAAAGTACATATACTACAATATTTTCTGTTTTTTTTTTGCAGAAATTGGACAGTTATATTGCAATATACACATATAATATATATGTATGTATAGATAGGTAATAACAGGCACAAGGACATTCTTATGTATTAGTTGTACAGATCTCAGTAAAATTTCCAAAGTATAGGTAGAATACATAATGACTAAAATACGATATGCAATCGTGTAATTGTGTTGATGTGTACAATTATGATAACAATACTATAAATAATATTAAATACATAACGAACGATAAAAGAAAATAAAATGATATTATGACTGATGTCTACTGAGCACCGAATTACCTCCATACCTATTTGTATTTGATACAGGGTGACCGAAAGTCAGTGGCCCATTTCTGAAAAATTGATGGTGGGACAATTTTATCAAAAATCATAAGGTAACTACGGCACGTGATATACATTTTAAACATATTTTCAAATGTGTAGTACTTCCGCTTATACCGGAACTTGACACTAATTTCCTTATTTTAAATGGAACACCCTGTATCATAATGCACCATTGAAAATCTTTTATTTATTTAAAGGTAAATTTCATATCATGAACTTATCGGAAATGTTACCAATTTCGGAACTGAATTATCGTCTTAATATAGGTATAGGGGTAAATTTTGAGTAACTGTTTTTATAAGTAAATACCTTTTCACTGCAATCTACAATAACTCCTATTTTAAATGAACATTCTGAATTTTTGTGCATAAACGGATAATTAAATTCTAAATGGAACGATGTGTTATGTTCCCATATACCGAATGGTGTAAATGTCCAGATATGGGTACTTACCCTATGATAACGGGGAAAATTGGAAAAAAATTCGAAATTGTGAACCAACATGGGGATAAAGTAAGAATATTTATTGCTGTCAGTAAAAAAGTAACAAACTGGTACATACATATCTATTCATTAGTTAATTCGACTACTCAACAAGAACAAAAAATAAACAAATAAATACCTATAAATATACTCACTTCATACTTTCAATATTGTAAAAGATTTACCAATCAAACCAGAATGTTGTGACCGGAAGTACATATGTAGCTATCAACAGAATATTATTCACAACAGCTCTAACAATTGGTCTTTCAATCGTTTAGTATATGAGCAAATAATCTTAAGGTAAAATTAAGTAATTCCTTCAAAAGCATTCTACTTCATTCTTTATTTCTTGACAGATTTTAGTGGTAAAACGGGAAAATATGAAAACAAATAGAAAACATAATAATTGTAATAAGAAACCAAAAATAGAATAACTTTATCATCGTATAAACAATACCCAAAATTATTATATGGTATCTATTTGTGGGTCATGGTACTGAATACCTTTTTAATTTTTTGAACGATTTTACACAAACCCAATTAAAACTAATGAAATTGTATCAAATCAAATCTTTAAAATCACTGTTATTTGATTCTAAAATTTCGTCAAGTATTTTATATTCATTGTAAATACACGTATTTACGTATCCACAGTACTTCTTTTTTACGTTTCCGAAATGTCCTTTCTACCACTTTTATTGAAATCTTTTAAAAAACAATTGTTTAAAATGTACCGTTTATTTATACATACCTTTTCAATTTCTCTTTCCTTTGCCTTTCCTCTTTTTAATGACACTTGATTTCACTTTTTCACATATTTTAATAATTTTTATTCATAAACCGAAACAATAATTTGTGTGATCCTTTTAAACAATTTTAAATGTAATATTTGCCGGCATTCGCCGGCACCGAAACCAGGGTATGGGATGTCGACGACAACGCCATCGTAGCATCTGTCTTCCCAACTAAAACGCCTTTGTTTATTACCTCTAAATTACCGGATTTGATTGTGATGACGATTAAAAATTGTCGTTCATTGTCGTTGCGGATAAATGCACATAGGGCGCGCACCAGTGTGCACGTGAAATTTGGGATTTCCTATCATATGTGCATCAACTTAGTGCTTCAATTTGTTTATGAATTTGTTGTCGTATGATCGATCAATCATTATACAGTTTTGTGTTATAAGTTTTTCGTTTTTGTTTGTTGACTTTTTCGATAAAGTGTGAATAACCTGAAAACTTGTTTTTTCACTTGAAAGACTATAAGGGCATAAATTATTCCATCCCTCAAGTAAGTTTACTACCTTGATTAGAAGCATCACTACTCAGGCGTTGCGAGTGTTACCAGATCGACCAGATCTCCTTCATCAAACTGCTGTCATACAGAAGCTACTGGATTTTATCGAAATTAACAATTTTTTATGTCCTGCTATTTAAAATTTGCTAATTTTTTTATACTTTTAAAAAAAAATAATGCAATAGTTCTTTTATATATAATAGTAACTGTATTTATATTATTGTATTCGCATTATTTATTACGTTACTGTAATTCAACCTTTAATTAAATATATGTAGTTTTGTGTTAACGTATTTTCTTTATTTTTATAATAATAAATTATCATAACAAAAACCCTATATGCTTCACGTTTTTAAAATTCGCGCCATAACCGGTATGGTAGTTTTCTATGTAAAATTTTCCATCTTCTCTCTCACTCTTCAATTTAGCTTGGGAAGACACTTGGTGAGATGGCGCTGATGTCGAATTCAGGAAACGAGCTTCTTATCTATAATCGTCATCTAGGACCGAAACATGCATCTTATCAATATTATATATTATATATATTTTGGGGTTTCCCTTCGACGACAGCATGTAGGTAAATTTCATTATCTACCAATTAGTATATACATGACCATAATTTTAGTAAACAAAAGCTTATTTAATTGTAAATCTGTTTTAAAACGAAAGATTCTTTACTTATGCAACCCATCGTTCTCCTTATTAAATTTTTGAATTTCTAAAAACCCTTAGCGCCATCTCTTGTCGTTCACCTCGTTCGATTTTTACTTTCTAGAACCCCTGGCGCCCCCGCTCTTAAGTGATGAAAACCGTGACTTTCACATCTACTATAGTATATATATCTCTTATCTATGCTAATCTATGTTTCTGGCTACGATTAGAGATGAAACTACGAAAATACACCGGTTATGCCAAAGATTGGGTATGAATATTGAATGACTATAATAAATTAAAAAACATTTCCAGAATAAATAAACATTTATTAATTAACAATGCAGCTGGAAGCTACAATTTATTTTTATAATAATCTGAAAGCATATTGTGGCATCAACAACAAATGTTTAAATGTCTTCATTTTGCTTGTTTTGTATCCATGCTTAAACATGAAATATATTTATATTTATATAAATTATTTAACGTTTGATAGATGGATTAAAAATATTGGTATAATTGTTCCTTTTTGTTGTTGGTTTGAAGTACATAATCGAAATGTGGGATTTGTTGCTATGCTTACTATAATACAAACAAAATGATGGTTACAAACATACAAACCAACTAATGCTTTATACAAGCAATGGGAAGTGAAAAGGTAATAAAAAAAGTATTTAAATTACTATAAAATGTAATGTATCTTGTGGTAGTTTTTATTTAGACTAGAACAACCACATGGTCAAGGAAATGTATATATTACATGGCAGAGGAACTCATCCAATTATTTAGTTACAACTGGTACGGATAGCATGGTAAACATTTTTAACCGATATGGACAAATTCAAGAACGAATTAAGTTACCAGGGTCAGTTATTTCTTAAAATAAAATAGATAACTTTGTATTTTTGTTTCATTCATATGTTATAGACAATATTAGATTTAGGCTAAGTCTAGGATTAATTTGTTTATGAGATGGTTTGCACAAAGTATTTGTTCGTTTTCAACCATACAACTGGCTTGAGAATTCTTCTGAAAACACTATATGATGCACAATCTGGAATGTTATTACTACATTATTTACATTATTGTATGTAATCTACACAATCTTCAGATCAATGAGAAAACATGGGCTATCCAGTTTATAACAGAACTATGATTTAAAGACAGATATCCCAGAAGTTATCATTGCACCGATTATGATTCTTTGGTTTTGTAGCCAAAATGTGGGGTCCTAATTGGTGAAGTATAATTGAATATTGGTACAAGTAATGATCTGTTTAATACCAGGTGGTAGACTTGAAATTTTTCGTTGACCTTTTGTTGAAACCAATTAACTTATTCGTTTTGGTTGACCTAGTCTAAGGGCTCATTGATACTAAAACAGCTTGTTAAATTGTAGCTTATTAAAAACTACATTCAGATCATGAAATGAGTCTACTATTTCAGTACTCACTCAATAGTCTTGTAAACTTACAAAAGGTCATGGATTTGCATTTATGAAGATTTAAATGTAATCTATTTTTTTTTACCATTCTTGTATTGCACATAAGCCCCTCTGCATATTTTTGCAGTCTGCTAGAAAAAAGATGTGGGAGAATATTTTGCAGAAATCTGTGTAAAGCAGCATCCTAGTCTTTTGCACTACTCTAACAATGTCATTCATAAAAAATGTAAATAATTCTAGTTCGAGATATGAGTCGGTCAGATCAGCATAGTTATAACCAATGATCACTCACTGAAATAACTTATCTAAAAATATAAACTTAAGATGGTTAGCAGTGTCGGTTGTTCTAGAATAATTAAAATATAATTCAAATAATGTTTAAATTTGCCAAAATACATATCTGCATGCAATTATTGCTATTCAATGATTCAAATGTTATTTCATTTTATTTAATGCACCTCTTGAACTTTTGAAGTGTAATGGTTTCAAACCTAACAATATTAACTTAATCTTCAAAAGATGGTATGTAAAACATGAAACGTGTGTAATTTAAATTATATTGCGGACATTTGCCATGACTTATTATTAGGCAGTTTACATGAGTACTCCTAGATTTAGCCATTAATATAACTTTACCTATAACATGTGATCAAAACTTCAAAACCAATTTACTTAAAACTTATATTTCAGTCTTTGTACAGCATTTGAATGGAATTTTGCTGGTGACTTAATAGGAATTGTAAGCCAGTCTACTCAATTAATTTTGTGGGATTCAAACCTCGAAAAGAAATATACTGTGGAATTGAATTTGAAAGATTTGATGACTTGTATATTTTGGGAAAGAAATAGTCAGATGGTTGCTGTAGGATCAAAGAAAGGGAATGTGTGTTTGTATGATCATACAACATCTAAGTAAATCATATTTTAATAAATTTCTTTCATTTAGAATAAATATAGAAATCAGAGCTTAGAGTCAAAAGCAGAAGAAACATAAAAATAATTTCATTAATAGAAAATCTCACTGATGTGTTGTTGATTATCAAAGTTACCTGAAAATTTTATATTTTCTATATACATATCTATTAAAATATTAATATTGGTATCGATATCGTATCGATCAAAATGCATACCGATGCATCCCTCGTAATATCATGCCAAAAAAAAAACACCATAGTTTGTAAAAGTACACATTTTTTAAAAACTCAAACACAAATAACTTTGCTTTTTCAAATATTTCTTACATATATTATTTTCTTTCGATTCGTTCATTCAGCAATTTTTCTGTAGGTGTACTCCTATAATAGGAAAACATTCTAAGGAAATAACTTGTGGTGGCTGGAATGCAGATAAAATATTGATTTTGGGCTCTGAGGATAAAACATTGTCGTTAAGTAATGTAGAAGGAGACACTTTAAAAATAATTTCATTAAGAGCAGAGCCTTCTAATGTTCAATTTTCGGAAATGAAAGTTGACAAAAGAGTTGGCGGAGAGAACACAGTAAGTTCTGTAATTATAGTATTACTGATAATGTTTATGCTTTTTGTTATACAATGTTTTAGATAAGTTTAATAATTGGTAAAAAAACACTTTATTTGTATAGCTTCTTTGATCCTGAAAACCCAATAGAGTTAGAATTTCAACAGCATTATGGAAATATTGTAACCTATAAGTGGTTTGGAGATGGATACATTTTGTTGGGGTTCAGTTTAGGCTATTTTATAGCAATTTCAACTCACATCAAAGAAGTTGGAAGAGAACTTTTTCAAGTTAAAAATCACAAAAATTCTCTCAATGATATTTCATTATGTAGAAGAATTGGCAAAGTTGCTTCCTGTGGTGATAACGTGTAAGTTACAATTTTAATACGAGAATTTTCTTCGGTTTTGCTTATTTATTATTTTCATAAAGCAACCTCAATTTAAAGGTTTTAAAAAAGTATGCGGACGGTTTTTTATCATAAACTTAATTTTTGTCTAGTTATTAGCCACAAAAATTAAAAAGTTAATTTCTGTTATTATTTTATTTGTTTTTATTTTAGCGTCAAAATACATGACCTTAATAGTTTACAAGAAACCTCCAGCATTTTGGCATTGCCCCACGAATCAGAATTGGACAAGATTTCATGGAGTGATGATGGAAAACTTCTGGCAGTCTGTACTATAAATGGTTCAATAAATGTGTATGTCTTAAATGTGCCAATGTTAACATCTGTATTTGGTACTAGAATTCTGGTTTTATCAAATTTATCCGAAGTAAACCTGTACAATTACTGTGGAAATAAGGTAGAAATTCACTTAAAGATATTTTATTTGTTGTTAGATTTAATTATATGTTGTAATATCAAATTATTAACAGCACAGCGCCATCTGTCAATATTTATTTTTATCTGTGGTAATTCATGCGATTGACGTGGGCTTTATGAACCTACGTAAAAGAAATACGTGTATAAGTCCAAAATCACTACCATATCTGGTTGTTCTGATAATTTACTTTACACCTTATTGGTTCCATCTATTTTTTTTCAAAATTTGGACAGGGTGTTCAAAAAACTAATCTGAATAAAGAGACTTTCAAACAACAAAAACTTTCTTATTTTAAATGGAACACCCTGTATATTTTTACATATTCGAATGTCAATTTTTATTATTATTCGTTTGGTATGTAGGTATCCTATACCCAACAGTTACTCTTAAGAAAATATAACTGATTTTTGTAAAACATGTTCAATTTTAATCATATTGAAATATCAAGTCGGCCATGCATTTAATTGTCAGTTCAATTCTTGAATGCCTATAGTTGATTCTAAAAAAAGGACAAACATTCAATTGGCTTCATTTTTAAAACTCATTAAAATTGACCATAATTTACAAAAATCATTTATATTTTCTTATGGGTAAATGAGGCATAAGGTACCTATATAAAATCTTCATTCGAATATGTAAAAATATACAGGGCGTTCCATTCAAAATAAAGTTTTTGTTATCTGAAATCCTTAACATTCATATTAGTATCTTCAACACTGTATACATTGCGAAAAAAAAATTCTTGGCACCAGAGACAATTATATAAATAGTTGACTCATTAAAAATCTGCTTAAGTAAGATTTGTTATCGGTACAAAATCATTTTTGAGACCTTGTTTTTCAAAAAAAAAAAAATTGACGAGTTGATTATTTCCTGAACGCTGGAGTTTTCGGGTACGTTCATGTTATTAAATTTACCTTCAATTGAACTGAGCATTCCAATGATATAATAAAATAAATTAATGTTCGTTTCCGGTATAACAGGAAGTAAAACTTAAAATGTGAAAATATTTCACATTAAAGTTTATATTGTAGCGACCAGTGACACCGTACGTGTGTGCGATAACAATTTGTTCATGTACTTCTTATCGCTAACATGTTTACGGCGTAGTCACCGCGTGCAGCTCCTTTATAATAAGCGACTTACAAGCTATAAATCTTTCTCAAGCGACAACTAACAAGATCAATTCTGTGAATTACCGACGACTTTCTAATTATTACTCATCATTCGAGAACCATCAGGATTTCCTTTTCGAATCATCTAGAAAGTTCGAAAGGTGTATTTAACGGGATCATTTTTGGGTCGGAGGGCAGTTGTTGTGATAAAGCATCAGTGCGCGAATCAAAACGATAAAAGTGATATAAATAAATTGTGTAACGGGAAAATAAAGGAGACTGATGAACGCCAACAAATTATATTAAAACAAAACACAACAAAATAAACTAAATGAATAAAACTTATGAAAACAAATGAACTAAAGTCAAGATATAAAATGCGTGGTAAAAATCGATTTTAAAACGTCTCTTCTTCGCGTCTCGTATACTACTACTCGACGACGACTTGTCTATCCGCGTTCCCGCGCGACCGTACCCTCCATTATCGATTTTTTCCCCAAAAAAACTACTACTGCGACGTAATTCGCGTATACGCCGAACTATTTAAAATGGCACACGTTACAATTGTTATATAAATAAGGAAATTGTTTTCATATAAATAGTAGTTCTAAGTTAGTGTTAAGTGTTATAAATAGTGCTAAATAAATTATAATTTAAATAAATATTACAATTGGTGTCAGGTGTGGGGTCTGCGAATCGATCCCCAGAGAATTTTCTAGTGTAATTAAAATACAAAATAAATAAAAATGCCGAAAAAATTGTTCGAGTTGAAAGTCGCCGAATTAAAAAGCGAAATCGAAGAGCGAGACGAAGATACGTCTGGTACTAAGAACATCCTACAGAAGCAACTCGAGGAGGCTTTGATACAAGAAGGTCTCGATCCTAGCACATATGAATTCGAGGACGAATTGGAAAAGAAATTAAAAGAAAATCTTGAAGATTTAAAGGAAAATTCAAAGAATCTTGAAGATAAATTACAGGAAAATTCAAAAGTCCTGGAAGAAAAACTAGGAAAATTTGAAGGAAATTTGGAAGAAAAACTGGGAAAATTCGAAGAAGAAACAAGAGAAGAATTAAAAGGAGTAAAGGTTGAACAAGAAGAAATAAACAAAACGCTGGGGACTTTCGACGAAAGAGTAGCCCAGCTTAAAGAAATGGTTCTGAATCCGGAAAGACGAGAGACCAACTTACGGAAAAGAGGCATAGTGTGGTTGACAGCAAAGAAATCCCTGACGTGAAAGAAGAACAGGTCGTCTCCTCAAAAGTGCATATGAAGCTACCTACGTTTGACGGAAAAACATCATGGACCACGTTTGTGCGCAATTCGAAGTAGCTGAAAAAGCTTACCAATGGACGTTCGAAGAAAAAGCTTTTTCACTTGCTCTTGCTCTGCGTGATGGTGCTGGCGAAATTTTGAACACGTTACCACCAAAAGACTTACTAGATTACCATCAGCTAGTAAAAAGATTCGAGATGCCATACGGCCAAGCACATCTGACGGCCGTGTACCATGTGCAGTTAAAGAACCGACGACAGAAGACAGGGGAAAGTCTTCAGGAATACGAGGCGGATATCGTACGGTTAGTCCGACTCGCCTATCCAGGTACGTCTGATGATACACTGGAAAGATTGGCCGTCGACGCGTTTATTGACTGACTAAAGGACGACGATATACAACAGCGACTCCGACTGGATCGGCCGAGGACTTTGGTAGACTCATTGGCCCGTGTACTGGAATACGACGTCGTCAAACAGGCGTCGCAACGACAAGGTCGAGTGCGGGAATTAAAAGAAGAGTCAGCCGGTCGGGACGATAGACTGGATAGACTGGAAGAGATGATCCGTCGAGTAACGACTAAAATATAAAGGAAGTCCAAACAAATCAGGTGCTCGAACTGTGGGAACCTGGGCCATGTGAGAAGCAGCTGCAAGAGGGAGAGATCTGCTTCTCAAGAAGATCAGCCCCGCATACCGGAATTAGTCAGGATTGGCGCGGCGCCGGCAGGGCAAACGTCGATCCCGGAGCAAGAAGCCCCAAGTCTAGTCGCACTGACAAAAACCATGAAAGATAGAGCTGATAGCCTTTTTCTTACGGGACGTATAAATGGGAAACGGTGTTCGTTTCTATTGGATACCGGAGCAAGCAGGACGATTATACGAGCCAATGTGATGACAAGCAAGCTTCAACCGACCCAATGGAAGCTACGCACGGCTACCGGGGAAATGGTAAATGTCCATGGTGAAAGCTACGTCAAGATCCGCATAGGAAAGACCTCCTTCCGACACTGCGTGCTTGTGGCCGAAATTGAAGACAACGTCATTCTGGGCTTGGACGTGCTTCGGAAATACGACTTTCACCTAAGTTTACAAAGAAAGTCGTGACCTTAAACGGAAAAGAGTTCAGGCTAACTACTCAGGCCACCGTAACATCCCAAGTCAGAAGGCTAGAAACACCAATGGAAGACACGCAACGCCTACCAGAAGCCTTGTCGAAATTGTGCTAGGAAGCAGGTGGCAAATGTAATCCTAACCAACGACGTCAAATAAAAGGATTACTAAAAGAATACCAAGACGTCTTTGAAGTAGAAGGTGGCAAGAAGGGACGAACCAACGTCGTCCAGCACAAAATAAATACTGGCGAGACACAACCCATCCGTCAGCAACCCAGGAGACTACCATTGGCCAAGAGAGAAGAGGCTGAGAACATCATAAATGAAATGCAAAGGGATGGGGTAATAGAACCATCTACTAGCCCTTGGACATCGCCGGTAGTTCTGGTCAAGAAAAAGGATGGCTTGACGCGCTTCTGTGTGGATTACCGCCAATTAAATAATGTGACGAAAAAAGTCTCCAAACATCAGCGAGACTGGGATCGTTATCTGCCATTGTTTCTTTTGGCATACCGATCTTCCGTACATGAAATTACTGGACAAACACCAGCAAGGGTACTGTTCGGTCGAGAGCTGCGACTACCATGCGACTTAAAGTTCGGATGCAAACCTGGCGAAGACGTGGCTGGAGAAGATTACGTCAGTGAACTCCAAAGACGACTAGACGACATCCATGACAACATACGTTCCCATATGCAGATAGCCAGTGACCGGATGAAGGACACATATGACATTAAGGCCACTGATGGAGGATTTCATAAAGAATATTTGGTGTGCTTTATAATCCGAAGCGTCAAAAGGGTCTTTCACCGAAGCTGCAACAAGACAACAAGATTGGGAAGGCCCGTATAAAGTCGTCAAACGAATCAACGACGTAATCTACCGAATTAGACGTACTCCCAATGGGAAACCAAGAGTAGTCCACTTCAACCGACTGGCTCCATATGCTGGGGACAACCATGAGGAAGCTCGAGTTAGAGTTGTGCAGACTCGATCGCCAGAGCCCCAGTACGAAGAATTCATGGCAGAACCGAGCTTACACCGCAAAGCCAGATTTGGAGTCACCACCGAAGTTCAGCAGGACCTATTCGCCGTCCCGAAGGAATACTCGCTGGCCCATTGTGTAGCAAGGGATTTGGACATGAGCCGTGGGATCGTCACGGTCTTTTGGGCGTCTACCGATGTTACTCGACCAGGTCAAAGATGGAAGAAAAGTATTGCAGTTACTCGATGGGACCCGATCCATCTTCTATCTAGTCACCAAAAACAAGTCGTCGGAGAAGCCTGCCTACCACTCCTTATGGGACTCCCTGATAGAGCTAAGAGAGCAGTTGCTGCTCGCTAACATCCCGGAGCAGGCAATACCGAGGATCGGATGTGGACTCGATGGGCTGGATTGGAGGGTAGTAAGAAACATGCTGGAGGTTTTGTTCCGATACACGAGAATAGAAATCTTGGTGTGCGCCGGAAACCCACGACGAGGACCGTCATCACTGAAGACAGTTGACTGCTACTTCCACTTGACAACCGGATGCCGAAGCGGATCCACCTGCAAGTACCGGCATGATCCTCTGAGAGAACGGCAGAGTGTGATCCGGGACGAATCACTCTTAAGGAGGGGGTAGTGTAGCGACCAGTGACACCGTACGTGTGTGCAATAACAATTTGTTCATATACTTCTTATCGCTAACATGTTTACGGCGTAGTCACCGCGTGCAGCTCCTTTATAATAAGCGACTTACAAGCTATAAATCTTTCTCAAGCGACAACTAACAAGATCAATTCTGTGAATTACCGACGACATTCTAATTATTACTCATCATTCGAGAACCATCAGGATTTCCTTTTCGAATCATCTAGAAAGTTCGAAAGGCGTATTTAAAGGGATCATCTTTGGGTCGGAGGACAGTTGTTGTGATAAAGCATCAGTGCGCGAATCAAAACGATAAAAGTGATATAAATAAATTGTTATATAAATAAGGAAATTGTTCTCATATAAATAGTAGTTCTTAGTTAGTGTTAAGTGTTATATAAATAGTGTTAAATAAATTATTATTTAAATAAATGTTTTCGACTAGAAAATTCGTTACAATATAGATCGAAGGACCATGGTAAAACATATATACATTTCGAAGGTACCACGTTCGTTGCGAATTACTTAAGTGTTTGTCTTTATTAACATACAGGCTCTGTGAGTATGTACAAGTAGAATTGCATATTGTGACACCCAATACTTTTTGTTATTGCCTTGTAGTAATGATTATTATTAATATTTTATATTCAATCATTTTATAGAGTGTAAAATGTTTTTGAAGACTCATTTTGATAAATAGGCACATAGATACTTGCATAAAGCCTCTGCCAAGTATATATTCCTGCAAAATACTTTACAGGTAGTAATAAATACCTGTAATTGTTTTTTTAGAAAAAAAATATTCCTGTGTCCATACCTCTAGAAGCTGAACCAAGTTTTATAGCTGTGGGACCATATCATTTCGTTGCGGGAGTCAATAATAAAGTCTGGTTTTATGATCTAACAAAACAACCTTGTGTAGACGCCGTTCCTTTACTTTTACGAACCAGGGAGTATCACTCTACCGTTACTGGTGTGAATATTAATTCAGAATATGCGTCTGTATTGTTTGAAGGAAGAATAGAGTTACATTTGGTAAATTGAATATTTATTTTCTATGTTCTTTTTATTAACATGGTATGTTCCAGATAGAACAACCTGATGTTGAATATAAAAACCGAGAGAGTACATCTTTTCCCTATACAAACTCTGCAGTTAAAATTACTTGTCAGATTTTAACTACTGACTTCTTAATTTATGGGACTGATGTTAGTTAATATATCTAACTGTAATCAATTAAAAGAGGAGAAGAAAAGCAAATAATAATCTGTTAAACTTTTTGTTTTTAGAATGGTCAAATAGTATATTTTCACATAGAAGATTGGGCTGTTTTAATTACTTACAATCACTCAGTTGGGATTTCACAAATTTTTTCTGATCCAACAGGTACAAGGATTGTAGTTACAGATTTAAGATCTCGTGGATATTTTTATAATGCTGTAAGTAAGAAGTTTAATAAAAACAATAATAGTAATAATTTTTTAAAACCAGTGTATAAAATATTTAAGGTAAATGGTGATTTTATGTCGATACCAGATTGGCCAACTAAAACTTTAGGAGTTGTTTGGGACAGCAGCATATTAGATAAAAATGTTTTTATTGTTTTCGACGACAACAGTATTTATCCATATATATTTCAGAAGTTTGCTATTATGGGTAAGTAAAGTTAATGACAAAATGAAATGGCTTACAATTAGTTATGACAACCAGAGTTGGACAAAGCTTGCATCAAAAGGGCTTCAAGTTCTAAGTCCAAACCCATTAGTTAAAGTACTTAGTCCTTGAAGTCTCAATTATTGTTTAAAATCTAAGAACTTCGGATTGCTAATTATATCGAAAAGTAATTAAGTTCAAATTCCTAAGAGTTGTATCAAAAGGGCTTCAAACAAGTCTCTCATCTAAATTCCGACCGTGAAAGAATGTCGCGGTGAAATTGGTAACGTAGCGAAATTCTCTTTTGTCGCCCTGGCTAATAAATGTATCCTACTGAAAAACCTTGCTGACCGACAAGCGTTTATACGCGCAAAATTTAAGATTGAGAATGATTGAGATTATGCTTGAGGCTGTGATAGAGATTGAAACAATTCAAGGTTCTTTCATCTTCTTTCTACTTCATTTTAGGACCAACACTACAAAAAATTAATGAAAAGTTCGCATTACTACCAAACCAAATGCCTTTACTTATGTATTCTGGTGATATTGTAGTAGTAACACATAATGGTCGCTTACTCAGTATACCAATGAACCCCTTCAATGAAAGTAGTTCGAAGCAATTGGAAAAAGGGGATTTGGAACATGTTATAAATAGACACATAATTTTTCAACGGTAGGTAATTAGTGAAGTAGCCACTAAATTTTAAAAAATTTAATGTACTGGAAAATATAAACACAAACAAAACCGCTAATCTTGACTTCTGGTGTTAAAATAAGTAATTTATTTTGTGGCCGAACAGCGAGCAGAGTAATTTAGAGATTGGAACAGTTTAACATCAACTGTTTTTGTCTGTTATTTTTAGATCGTATAAATAAATGCTGGGGCATTAGTTATTTTTTCCCATAATTTATTAAAAGAAATTTGGAAGACGAAGCGGTAGTATTTTAAGTTTAGTTCACTGTATATTTTTTTGCAATATAGTTTAGCCACATAATTTACATAGTCACGACCATATAGTTGGATTCGTTGTGCTTTAACATACATAGTAAAAATTTAAAAAGATCGCAAGAAAAGCAATGAATTGTAGATTTTACCAAAATATAATTTTAACGTTCTCGTTTAAGAATTATTTGTTAAATGAAGTTAAAAGGCTCGGGGTGTCACTTAGCTAGAACTAAAAAGTAATAAAAATTACACGATTGAATAAACATAGCCAGAATTCTTGGATTAACTTGTTGTTTGAACAGTTTCAAACAGTCCAAAAAGTATAAACAGTAAATTATATTTTAAATGAATAGATTACACAGGAAAATAAAAGAGATTGATTTTTCGTAGTGATCTATAATTTAATTCTACTATTAATGGTAGGTAAGTAATTTGGTTGAATTGTAAATGTTTTTATTTTTAGGTTTTCCGATGCCTTTAACCTTTGTTACGTGTTACAATCAGTGGATATGTGGGCAAAATTAGCAGAGGAAACTTTAAAACATCTTGAAATAGATATAGGTGTATAATGACTAAAATCAATAGTTGGAGTATAAAATACACTTTTTTTCTATTTTATTAGCTCTACAGGCTTACAAAGAATTGGGGAATATAGCGATGGTGTGTTCTATAGAACTAATCACAAATATTGAAGATATTAATTTATTAGCTGGGTATTGTTCTATGTTTCTTAAAGATTACTCTAGAGCTCAAAAGTGGTTCCTAAATTCCCACTATCCTCAAGCTGCTCTTCAAATGCACAGAGATTTACTTCAGTGGGATCATGCATTAGAACTTTCGAAAAAAGTTGCACCTGATCAAATTCCATTTATTTCGAGAGAGTATGCTCAGCAATTAGAATTCATGTAAGAATATATTAATTTCATATAATATATGTATATAGAACGATTTGGAATGAAAGTGTGAAGGGTTTTATATTTTTAAAAAGAAATTGTTTGAATAACATAAAAGCTACTTTGATTTTTATTGGTTATTTATTGCTACTAACGCATTTGGGGCAATAAGTACCAGAGGTATAACATCTCGATAGAAAAGCTCATAAGTAGAAGTTTGTTATGAATGAGGGAAATGTTTCTCATCACCATAACTTTATGAATCATCAGTACCTACTTACTAAGGTCCGACATTTGCCGTAATAATTCTTTAAGTTTACCTAAATTAAATCCAAAACTGTTTTATTGTCTGTCCATGTATATTGGAATTTTAAAATTTCAACTACTAAAGTAATGTTAGTCTGTAAATGTTGTGATTTTGAACTCCTACATTGTAATTTATTTACAACTGTATCTATAAAGTGTCTTCTTTTTCAAAAGCAAAATAAATTTATAATGTAAATTATTTTGTAACATAAGTGCATATAAGTGAAGAAAAATAGTATATTACCAGGTAGTTAATTTTATTAATCTTTTAGTGGCAATTATTCAGAAGCGTATATTCTTTATGACAAAGGATTAATTGAAAATATAAACGAAAATTTGGAACCAGAACATGTATTTATTTGTAAGTGTGGAACAGCTAGAACAACCATCAGATGTGGAAATTACAAACAGGGTATTGCTTTTGCTAATGAAGTGAACAATAAGGAACTTTTTACTGAGTGTGCCAATATTTTGGCATCAATGAAACAGTACCAAGAGGCAGCTGTATTTTACGAAAAAGCTGAAATTTACGATAAAGCTGCTTCAACTTATATAAAAATAAAAAACTGGAAAAAAGTAGAAGAACTTCTGCCCAATATAACATCCCATAAAATTTATTCACAATTTGCAAAAGCAAAGGAATTAGAAGGGAAGTACAATGAGTCAATTAAAGCGTATTACATGGCAAGTGATTTTGATTCCGTAATTCGTTTAGAGTTGGATTATTTGAACAATCCTACTGCAGCAATTGAATTAGCCCAAGAAACTAAAAGCGTGGAAGGCTTTAGGATGATTGCAAGGTATTCTTGTCAATATTTCATTGTATTAACGTTATATTTTATCGAATCAATTTTATAGGTTTTTTCAAAGGATTGGTGACTACTTTTCAACAATTAAATATCTCATTATGGCTCGAGATTTTGAAGAAGCATTCGAATTGTCAAAGAAACAAAACATGTATACATATTATGGTGACATATTATTGAATACATTATCAGTAGGAGTCAGACATGACGATTTTCTTAAACTGGCATTACACTTCGAACATGAAAAGGATTCTTTATTAGCAGGAAAATATTTTTTTCATGCTAAAGAATATAACAAAGTAAGTCATTTTTTGAAACGATTAATTTGCTATTAAATAAAACGAGAATAAAGTTACACAAAATTCTATTAAATGTTTTAAGTTTCGACAAGTAAAGCCTACTACCATGAATTGATTAATTTCCTCTTTGTAAATGAATTATGCCTATGCTTGCTTTATCCGGGATATTTTCTATTACTGAAAATCGTTTTAAAGGCTATTTTAAGGAACTCTGTATAGTAAAAGACTAAAACTTTTAGGTTTAGGCAATTAAAAGTTAGCAGTTTGTTATATAATGTAACCGTAAATTATTATAGGCTTTGGACCATTTACTGAAATCTTCAAAATCAACAACGAATCAAAGTATAGCAATTTCTCTCGCTATCGATGTGGTAGCATCATCGAATAACCAACAACTAGCTGCGCGGCTCATTGAGTTTCTCCTAGGTGAAACGGATGGTATTCCGAAGGATCCTAAATATCTATTCCGATTATATATGGCACGCAAACAGTACAAAAATGCCGCCAAATCTGCTTTAATTATTGCTAACGAGGAACAAATAAACGGAAATTATAAGAATGCTCGAGATATCTTGTTTAATATGTACCAGGAACTAAAACTAAATGGAATAAGTATTCCGCGTGACATGTATCATAATTTAATGCTTCTGCACAGCTACATTTTGGTACGGTTGCATGTTAGAAGGGGTAATCATTTGCTGTCGGCTCGACTTCTTTTACGAGTGGCAGAAAACATATCAAAATTTCCTACTCGTAAGTAGTAATGAGTAATGTTATTATTGAGATACAATTTTACTGAAAGTAAAAAAAAAAAAAACGTGTGCGTCGTGAAACGCACGACAGAAGCTACGCTCTTTGGCATTGTTATTGGAAATTATAAGGATGAGCAATGAATATGGTATTAATAAAATAAATAACGTTTTTAAATTAAACACTGCCATTTCAAACACATTCTGTACTAGTGAAGGACTAAAATCGCGTAGCCGCCACTGCGTAGGCTACACCTATAGCCGTGCATACACTAGAGTAACTTATGACATCTGTCGCGTTAGGTGTTTTTTGCCGGTTTACTGCCCACCTCAAGACGTTCGTTAGTGAGAGGGGGCGTGCCATAAGAAGCGTAGCTTCAAAAAATTTAAATAAGCTTAATGTGTTGTCTTAAACATAAGTGGTTCATAATCATAATCATGTCATTTCAAAGAAGCCTGTGAATCTGACTAGTTGCCAAAATAACTTTTTTTTTCAGATATTGTTCCAATATTGACATCTACTGTAATCGAATGTTATCGAGCAGATTTGAAACAAAGCGCTTACAAGTATGCTACTACTTTAATACAAAACCAAAACTACAGAAAGGAAATAGACTCCAAGTATGTTAAAAAAATCGAAAGTATAGTCAGGAAAGTACCAAAAAACAATACAAGTGCGAATTTTAGTAGTGATTTAATAGAACCTGTTACTCCTTGCCCTTATTGTGGTACACTGTTTCCAGAAATGGAAACCTTTTGTAGTGGCTGTAAAAAGAACGCCCCTTTATGTATACTAACGGTATGACAATTATTTTAAATACATCTTCCTTACAAGCAGTTGGGTAGCTCTAGTCACTACAAAATTTAAATTGATTAAAAATTTAAATTTCGACAATTTATTTTTTTTAGTTTTACTATTATTTACTTCATTTACATTCTTAGTGTTCAAATTAAGAATTAATCCTTATGGTGCATGTATGGTTGTCTGTTTATTTGTCTACAGTATGTCTGAAAAAGTTGGCAACAAATTATTTTATTATTAGTTTTAAAGTCGTTTTTCATAAAAATTCTGCAAGGTCTAAAACCTAAAATTCAATTAACAGATATCAAAATTTTTCAATCGTATACGAGGTTTGTTAAAAACATCGTTTGCTCAAAAATAAAGTAAGTACCTTTATTTTATTATGAGCTATTAAAAAACTTATTTCTAACGGCATTTTACGTGACCATACCGATTTTGAATAAGATATTCCTACTTTAAGAAAATTTAAATTTTTAACATTTCTGGTGACCGACAATTTTAAATTCATTGAAAAATCTTAAAAGGGATGAAAAGACACTATTAACAACACCGTCGAACATTAATAAAAAAAAATTGGCATGGAATTGTTGTTTTTTAGTCCCTTTTACCCTTTTTTAATGAATTCAAAATTATCAATTACGGGGGTGTATCAAAATTGTTAGAAACAAAAAAGTAATATCGATGCATCACTTTTAAAGCTGGGAATTTTTTTTAACAATTAGGGTACACAAAATGTCTTTTTTTTTTTAGTTTATAGAAAAAACTATTGACTTCGAAACAAAATGTTTTAAATAAAAGTTGGGAGTATCAAAAAATCTACAAAATGGCGCTAGTTTCGTTAAGATTTAATTTGTTCTTGAGTTATTAAAAAAACACGTTAAAATACCTGTTTTTTTTTCAGTAATAGAAAGTTAATAAACTATAAAATATATTTTTATAAACTATTTACCGTTGAAAAAAATAGGCCTAGATCGTGTATAATTAGCACGCGGAAGCGGTAGCCATAGGGTTAAATAGTTTTCGAAATTGAATCAATGAGGCTTCTATACTTTGTAACTCCTTTATTGGAAATCCAGCAAAAATAAACACAAAGTGTTAGTCATATTAATCTGATTATTCTTTCACCCGAAGAAGCCACTGTGTGGCGAAATAATTATTGTGGATTACCATAAATTAATTTGTTAATTTTGCTAAGTTTTCGAAATATTAATTTGGACATTTGAACAATGGAAAGATATACTTCAAAACTCATACTATCAATAACAAAAAAGAAAAAGGCGAAATATTGATCTAAAGTACTGAAGATGAGTTTAAATTCAATGTTAATTACTTTGGTATAAACAGAGCCTTCAATTTGTTTAAAAAATATTAATAGATTAGTTTTTTATAAAAATTATTTTAACAGAAATTTAACGAACATTCAATTTTTCCAATAATGTTTTATTTTTTATTTTACAAATAATTTAAGATTTTTTTTAGATTTTTTAATACAATTTTTTTTTCTCCACACAACCATTTTTTAAGCTACGCTTCTCATGGTATGCCCCCCCCTTTCAATAAGGGGCCGTTCATAAAATACGTTCGCATACAGGGGGGAGGGGTCTTGTTGAGCGTGACAAGGGAGGACAGGTGGTCTACGGCAACGTGGCGTTCGCCGTTCATCAAAACAATTTAATGAATTTTTGCAGTATCCTTGGACTTCTGCTAATAGAAATATTATTTATTTGTTCGTTACAAAAGATATTTATTAATTTATTTAAATTTTATTATCAAAATAAAATAAATGTTTTTGACTATCAAGGGAGGGTGTTTAGTTTTTGTCACGTAATATTTACAGGGGGGCTCACAGAAAATGTGACACAGCGTGACAACCGGGAAGAGGGGGTCAAAAAAAGGTAATTTTTGCGTGACGTGTTTTATGAATAGCCCCTAACGAACGTTTTGCGATGACCAGTAAACCAGTAAAAAAGCTGACGCGACAGATCAGACAGAAGTTATTTCATTTGAAAACGTTATTAATTTTATTAGTACTGTATTCATTGTCATCCTTATAATTTCCACTGACAATGCCAAAGAAGCGCAGCTTCTGTCGTGTGTCCCAAGACGCACGTGTTTTTTGTACTTTAATTGTTAATGCTTTAAAGGTAATGCATTTGTTACTCCCTTATTTCTTACACCGCCCTAAATTTACCATACCCTGTTGTTATCCTCAAACAATTTTGGGAAATTGATGCTAATTGAACCGGACTATCAAGCAGGTCCTAATCTTAAGAATACTTTTAAATACGTATTTGACGTTTCTACTTTTTTTAATTTTTTTTATTTTTACTTGTTTTCATATTGAAGCTGTGTAGATGTGATTTTTAATATATATTTGAATAGAATATAACAACATAGTTTTAAGCTACTTTATTTACATTACCATTTTGGACATCGCTCCATCTGATGTTTTCCCTAATTGTAATCTCCAACAAGTTTCAGTTACACAACTGCTGATTTGCTATTAATCTTATAAATGTGACTAACAGTTATAGTTTTAGGGTCGCCATATTATAAAAGATGATATCACTGTTTGTCCAGAATGCTTTTTTCCAGCTATACGATCGGAATTTTTCGAGTAAGTTTTATTATTTACATTTTCAAAAAACGCTTTATTTAAGTTTATTTTTTAGAATATTAAATACAGAAGAAGAAAAAGTATGTCCGATGTGTCAATCAAGTATTGATCCAAATAAATTAGAAAAGATATCTGAATTGCATATGTAGTTTATTAAGAAGAAAATGTTTTGGGGGGCATATTATTATTAAATATGAAGAAAATGATCTTGTTAATAAGACGAAGGTGTTGTGTAATATATTTGTTAATAAATTTTACGATTTAATTTTTATTCAGTTTAGTATAGGAGTAAAATTATGAATTTATAAGGTTTGAGCAACAATTTACAGATCTTTCAAATTTCCATGTAATGTTCAATAGGCTTAATTAGTATGATACATTTGACTTTTCTTTCGATTAAAAAAAACTACTTTATGTATAAAATAAAACACACTTTTGTTAAATTTACAATTATTTACGATTTTATTCAACCAGAAATAAATTTACAAAGATGTAAATCCTACATAGATAGACAAAGCAATCTGTTCGTATGTCCGGTTTTTAACTTAATAACAAAAAAGCTTAATACTATGACTTAAAACCAATACTTAAAACTAATATTCTCTTTCAAATTATAAAATATTCAATAAATTTCTTTCCTCAAAGACAATCAAATAGTCATTGAATTGCAATAAACATGTTATCTATAGTCTTTAACCATTTTTTTAAAGCTAATCTTATTTTATTTGCTGACAATTCAATAAGTTTTAGATGGATAGGTAATCTATTATAGCATTTAATCGCAGTACATAAACTATTCCTCCCAAAGATTGTTTTATTATACTTCGGTAGTTGAATTGTTTTGTTTCTAGTCCCTCTTATAGTTGCTTTATATTTATCTTTGATATTACCATAGTGTGCACATAGTGACTCTAGAGTGAATAGACCCCTGATTGTTAATGGCAATGCTTCAACACTAATATTGGACCTAATATTTGTTATTATCCTTAACTCTGTAACTGATTAATGTACCCATCATATGCTCCACCCCAAACAATTATTCCATAATTTGCTACACTATTGAAAAATGCATAATAAATCATCATAAGAGTTCCAACATTCATATACTTTTTGAGCTTATAGAATACACCTACAAGGTATTTGGATTTGCTAACTATGTTTTTTACATGTATATCCCACTTTAGTTTATAGACAAAAATAACACCCAAATATTTACAGCTCTGAACTCTTCTTACTCTAAGTTTATTAATACATATATCACAACTAATAAATTCAGGCACACTGTCGCAGTAGCTTCCATAAGTCATGAATACAGTTTTATCTGTATTTAAAGACAGTTTCAATTCAGTTAAATAACCAAAAATAATATCCAAGTATTCATTCATCTTAGAGCAAACCTCACTCCATGTATTACCAGAGACCATGAAGCTGTGTCATCAGCATAGGATATTATATGCTCACTAGGTATCTGTTTCAACATATCATTCATGTAAAGAATAAACAACAATGGCCCTAATATGGTACCTTGTGGAACTCCAATATCAATAGATTTGTAATCGCTCACACACTCACCAACTCTTACTCTTTGTAATCGATTATTTAAATAATTTGTTAGTAATCTCTCAGCTTTACCCCTTATTCCAACTCTATTCAATTTGTGAAGTAGATTAGTAGATGATACATTTTACTTTATGTTTGGCAACAGTGTCTTTTTCTGTTACACACTTTTTATATTTTAATCAATATTGCGATGAGTTGACTAACAGATGTACAAGTTAAATGTGTTCCTTTCTTAAATAAAGTGTATAATATAATATAAATGGTCTTTTAATATAACACAATTCATCAATCAATTTATTATTGTCAACGCTATCAAAAGCTTTAGAAATATACAAATAGGTAACCACAGTCGGTTTACATTCGTCAATATTGTTAACTATGAAATCCGACATAATTTTCAAAGCATTTGCTGTACTTTTATTCTTACGAAATCCAAATTGCCTATTTGACAGTAGATATATCATCATTTTTATCTATAAAATCAACAATTTTATCATAAACAATTCTTTCAAAGATTTTTGCCATGTTAGATATCAATGATATTGGTCTGTAGTTATTTGCCAGACTTCTCATACCAGATTTGTGTATTGAATTTAATATTAGTACGTATTTATTGATTTGTTCACGTATAAAATGAAATTTTATATCTACCTATATGTTTAGTTCTTTTGTGATTTGTTGGATTAGTGGATATGCTTATGCAACTTTGATTGTCTTCATATTGTGGTATTGCCAATTTATGCTTAATAATATTGACTTTAACCAAATCGCTTCTTTTGTACTTTCATAAAGTGCCATATATTCTGCTTCTGTTGAAAAAGTGGCTACAGAAATTTGTCTTTCTGTATTCCACGTAATTGTACAATTGTTAAAGATTTGGAATATATATCCAATTGTACTTTTACGGGTTGTTTCGTCACTACAGCAATCAGCATCCACATATACAACAATCACTTATAATCATTTCTTACGTATGTAAGTTTAAGATTAATTGAGCCATTAATATATCTTAATAACTTTTTAAGACATTTCCACAGTTTAATATTTTTTTTTTTTTTTTAATTTGGTATCTACTCAAAATATTGATTGCTGTGCAAATATCAGGTCGGGTAATACGCAACATTGCGTACATTAAGCACCCTATTAAATTTTTTTTTTGCAAAGTGCTTCATAATATACGGTATATCAGTGTTGTAGTCAGGATGAACGAAACGACACGTGATTATTTTATACATTTATTTAAAGTCTTTACTGTTTGAAAGTCTAATGGCAATTGTGTTGTACATTTACAAAGATTAAATAAAGAAAATAGTATATAAGTTAATATTGTGACGTGTTCGGTCACAGAAAACACAATTAACAAAACAACACAACGAATTTATTTAAGTACTAAAGTTAATTTGACTACACTACAGTTATAAACAAGTCTGCACAATTTATTTCACTAAAAGTCTCCTTTAATAGCCGTTCCGGTAGACACTATCTATCGCTCTCTATGAACTCTATCGCCTCTATGGTTCGCCTGTATCGCCTATCGATCGCTTCCAAACATCAGCTGTTAATGTCAACTAACTCGATGTGTGTCTCGTCCGCCTTTTATAGTCTTCTCAGCCTTTTTCTAGGGTATTCTACAGCTGTCTAGTAATCCAATTGTTTTCCCATTGATCTTTGCTGGTGTTTTCTAGATGTTTCAGGAAAGCCGAGAATATTCCTTATGTAATCAGGAAAGATGTTCATTAATTATGCTCACACCAATTTAATTGGCAAGTACTCGTAACACTGCCCCCTTCTTAGAATTGATCGTCCCGATCAATGTCTTGACCTTTGTAGGGCGCCAAGCGGTCCAAGTGTACAACTTTCATCTTGGCCTTTAGTCCTCTCTGAATACGGTAGACCACGTCATTACGCCTTCTGACCACAGTGTTAGGTCCTTCCCAGGCTCGCTATAGCTTCGGTGAGCGTCCTTTCCGACGGACAGGATTGTAAAGCCACACCTGGTCCCCTTCTCTGAATCCTGTGCTGTTGGCTCTCCGGTCGTACCTGGTCTTCATGCGGTCACTCCCTACTTGGATTTTGTTACGAACGGCTCTATGGATGGTATCGAGTCGTTCCTCTAGCTGCTGTGCGTAGTCGGTAGCCGAAGGTCGCCGATCTTCTGGGTGTCCAAACCGGATGTCCATAGGTAACTTCAGCTCTCTTCCAAATAAAATGCTGGCTGGTGTTCTGCCGGTGGTCTCATGAACCGCACTTCGATAGGCCAACAGGAACAAAGGTATGTGCTGGTCCCAGTCTGTCTGGTGATCGTTGACAACCATTTTCAAATTGGTTTCCAGCGTCGCGTTAAACCGTTCGACCATTCCGTCAGATTGTGGATGTAATGGAGTGGTCCTAGTTTTCTGTACTCCTAGCAGCTCACAGACTTCCCGGAATACCGTGGATTCGAAGTTCCGTCCCTGGTCAGAGTGGATTTCCATCGGAACTCCATACCGACTGATCCATTGGTTCACCAGCATTCCAGCGACCGTAGTAGCTTCTTGGTTTGGTATTGCGTACACTTCGGGCCATTTGCTAAAATAGTCCATCACTACCAAGATGTACTTATTGCCAGCAGCTGTTGTTGGGAATGGTCCTGCTACGTCCAGAGCTATTCTCTCAAATGGGGCACCAACATTGTACTACTTCATTCGCCCTCGGCTTCGAGTCTGAGGTCCCTTGGCTGACGCACACGTTGGACACTTCCTACACCAATTTTCGACGTCTCTTCTACACTTTAGCCAATAAAATCGCTCTCGCACCTTCTCCAACGTCTTTGTTACTCCGAAGTGTCCTCCACCAACACCTCCATGGACTTCTGTCAGCACCTCGTTGACTCTGTTCTTCGGGAGAACTTCTTGATGTCGAATTTTAGTTCCGTCAGGGCTTTCCCACACTCGTTTTAGTACCCCATTCTCGATGATGAGCGAATCCCATAAGGCCCAATAGCTCTTCGTGATGGCACTTGTGCTACTAACATCTGCCCAGGTAGGTCGTGCTGTTCCTGCCTTTTTCCACCGCAGTATCGGTTTAATGTCTTCGTCGTTATCTTGGTCTTTCGCCAGGTCTTCGTTCTGCCAGTGTTCTTCAGGTTCCACCGTCGTCTGACAGATCCTTGCCAAGTTGACTGGTTCCTTCTTTTCGGCGGCCATGCAATGTTTGCAGTTCTTCGAGCATGGTCTTCGCGAGAGGACATCAGCGTTACCATGTTGTTTTCCAGCACGATGCTCGATGCTGAAGTCGTACACTTGCAGCCGCTGTAGCCATCGAGCCAGTTGTCCCTCTGGGTTTTTAAATTGCAGCAGCCATTTCAGGGACGCATGGTCTGTCCTTAACAGGAATTTTCGTCCGTAGAGATACTTATGGAAATGTTCGAGAGTTTTGACGACTGCCAGCAATTCTCTACGGGTCACGCAATAGTTTCGCTCCGGTTTTGACAGCGTCTTACTGAAGTAGCCAATGACTTTTTCTTTTCCTTCCTGCATCTGCGACAGTACACCACCAATTCCTACATTACTGGCATCCGTATCGACAATGAAGTCTGTGTCGAACTGTGGGTACGTCAGTATTGGGGCTTGAGAAAGGGTAGACTTCAGTGTTTCAAAAGCTTGCTGACATCGTTCTGACCATTGGAAAGGGACACCATCCTCTGTTAACTTGTGGAGCGGTCGAGCTATATCTGCAAATCCCTTTACGAATCGTCGATAATAGGAACACAGCCCCAAAAAGCTTCTCAAGTCGAGTTGGTTCTTCGGAACAGGCCAACTTCTCACAGCTTCAGTCTTGTCAGGATCAGTTCTTATTCCTTCTGAGGTGATAACGTTGCCAAGATATTTCACCTCCTTACAGAACAGATGGCATTTCTTGGGAATGAGTTTCAACTTGGCTGCTGAAAGCTTCTTGATCACTTCTTCGACATTCCGGACGTGGTCTTCGAATGTCTTTCCCAGTACTATCACGTCGTCCAAGTACACCAGACAAACTTTCCAATTGAGCCCTTGTAGCACATTTTCCATAAGTCGCTCAAAGGTGGCGGGAGCGTTACATAGTCCAAATGGCATAACGTTAAAGTGCCACAGCCCATAACCAGTCGTGAATGCGGTCTTCTGCTTGTCTTGTGGATCAAGTTCCACTTGCCAGTATCCACTCTTCAAATCTAACGTTGAAAACCATTTGGCACCAACCAAGCTGTCAAGGGTGTCGTCGATTCTGGGTAAGGGATAGCTGTCCTTTAAGGTTACGTCGTTGAGCTTCCTGTAGTCAACGCAGAACCTGGTCGATCCATCCTTCTTCCTAACCAACACTATCGGAGAAGCCCAAGCACTTTGCGATGGTTCGATTACTCCCTGTTCTTCCATGTTCTTCACCAGGTTGTTGACTTCTTCTTGCTTAGCCCATGGAACTCTTCTAGATGGTTGTTTAATAGGACGAGCTGATCCCGTGTCTATACGGTGGTATGTCAGATTCGTTCTCCCAAAGTCGTTGTCAGAGAGGGCGAAGACGTTTCGATACTTGTTGAGCAGTTCTTGGAACTTTCTAATTTGTTCGCTGTTAAGGTTTGTGGCCGAAGAAGTCTCGAAGAACGGTTGGAAGCGGTTCGCTCTCTGCCATTGAGGATTCAGCTTCGACTTCGCATTGGAGGATGGACACCACGGGTTCAAGGACTCCTACTTCCATTCCTTTACACACTTTCTGTTCGAAGTCCTTCAAATTGACCTTTCTGACAGATGCGTTCGGCGTCCCAGTTCGAATAAGTGTTCGTCCTATCAGTATGGCTTTCTGTGTCAAATCCGGGTTTTTGGCTTCTACTATCCCCACCAAACCATCCGCACCTTAGTCGTCGATGTTTATTTTGAGAACTACCTCGGATCTAGCAGGTAGTAATCGGTCTTCTGCTACGATGACCTTTCGAAGACCGTACTCTTTGGTGGGGTTTGTCATCACCAACTCTTCCTTGCCGATGCGTAAAATGCCGGAGCCCAAATCCAGATTAATTTTATTTCGTTCAAGAAGATCCAAACCGATGATCACGTCGTCGGCGACATCGGCTACCAGTGCCCTGTGTCGAAGGCATACTTCTCCCAGTCTCAATTCGATGTCGCATTCTCCTCTAATCGGCGCTGTTTCTCCGGTAACCGTGGTCAAACGCAGCTTCCTCTGCAGGGGACGGATTCTCCACTCGTTAACGATGTTCGGCTGGATTATGGTCTTTGAAGCTCCCGTATCGACCACCATTCTAACCTTCTTGTTGTTGATGTGACCTTCGACGAATAAGGACTTGCTTCCATTTAGTTGGGAAACGACGATTTCTGCTGGGGCTTGGTGGGGAGAAGCCAACTTGCGCCCCTCAAAGTTGGCTGATCTTAGTTTCCCGACTGCTGTCGGTCCGCACGGCGTTCTTCGGCCGGGCAGTCTCGCCGTAAATGTCCGTGCCTTCCACATTCCCAGCACCTTGGTCTTCCTTTGTTTTTGTCACAGTCTCGGGAAAAGTGACCGACCTTCCCGCATTCCCAACATTTGGCCGATTCTCTCTTGTCGTTGATGGTAGTCTTCTTGACAGTTTCGACGCATTCTTTAATCAGCCTCGTAACGTCATTCTTGTATTCGTCGTCTTCAACAGCTGTTTGGCGTACACGCACGTGGCCCTTAGAAGCTTGTTTTGCAGCTTCGAATTCTAAGGCGTGCGCCAGTGCGTCACTCGCAGTCTTATGGCGGGCCAAACGGAGAACTTGCTGTAAGTCGGTGTCCCTCACGCCATCGACGAATGTTTGGACTGCTAGCTGGTCTGCGAAGTCCTGCGGAGCGGTAGGATAGGCCAATCTAACTAGACGTTCCACATCGGCCTCGAACTCCTGTAGATTTTCTGATGTCTTCTGATTGCGACACTTCAGTTGAGTCTGGTACACTTGTTGCAAATGTTTGTCGCCATATCTCATTTCAAGTCGCTCTAGCAGCGCAGAGAAGTCCCGTTGTTGGCGCTCTGAAATACCTTGAAGGACGTCCAATGCTTCTCCTCGCAGAGCTATGACCAGCGCCGTTGCTTTCTCAAAATCGTTCCAGTTGTTTGCTTCTGCCGCTGCCTCGAACTGTCTTTTGTATACAGACCAGCAAACTTTTCCGTCGAAAGTCGGTGGTTTAATTCGAATTGGCAGTGTCTTCGGACTTTACTTCACTTGCCGGTTTTGTGTTCTCGAACTTCTGTCTCATCTTCTCTACTTCCTTTTGTACTTCTTCTTTCAACTCATCTCTTAGCTTTTCTTGTCGTATCTCCAATTCTTGTCGTACTTCCTGTAATTCTTCTTTTAATCCTTCTTGCTCAATTTTTATTGTCCCTATATCTTCGACCAATTTATCTTGAACTGCCTTAATTTCTTCTTTGCTTGCTTTAATTTCTTCCTTCATTTCTTCTTGTGCTAATTTCATTTCGTCCTGTCCAGCTTCCATTTTATTCTTCAATTCTTCCTGGCCTGCCTTCACTTCTTCCTTCATTTCTTCCTGGCCTGCCTTCATTTCTTCCTGGTCTGCCTTCATTGCCTTCATCATTTCCATTAAAGCCTTTATTTGTTCTTCCATTATTGCTGATTGTTTTCTTGTTACTGGCATAAAGCTTCAAAATTCTCCTTCTCTTCGGACCTCTTCTACGATCTGTCGCACTAACTTTCTTCGGGAATCTTCAATTCCCTTACTATCCCACTTCTGACACCAAATGTGACGTGTTCGGTCACAGAAAACACAATTAACAAAACAAAACAACGAATTTATTTAAGTACTAAAGTTAATTTGACTACACTACAGTTATAAACAAGTCTGCACAATTTATTTCACTAAAAGTCTCCTTTAATCGCCGTTCCGGTAGACACTATCTATCGCTCTCTATGAACTCTATCGCCTCTATGGTTCGCCTGTATCGCCTATCGATCGCTTCCAAACATCAGCTTTTACTGTCAACTAACTCGGTGTGTGTCTCGTCCGCCTTTTAGCAGAGACAATAGAGAGACGTGCAACTTAATGTAAAATTTGAGTTCGCAATACCGAACTGGCCGACTGTGATGGAAGATGGATGTAGATGGCGCAACGGTAAAATTAAAAAAAAAAATGCGCGGTACCTGTGCGACATTCAATTTTTCTATTTTTGTAAATCCCTGATTAACTGAAATAATTCGTAGGCGTAGTTTCATTAGAAAAAAATGTTTATTGAAAAGTATTTACATATGTTTGAACAAAACTATTACTTAGGAGTTTTGAAATTAAATGAAATTGAGAAAAATAAAATATTGTGAAATATTAAAAAGAATATATGCTCGGGCGCCACTTTGTCAAACAAAGAAAAATATTTAGCCTGGTATGGGTCTCATTAACATTTTCTCCTGCCACAGTTGTGACCTACAAGACATAATATAAGTTACTCGTTTCATATAACATGTCTGCTACAATACGTGTTTACCTTTCTGGATTAGATGGAAAGTAATGCATTCTTTCCACTTCTTCTGCCGCAGATCCACAAACGAGACAACGCGTTTGGGGCATCTATAACAAATATACTTAAATCATATTTTCAACATTGTAGAAAACATTTATTTACCTTTATGTTTGGAAAAGATGAGGTTAAACTGTAAATGTTCACACAATTACTGCAGCCTAGTCTAAACACCGACCTAAACACTAAACACTCGTCTAATCACTTTAACAGTTAAATTCGCCTGAACAATGTTCACAATAAACGAAACAAACAGAACTGAGAATTTTATGCTGCGAACAAACACAAACACAACAAACGCTTTTAAATGGCGGACTCCTGACACAGCTGACAGCCAAAACAAAACTACGAAAGCGCCATCTGAACTCACCTTCCCAATTGTGCAAGAGAAATACTCTCATGTCCAATTACGTTAGGAAGACAAGGAACAAATAAACGAGTTCTAGCGAACCTTTTTTCCTATGTATTTGCACGTCTCTCCATTGTCTCTGCTTTTATAGTCTTCTCAGCCTTTTTCTAGGGTATTCTACAGCCGTCTAGTAATCCAATTGTTTTCCCATTGATCTTTGCTGGTGTTTTCTAGATGTTTCAGGAAAGCCGAGAATATTCCTTATGTAATCAGGAAAGATGTTCATTAATTATGCACACACCAACTTAATTGGCAAGTACTTGTAACAATATGAATCACGGTCCCACGGGTACCACCGTGGACCGGTCTATAACCAAAGAATGGTAAACAAAAATAACTAAACAATATTAGTTACTACAGGAAGCATTAATCAGTCACTGAAATAAACAACATCAGAACAGGCAGAAGTTGATTTAGATTTCAAAGGTAACATAATCTCTTTTTTTTGTTTAACTATAATTCTTACAATTCGGCCTTTCCTGATGAAAATTGACGCCCTCGTCAATATTGGCTTTTTGATAATAAATTCATTAATACATATGTGGATATATAAATATTAAATAAATGAGATACAGTACAGTACATATACAATCGACTATAAGAAAAAATACATAGGTAGTCATAATAGCATAACGATTATTCAAAAATACTGAAACAAATTTAATAATAAATCAAACATTTTTGGAAACAAGTTTCAACCTTTCGCTTGATAAAATCCCTTTATAAAGTGTCCTACCTTGTCTTTCTCCCTCTATGTCTTCTACAATATACCTGTCCTTATCTAAAACTTTCGTAATACAATACGGACCTTTATATTTTATCTCTAGCTTTCTACTATGCCCAGTGGAAGGTAATTGACTTTTTACCAAAACCAAATCTCCCACCTTAAATTTTCTGTCCCTTACGATTTTATTTTCGCATTGTTTTAACTGTTTTAAACGATTCTCCTCAAGTAAAACGCCCACTTGCTCATTTTTCTTTTGATCGTTAAGTTCAGAATTGAGCTCAATAATTTCGATCGTTAACGGATTATCATGCAATAGTGCGATTTAATCGCTCAATTTGTCCATTACTGCGCGGAGTTCCTGCAGCAATTTTTACATGAATTATGCCGAATTCCTTACAGAACTCCTCGAATATTCGACTAGTATAAGCTGTGCCTCTGTCGGTAATGACTCTGAAAGGCTTTCCGTAGTGGGAGATAAATTCTTGTAAAAATCTTAGTTTCAAAAGCACTTGTGTCCTTTACCGCCTTTAAAGCAGTGTACTTTGAAAAACCGTCAATTATTCCGACAATAAAACTATTTTGGCAATCTGTTTTTAAGAAAGGACCCAAATGGTCCATGTGAACCGTATGAAAGCATTTTGTGCCCTTTTCCAAAGGGTGTGCAAAACCTAAATTTTTATGTGAGGCAGGTTTATGATAAAGACAACTAATACATCTATTTATATATCCTGTCACAAAATCTCGCAGTTTAGGAAATTAATAACACTTTAATTTTTTCAAGGGTTTTATCGACTCCCAAGTGATTCAGATTTCTATGAGCCTCGCTTACTATATCGTAGCGCAGGTCATTGGGAACATATAAACGAAATTTATCACGGCTGATTTTAAAAATTCTACCGTTACACATGGTATACTTTTTATGTTTCTCAACGTTACCGTCTTCTAAACTTTTTGAAATGGTTTGAATTTCAGGATCTGTTCGTTGTAGTGCGGCTACCCAGTCGGTTGTTACATTAATATGATTTACTGGTAACCCCTCAATTTCGGTTTCTGTACTTTCCTCTGCTGGGTACCTACCTAATGAGTCCACCACTACATTAATCGAGCCTTTATGATGTTGAATTGTATATTGAAATTCTGATAAACGAATAAACCATCTTCCAATACGCGGGTTTAAATCACGTTTACTCTCTAGCATTTTCAAACTATTACAGTCCGTTTTTATGACGAAATTAATTCCAATTAGATAGACCCTAAATCTCTCAACTGAGCACACGATAGCTAAAGCCTCAAGCTCAAACGAATGGTATCGTGATTCTTCCGGCGTAGTTTTTCGACTAAAATAACATATCGGGTGCATTTTCATATCTTTTTGTTCTTGATACAAAACTCCGCTCAACCCCACCTTACTGGCGTCGATGTGGAGTTCCGTTCTAGCATGAGGATTGTAGATACATAAAACAGGCTCGCTACTTAATTTAGTTTTTATACAATCCATAGCCTTTTGCTCAATTTCAGTCCACTTAAAAATCCTATCCTTCTTTAAAAGATCCGTTAAAGGATGAATGATGGACGCGAATTTTGCTATAAACCTACGAAAAAAACTTGCCACACCGGCAAAGCTTCTCACCCCTCTAACGTCTTTAGGTTCTGGGAAATCTATTATGCTCTGCAATTTAACTTTACCCGGCGATATACCCAATTCACTAATTTCAAACCCTAAATATTCAATTTTATTCATAAAAAATCGACATTTATCAATCCTTACGGTTAGGTTAGATTCCCTCAAAATATTCAAAATCCGTCGTAAGTTTTTCATGCCCTCCTCGACCGTTTTACTCGGAATGATAATATCGTCTAGGTAAGCCATAGCTATAGTGAACTTAAAATTTTTCAAAATTAAATTGATAAACCTTTGAAACACGGACGGGGCATTGCATAAGCCAAATGGCATGCGTTTAAATTGGTAAGTGCCGTCAGGCGTTACAAAAGCTGTTTTTGATTTAGAATTACCTTCCATCGGGATCTGATAAGCCCACTGCGTAAATCTAAACTAGTAAAATACCGTTTGTTGTGCAACAGGTCTAGCTGGTCGTCTATGCGGGGAAGTGGATAATGGTCCTTTCTGGTGATGCGGTTCAGGGCCCGATAATCCACACATAGCCTATAGTCTCCTGTCTTTTTTCTCACTAGAAGGCATGGACTTGCAAAAGGTGAACTAGAGTCTTCGACAATAACAGCTTCTTTCAATTCGTCCACAATTTCACGCACTTTTTCCCGCTCGTAGAAAGATAAGCGATACGGTTTGTACACTACCGGCGCGTCACTTAGCACTTCGATCTTCATTTCCGTTTTATCAGTAACACCCAGCTGATGCATATTTCGCGCAACTACGTCTTTATATTCATTTACGAGTTCCACAAGATTTTCTGCGTGTTCACCAACTAAATCGGTCGTAATTTCCAATTTCTTGATTTCTTCGGTGTTTATTTCGCGCTCTTTTATTTCTTTCGGTATGATTTCTTCACAAAGCTCGCCGCGAATAACGACACTATCTTTCGGGATGTTGACTTCTTTACTCGTTAGATTTAACACTTCGATTAATGTCTCGCCTTCATGATCGGTTTTCACAATACATCGAGGAATCATAAATCGGCTTTCTCTCATACCACCCTCTATGCAAAGCTCGTGGTTAGTTATGTCACTTTGGATTTTAATTCTACCGACATAATTACTTGGAATTTTTGTTGTCTCAACGATTCGAAAATCTGCCTTACATGGTTCGTTTGCCATCGAACAACCATTATCTTGGATTATAAGCTCGTCATATTTACTTACTATCACTATGTAGTCTTGCTCTGTGTAAGGATGTCCTACAATCATTGGAACTTTTTGTGACTCGTCAGGTACCACGTGAATTTTTACTTTAGCTGTGACATCATCAATTGACAAATTTGCGGTGAAAAGACCTAACGGTTTAACAATGCCTTTACCATATCCAACTAAAGGTTGCGACTCACATTCATAATAAGAGAATCCAAGATCGTGAACGTCACTTTCACGCATCGTTACGCAACTACTACCCAAGTCTACGTAACACTGAGTTGGTTTCTTATTGACAATTGCCTTTTTGAAATATTTGGAATGAGTATTATCGCAATTTTCATTACGTTCGTTTGTGAATTGGAACTACTCACTCGTTGTGTTTGATTGGGTAGTTTCTTTCCTTGACATTCTTTTGCAAAATGTCCTACTTGGCCACACTTGAAGCATTTTATAATGCGATTTTTGTTTTCCCTGGAATCTCTTGTAACTTCAGCGCTACCAGAACTTCTTTGATTTTTCGATAATGGATGTTTGAATGGAACATCTGGAGTTCTACTAATGTGTTTAGAACCAGCCTTTAGGTCTTGTAGTAATTGTCTCGTCGTGGAATATTTACGAAGAGGTCCCAAATATTCGCGAAATCTGTTGTTATTTAATCCATCCACTATCCATTCAATTGTTTCCGGTAAACTCATCTCGCACTTGTTACACCGGGTCAGTTTTTCAAAAAAGTATTCCGTTATATTTTGATTGCTTTTCCACCGATAATTTTGAGCATCTAAACGTCTTGTTATTGCGCTCTCGGTTGTACCAAACGTTTCTTTTAGCAACACAGTCCATTCTTGCCAGCTTCTTTTCGCATCCGGTCGCAAACTATGGCACCATGTTTTTGCTACTCCTGACAGTTTTGACAGGCCATAATGATTTATAACGATCTCGTCCCAATCGTATATTTCACCATATTCTTCAATTTTTGCGATCCATTCTTCTATACTTAAATCTTCTTTAACTGGATCAAACTCAGGTAAAAACTGATGTAGATTAGGAAAATGTCTAAGACCACCACGGTCTCCTTCGCTCGTCACTTCCATTCCCGCCGACACGTTTTCTGGCGCGTTATCATTCGACATGTTTTGTTCACTACAAATTTCCCGATATCTTCAGTCTAAGTTGCAAACTCAACCCCCAGACAAACACCGAAATTCGACCAACAAAACAACTGAAAAACCGCACGAAAAACGACACAAAATATAAAACGGCTTAATCTGTTGCGGGCAATTTCTGTTAAATCCCACTTCTGAAATTGTTGTAGTCAGGATGAACGAAACGACACGTGATTATTTTATACATTTATTAAAAGTCTTTACTGTTTGAAAGTCTAATGGCAACTGTGTTGTACATTTACAAAGATTAAATAAAGAAAATAGTATATAAGTTAATATGAATCACGGTCCCACGGGTACCACCGTGGACCGGTCTATAACCAAAGAATGGTAAACAAAAATAACTAAACAATATTAGTTACTACAGGAAGCATTAATCAGTCACTGAAATAAACAACATCAGAACAGGCAGAAGTTGATTTAGATTTCAAAGGTAACATAATCTCTTTTTTTGTTTAACTATAATTCTTACATCAGAGTTAAGTGCATTGTTATTTAATTTAGATGGTAATGGAGTAGTTACGCTTTTAGAATTATTCATTTTAAATTTTGTCAATACCGTATTCGGATACGAACTTTGGTCAAGTGTTATTTTATTTTCTATACGTTCCATATTAATGCCTAAAAATAATTTTATTTCTTGTAGATCAACCATTTGAAATTACTTCATGAGATATGTTTTAAAATAAGTCATAGTGCTCATGTTACCAGTAGCAATTACTAGATTATCAACGTACAGAATTAAATAAAAAATTTTCATTTACGTTAAAGCATCGATCGACTTGTGAATTTTTTATAATTTAGTTTCATTAAAGATTGATCATACCTTTCAAACCAGCACCTAGTTAACTGTTCTAAACCGCAAAGTGATTTGTTTGATTTGCATACTAAGTCTCCATTAACTTTTAAACCCTCTGGAACTGTCATATATTTTTCTTCTTGTAAAATACCATTAAAAAAATCCATATAATGTATAGCTAAATTGAATTGATTTGCAAAAGCTAAAATTAACCTGAATTTTCAGATTGCAACTGGAGCAAAGGTTTCATTGTAGTCAATTAAATATTGTTGACTAAAACCTTTTGCTACAAGTTGTGCTTTATATCTTAAGGGTTTTCCATGTTCATTTATTTTAATTGTAAAGACGCATTTACAATCTACGATATTTTTATTTTGGGGTTAGGTACGAGTACCCAGGTATTATTAGACTCACAATGATCGTCCCTATTTTGAATTTCTTGATAAGATTTAGGGATTGTCATTGCTGTGGAGTTAATTGGAAATAAATATACGCTAACGTCATTAATAATGTCGTCGTATATTTCTTCATTATATGAAAACATAGGACGTTTTCATGGGCGTACCCAGGTAGGGGCAGGGGGGGGCAGCTGCCCCCCCCTGGATATCCCGCAGAACATGTATGAACTCGCCTAATTACTAATCAAAGTGTAAACGGGGCCTTATGCTCTAACTTTTAAATAAACCGTGCAGTTAGACACTGGAAAAATGCACGGTGCAATAGCCAAAAAACCGCGCGCGACAATGGCGGACGAAGATTACCGCGTGCAAACGCTTGGCTGTATTCGGAAATCTTCGGTAGGGAGTTGCGAGCTGAGAGGTTGCGAGCGACTAGCATTTGTATTATTTGACATGTTGTTTTGCAGAAGATCCTCGAATATTACTTTTAAAGTAGAAGCGATTTAAATTAAATAAAAATGCATGCTTAGTCAAATTTACTTTTATTTATTTGACTACCTATAATAGACCAAGAGCCAGTGACCAATTTTAGGTTGTCATATCAAAAGTCACGAAATTTTCCACAGTCAATCCTCTGTACCTACTGAAAATTAAAAGCCACTTCTGGCAGCCCTCTGTGGCCGGGGTAGACTACCCTAAAATTTTAAGGAGGGTAAGAAATAAGTTTTATTTTAATTAAAGTATCAGTCATAAAATTTTAGGAAATTATTTTTGACACTATTTTCTCTTCATAGAATTTTTTCCAGAACATTTACATCTCTCCTAATTGTTAACAGAACACTATAAATATTTACAAAAAAAAATCATTTTTGTCATTTCATCAGTCTTCAAATTTTAATAGGATAAAATAATTACATAAACAATAAATTATTGTTGTCGTCTGATGTACACGTGCCTAGAACCGCTGCCGATGCGACAAGTGTTTATAGAAACGGGAAGCGGGAAGTAAGGGACGACAAACCGAGGCCAAGGAACATAAACATTCTTACAAAGGGAAATATGTATAAGAGAATAGGATAGATGAATTTGTACCGTGAAAGCCATCACATATATTATATAAAATAAAACTATTGTTAGCTGTGTTAGTTTTCTGTTGTATTTTTTTAAAATCTTTAACATCAGGAGTGGGATTACTCATTGTCCTGTGTGCAAAAACAATATTTGAAAAGAAAGACTAAAAAAAAAAAAGATTTTTTTTTAAAAATTGTGAAAGTGATTAAACGAAAATACCTTAAACAAAGTTATGCCGAGAAATAAAACGGATCGCTCTCCGTCACGGCGGCATAGGAAAAGCAAGAGAAGGAATCGAGAAAGGTCCGAACGACGTGAAGAACAAGGTCCACGTCGGTCCAGGAGTCGCACTCCGAGTCGCAGGTCGTCTTCAAGGCGAAGTAGCAGCAGGAAGACTGACCTGGGGGAATCAGTGTCTGTGTTAAGTCAGGCAATTGAAAAGGGTATGAACCAGTTAGTACAAAACATTGCGGTAAGGGATGACAACCGTATGGTGAGTGTTACCTCTCTTTCTATTAATATAATCCAAGAATTTGATCCGGTAAATCAGAATGTAAAAGATTGGTTAGAATCTGTTGATGAATATTCTCAAATTTATGGCTGGAACGATACAACTATTTGTCATTTGGCTCTCAATAAATTGCGTGGTCCCGCGGAGATTTGGTATCGCGGATTACCAACTCGTTTATTTTCATGGCAACAATGGAAAGAAATGTTATTACAAAATTTTGTTCCAAAAAGAAACTTGTATCGATCATTGCAGAACATGATGTCGTGCGTACCAAGTAATTATTCATCACTTTATGAGTATTTCTTCGCAAAATTAGCTCTTATACACAATTTAAAACTCACTATTCAGTCTGAGGACATTGTCAATTTAATAATGGGAAGCATTCAGGATCAACAAATTAGATTTTCTGTCGAAACTGCGGGAATAAATGACCCGAGTATTTTGGCCGGTCATTTTAAAACTTTGGACGAACGTCCAAAAGTAAATCAGAAAAATACAGCACCTCTCGTTAAAACAACCCAAATTAATTCGAACAACAATTTGATTCCACGGTGTTACAAATGCAAACAAAGCGGTCATTTTAAACGCGAATGCCCTCAAGCGCCATACAAAAATTACAACGTTAACTATGTGGGACCCAAAACCAACGAAAAATTTTTCAAAAACATATATATAAATAATAATCGCCTCAAGTGTTTCATAGATTTTGGCAGTGAATGTTCATTGATTAATGAAGCTGCCGCCAAAAGATTTAAATTACCATTAATATCCCTTGATAGTACAGTTGTTTTGTCTACCTTATCCGGACCCCAAATAAAACCCACATTCTTTGTGTGCGCTGAAATAAACTTAGATAATATAAGAAGAAATGTTGAATTTTTTGTTATTGAACATTGTATTATGGGAGTTGAAGTATTAATAGGCCAAAACTTCACCGAGCTGTATGATATACAATATATAAAATCCGCTAATACACTAAAATTCGCAGAATATAATTTTCAAATTAATTCGATTGAAACAACCAATATTAATATCGGAATTGACGATCCTTACGCAACTCAAGAACTTTTAGATCTTTTAAGCAACTACTCTAATACTTTTGCGAGTGACATGTCAGAAATCGGGAAAACTAACGTATCGGAAATGAAAATCACCCTTACTTCCAATAAACCCGTCGTTCACCGACCGCGACAATTTTCTGATCTTGAACGTGACCACATTAGGGAAATTACGGACAACCTCCTTCGAAACGGCATAATTCGCGAATCACATTCTCCTTATGGAAGCAGAGTTTTGCTTGTTTCCAAGAAAAATGGTGAGAAAAGGCTATGCGTAGATTACCGTGATTTGAATAAAATAACAGTGCAAGAGCAATACCCACTTCCTCGGATTGAAGACCAATTACGACGATTGTCGGGTTTCAAATATTTCACGAGTCTCGATCTTTTTTCGGGGTATTATCACATACCATTAGCACCAGAATCTATTCCTTTAACTGCATTTGTTACTCAAGACGGTCACTGGGAATTTCTGAGAGTTCCATTTGGGTTAACTTCCGCCCCGGCCGTATTTCAACACATGTTAAATTCGGTTTTGGGCAAATTACGATTTACAAAAGTCTTGGTATATCTAGATGATATATTAATTCCTGCCGTTTCAATATCAGATTCTTTGATTATTCTAAAAGAAGTGTTAGATAGACTAAAACAATGCGGGTTAACTCTAAATTTAAAAAAATGCTATTTCCTTCAGACAAAAATTCAATATTTGGGTTACGAAATTAGTGATTCAAAAGTAAAACCAAGTCAAAGTAAAATCAAAGCAGTAGCGCAGTTTCCGAGGCCAGAGAATATTCACCAAGTAAGGCAATACCTGGGTTTGACTGGGTATTTTCGCAAATTTATTCCTGATTACGCCACAAAATCTCGTCCACTTAGTGCTCTGTTGTTGAAAGAAACCACTTGGTACTGGGGCGATGCCCAACAAAAGGCTTTTGAATTACTAAAGCAGTGTCTTACGTCTGCACCAGTGTTGGCCCTATTTGACCCAGGAAAGGTTATTAAGTTATATACCGATGCTAGTCGGTTGGGTCTGGCCGGAATTTTGGTGCAGGTCCATGATAAAAGAGAAAGAGTGGTGTCATATTTCAGCAGACAGACCACTAAGGAGGAGCAAAAATATCATTCATTTGAGTTGGAAGCTCTTGCGATAGTGTGCTCTGTTAGACGTTTCCGACAGTATTTACTTGGGCGACATTTTACAGTTGTTACGGACTGTGCTGCTGTCAGATGTGCTTTCGCAAAAGGGGAGGTTAATGTTCGTATTGGTAGATGGGTAATGGAACTAAATGAATACCAATATGACATTGTTCACAAACAGGGTAAACAAATGCAACACGTAGATGCGCTAAGTAGAAACCCTTTGCTCGCTGAAAAGGGTGTATTTGTCACTGTTATAACCGAGGAAGATTGGTTGCTCGCTGCACAACAAGAAGATCGTGATATTCAAAATATTAAAAATATTTTAGAAACTGGCGAATTTTATAAAAACCCGCACATTTATAAAGAATACGCGTTAAAAGGCGGCAAAGTTTACAAAATAACTAATAAAGGTTTGAAATGGGTAGTTCCTAAATACGCAAAATTTCAAATTCTAAGAATGGCCCATGATGACTCCGGTCATTTTGGCTATGATAAAACCTACGATTTAGTGTCTCAATATTACTGGATGAAAGATATGCGTCGTTTCGTTAAGAAATATGTAAGAAATTGTCTCAATTGTATCTACTTTAAATCACCAGGAGGAAAACATCCGGGAAAGTTATACCCTATTCCAAAACCACCAGTTCCATTTCATACAATTCACATTGATCATCTCGGCCCTTTTATAAAATCGAAATCAGGAAAAACTCAACTTTTTGTAATAGTCGACGCGTTTACAAAATTCGTTTTAATTTATGCAGTTAAAAGTACCCAAACCAAACACGTAATCAAATCCATTAATGACATGATCAAGGTTTTCGGAGTTCCACATAGAATAATAAGTGATAGGGGTAAAGCGTTTACTAGCGAAAAATTTAAAATTTTCTGTAAAACCATTGGTACAAAACATTATTTAAATGCTGTCGCAATGCCACGAGGTAACGGGCAAGTCGAGAGATATAATCGAACGATATTAGATTCATTAGCCGCCAGCGGCGCCGGAGTAGACAATGACCGCTGGGATGAAAACATTAAAAATATTCAGGTGGGCCTTAATGGCACAATAAATAGAGCCATTGGGGTCACACCTAGTGAAGCACTAATGGGTTTTCGAGTTGTTTCACAGAGAAAGCTTAACATCGAAAATAATGCCATGCTGGATGTCACTTCGATCCGAACCAAGATGGTGGAAAATAATAAAGCATACCAGGAGCAACAAAAAAATTGGTTTGATCGAAAAAGATCCGAGGCCACCCACTTTTCTGAGGGGGATCTGGTATTACTTAGGGTAACATGCAATCAGGCCACTGGTGACAGTCGCAAACTACTTCCAAAATGGAGGGGTCCCTTTCGAGTAATTCGAGCTTTGGGAAACGATCGGTATCAGGTCGGTGACATTACTGGAAGTAGTCGATCCAGGGTTAAATATAATGGAGTGGCTGCAGTGGAAAACATGAGGCCATGGATCCATTATGGCAACGGTCAGGTTGGGCATAGCGATCTAGCTATGGGCATGGCGATCTAGCCATGGGCATGGCGGTCCAGCCATGGGCATAGCGAGCCAGCTATGGGCATAGCGGTTGTCAGATTATGCGTGGTAATAGTTTAGTTTAGTTTAGGTTAGGTTGGTATAACGCATAAGACAACGCTATGGGACACGAAAGTTGTGAGTCTTTCGTGGGCAGAGGTTCCCGGTAAGGGAGGAATAACCTCTGGGTCACATGGTACCACCAGTACGGTAACGTACTGGGTGACGGGCATTATCTATTTTTTTTTTTTATTGACTATTCTTGTTGGTATTTTTTTTTAATAATAAGATATAGTTCTGTAGTTAACAACTAACACACTAATCAAAGGTTGTTTTTCTTGCTTTTTGTTATTTTTTTTACTTTGACGAATGTGTTATGTTCGTAGTTTGGATTCCCAGCTAAACCAGAGCGGGACGCTCCTGAAGTCAGGAAAGGCCGATTGTTGTCGTCTGATGTACACGTGCCTAGAACCGCTGCCGATGCGACAAGTGTTTATAGAAACGGGAAGCGGGAAGTAAGGGACGACAAACCGAGGCCAAGGAACATAAACATTCTTACAAAGGGAAATATGTATAAGAGAATAGGATAGATGAATTTGTACCGTGAAAGCCATCACATATATTATATAAAATAAAACTATTGTTAGCTGTGTTAGTTTTCTGTTGTATTTTTTTAAAATCTTTAACATTATATTCAATGCCAGAACGAAATTCCTTCACCAACAATCTGCCAAAGCGAAAAACATGTCCGTACGAGTGCAAGTAAGACAGAAATATAGAAACCTGCGAGTTAGAGAGAGAGCGCTAATTGGGCATGTTTGGACTTCATTGGACATAGCTTTGAAATTATACATAATGCGATAGATTTTTCTTAATGTAAGATGAAATAAAAATGATAGTCTTGAATAAAAAAAGAATTGTAATAAATTTTAATGAACTGTTCTCAATACAGGCTGAACAAGGAATGTCCCCTAGACAAATAGATAGCCAGCTCGAACTTGGTTGCAAATGTGCTGCCATCTGGTCAGTGTGTCCAAAAGGTCATTCGGCAATTAGCCACTTAAAACTAATAATATACAGGAATTTCTGCTGCTTTAGACGCCATCTATAAATTAAAAGAATCTCGACGTATGGCGGCAATTTTGAAATTTATACGAGCGTATAGGGTTTTACTTATTTTTCTTTTAAATTTAAAAAAAAAATGGTTAAATCCAAAATTATTTATTTGTATATAAAATCATACAGCATTTGAGCATCTTAGCGATAATAATAAACTCAATATTTACTTAAACACAAATAGTAAACAATACAATAAAGATAGTTAAAATTAAAATTTAAACACATAACTTTCACAAACATTACTAAAAGGAAAATACCAGTAAATTAAAAATAAAAAGTCCACATGAAGTTTTGGCACAACTACTAAACAACAAACTGGAGAATAATATCACTTTATCAACGACCTGTCGAATGCAGTATGTTGGTTTACTTCTCTTAAAAAACAACTAAATCGTTTTTAAAAACTTACACAATAAATACACATAACACAGATCTTGTTTTACATTTTTTAAAACGTTTATGAATGCTGAATATTAAGTGCTTTACTTAATATTGGGTATGTGAGTGGTGTACGTTTTACCCTTATCAGTAGGTGATATTAGACTTTGGAAACGTAAGAATTTAGAGGGGAATTACGAATCAAAGCAAACAGACGAAAATAAATCGCATACATAGACAATTTTACTTAAGCGTAATCTACTCATAATAATTCGAAATAGCAATTTTCGGTCTATCGGTCGCTACTTAACCGGTTAACTTCCGAAGCTTTTTAAAATGACTCGTACTGGACATACTTACCAGGTGGCAGGCTAGTTCAACATCCCACACACTGGAATGTCCTTTTCTTAGTTTTTATATTCACTCAATCCGCTATTATTTCTTGGAATTGTCGCCAATATTCCCCAGTGGGCCCCACAGTATGCTTTTGTTTCGGCAAATGTTTATAAACATGGTCTCCGTCATCAGCGGGCAGATAAGCAGACCGTTTGGTTGTTTATAGTCGGCCATGCTGCCATTTCCGCGTCCTCGCGGATTACTGGGTTATAAGATGAAGTTCTGTCAAAAGAAAAGAAAAGAAAATTAAAAAAAAAATGTTATTTGGTCCCCTTTTTTTTTTTGTGAACCCGCATCTAGGGTTATATTTATTTATCAAGTCCCGCATCTAGGGACAACAGTACTTATTTTCATAAAGTCCCGCATTTAGGGACGCTCAAATTCAGTAGTCCCGCATCTAGGGACGTTCCTATTCATCAGTCCCGCATCTAGGGACAATTAGGTATTATGGCAGTATATAATAGTAATTTCTTTTGCATGAATTTTCCTTAAGGCTACACACAATACACATCTGTGTGTATTTTTGTTTGTAGTAGATATTTTTCTAATAACCTACGTCGAAGGTTATTGTTTCGCTTCATATATTCACATACATCACCAATTTCACATTCAAGCCTACATCATCATACACTTAGGTACCTACTCATTTTTCATACTCGCAAGCATAATAACATGTAAACAGCATATATACGTATATTCATTCTTGGTTTGTCTTATATACACTATTTTGTAATATGGAGCCAGTTCATTCTGACTCAGAACTGCTAGATTCGGGGTTATTGTCACTGTCGGATCTTGTTACATAAGGCTTTAATCTATCTACTGCACAAACATTTTCATATCGCTTTTGTGACCGTTCAGTTCCTAGTAAGTCAGATATAACGTAACGATCTTGACCTAGTACTTTATGAATAACATACGGTCCACTGTATTTCGGCAATAATTTTTTACTTTTTCCGTCGTTTGTGTTTGGCTGTGTTTTTAACAACACTTGATCACCTACCTTATATTCACGTGGCTTTACTCTTTTTTTGTCATAATATTGTTTTTGCAATAATTGTTTTTTTTCAATGACTCTACCTATTTCTTTTCTTGCTTCATGGCGGTTATCAATATTCTGATTAGTTTCTGTGTCAACATTGTTTTCAGTATTTGCGCGTAAAAATGAATCATCTATACCACGCGGTTTGAATCCAAAAAGTATTTCAAAAGGGCTTTTATTTGTGCTTTTATTGATTGTACAATTTATTCCCCACCGAATTTTGTGAATTACTTCATCCCATCTGTTTTCATCACTGACCATTGTACGTAGACTGTTTAATATAATTCTGTTATATCGTTCGACTTGCCCGTTCGCTCGTGGCGTTGCCGCAGCGACATGTACAAGTTTGATTGCTAATTGTTTGCAATACTTTTGGAATTCAACACACATATGACAAGTGCCTCTATCGCAAATGATTCTACGAGGAACACCGAAGGTATCAACAATACTATCGATAAATTTTATCAAAGGTTTTGTTTTTGTACTTTGCACGGCTTTAAGAAAAACGAATTTTGTAAAACTGTCTACTGCAACTATTAAATAACTAGCAAAAAAGCGCAGCTTTGTGAGGGCTCGCGAGGTATTTCTACCTAGTAATAATTTATTAACAATAATAAATAATAATATTATTTATTATTAATTAATAATATATATTATTATTAATTAATCATATATATTATTAATAATGAATAATATTATTAAAAGTATATTTTAATATATGAATTATTAATATGGACTTCTATAAATAACTCATACGACAAAAAAAATTCAAATTTCAAATTTTTTATTGTATCAAAGCATTTACATTCCTCATACGGATTTCTTCTTGTTTTCTACACTTCAACATATTTGAGTTTTTAATACTACTTAATCTATCATAAATAAATCTTCTATTTAATGCTAATCCTTCAAATGTTTTTACTCTTGAAAACGCGACATAAGTTAAACCAATAGAAGTTTCTTTTTCTCCAATATCTACAACAGCTTTATCTAATGTTAAACCTTGTGATTTATGAATTGTAATTGCGAAAGCTAATTGTAATGGAAATTGTTTTCTTGAGCAATTGGTATTTCCATTTTTCCAAAATTTAGTTATGGGTAATATTGGAATACAACCACTATTTTCGTAAGTTGAATAAGAATAATTTTCAAATCGGACCATTATCACTCGCGGAATTTGATCAGGGGGACTACAATTTTCTTCATAAATTATATCTTTGACATAACCTAAAGCTCCATTGACCAATCCATTTTCAACCCACAAATTAGAACGTAACATAACTTTAGATCCAATCGATAAAATAATAAATGGTTCAAGTCCACCTAATAATTCTGCACTTACTGATTTTGCCTCGGAACAATTGTGATGAGCCTCAACATTATCACGATTTACAATAAAATCTTTATATCCTTCACCATAATTTCTTCTAACAAAAATATATTTTGAAATAGTATCAATAGAATGAGGTAAAGAGGTAGTAAAATTTGTAATGTCTTGATGAAAATTGATGACTTGGCCACTATATCCAAATTGACCACCTTTAAGTTTATATACTGTTATAACTGGATGAACTTGAGCAATTAATTGTTCTTCAAGAAATGTTAATTTTTTTAAAACTTCAGGTTGTGGACCAGGGTCCATATTATTGTCTGTAGAAAATATATTCATTTCATTTTTTACTTGAAATTTACGACAAAGAGCACAAAGTCCGTCTTCTTCAATATGTAAATCGAACCAACGACGATGACATAAATTGCAATGTTTTAACTCCAAATTTTTCTGAGCAGTTTCGAAATTAACGGCATACTCTAAAAAGTGAACATTTCCGCGATGAAAATTAGATTCCATATTTCGAGATCTTTTCTGACGTTCTCTTAAATCATTCATTGAAACACGGTTATGTTCGCGTTCTTTACGGCCAGTTAACGTGCGTCTTCGTGGCATTTCGCTGCAACAATAACAATAAAACATTTAAACCAACATGTTTTACGTCAGATACAACTGGATAATGGATAGCATTTTTCTATAAAATTCTATCATAGGTACTTACGATCATACGCACTTACCTAATATTTTTTTTTAATCAATATTACACCTCAGAAATTGAGCAATAAAATAATATTTCACGCAATAATAATTAGTTTTCACACAATAAACCAACAGTGACGTTGTTTTTAAAATCTGTAGTGTTGTTGTTATGGCGCTGACGCTATTTCTACCTGTTTCTACTAATAGTAGAAACAATTTAGTTGACACATGCTTTCGACAGATGGCTTTAGTAGTATATTAAACAATTTAGTTGATACATGCCTTCGACAGATGGCGTTAGTAGCATATTAGTGAATTAGTAGTATATTAACATTAGTGTTCATATACAAATTTTATTTTTAAAAAAAATATTTAAAAAAAAAAGATATTTTAATGATAAATAACACATCTAGACATGATTCTAAATTACTATGTTAAATTTCAAATCTAAAGGCGTGATACTTTTTTCATAAAGTGTACCACAAAAATGTACAGATTGTTGAATTAGAGTAGGGCTCGCTTCGCTCGCCCTAATTATTCTTTAATTTGCTTGGTACAAAGGGACCTAAATGGTCGACATGTAAAGTATCCATAGGTTCTAAGACTTTAGTGATGGAATGTAAATATCCTGGTTGTTTTGAATATGTGTCTTTATTGTATTGGCAAGGCAAACAACTGCTTATATAATTCTTTACATATTTTCGCATTTTTGGAAACCAGTAGTTTTGTTTTATAGCATCTAGAGTTTTATCTAAAGCAAAATGTCCTATGTTATCGTGAAAATAACTGACTACTTGCCGTCGCCCGAATTTTGGTACAACCCACCGATTTCCTAGAGCAGTTTTTTTATAAATTTTGTTTTGGTTGAACGTATATTCTTTGTAAATTTGATTTTCTTCTTCGTCTATAGGGGTTCTAAGTAGGACATCCTTTAAGTATTTCATTCTACTGTCTTGTAATTGTGCCGACAAAATCCAGTCGCCTTCAGTTATATTTATTGTTAAGATTTCTAATTCTGGTTCTACTATGGCTTCAGGGTTTTCAATTGAGTTTCTACTGAGAGCGTCTACATGCGCCATTTTTGTTCCCTTACGGTAATCTATTGAAAAGTTGAATTCTGATATTGTTAGCCACCATCTAGCAATACGCGGGATTAAGTCTCGTTTCACTAGTGTTGCGCGGAGCGCGTTGCAGTCCGTAACAACCTTGAATCTAAGACCTAATAAATAAATCCTAAATTGTTTAAGAGTATTAACAACTGCTAACGTTTCTAATTCGTAGGAGGAATATCGTTGTTCCTCTTTGGTCGTTTGACGGCTGAAATAAATTACAGGTTTCAAAGAACCATTTTCTTGTGTCTGAAGCAATATTCCCCCTATTCCCATTTTGCATGCATCTGTATGCACCTCAGTTTGCGCATTTGGGCTATAAATGGCTAGTAACGGTCTCGTTGTTAGTTTCTCTTTTAAATTTTTGAACGATGTGGCCTGATCGGTTCCCCAATTAAATAAAACATTTTTCTTAGTTAAACTTGTCAGAGGTCGCGCAATGATAGCAAATCCTTTTATATATTTCCGAAAATATGAGGTAAGACCTAAAAATTGCCGTAACTGATGGACGTTTGTCGGTACCGGAAAATTAGCCACCGCATTAATCTTTTTACTACCCGGCTTTATGCCTTCTTTACTGATTTCATGTCCTAGGTAAGTCACATGAGACATAAAAAAATTACATTTTGACAATTTTAGAGTTAATCCTACCTTTCTGAATATTTCTAATATTTCTTGTAAAACTTTTAAACCTCCAGCTACGGTTTTTGAGGGTAACAATATATCATCCATGTAAACTAATACTGAAATCTGTTTTAAATGACCTAAAGCTTTATTAAGAGTTCTTGTGAATACAGCGGGCGAATTTACCAAACCATAAGGGCATCTGAGATATTCGTAATGACCGTCAGGGGTGACGAATGCTGTTTTGGAAATAGAGTTTGCATGCATAGGTATTTGATGATAACCCTGAGCCATATCAAGACTGGTAAAATATTCACTGTCTTTTAATTTATCTAAATGTTCGTCAGCTCTAGGCAACGGATAGCAATCCCTAACTGTTTTTGCATTTAATGCTCTGTAGTCTACCACCATTCGATATTCACCTGTTTTCTTTTTTATTAATAAGATTGGACTAGAATAGGGTGATACCGATTCTTGTATTATATTGTTTTCTAGTAGATCACTTACAATTTTTTTGACTATTTCTCTTTCTAAATTAGCGAGCCGATAAGGGCGATAAACAACTGGTTTATCATCGGTGACATTTATTATCATTTCATTAATAGAGGATTTCCCTAATTCGCTTGTTTGTTCTGCAAAACAGTCTCTATATTTGTTTATTAAATCTAGTAAACTCTGTTTTTCGCTTTTAGTTAATTGTTCGTTGACTTGATCGTTTAACTGCGACATAGTAAAATGGGATAAAACTTTGTTTGATAATACTGAAACATGAAACTTATTAGATTCCATTTCTTTCTCTTGACTGCATGGACTTGCTCTAGCTACTAATTGATTTTTGTTTATATTTATGCAAGATGGGGACAAATTTAGAATAGTAACATATCCATGTGTGGTAGTAATACATCGAGTAAGTAAAGTTTCCTTACCTGGGTTTTCTCTCAAACTACTGTTTACAAATACTTCACCTTCATACTCGTCTGGAGTGGTGACTTTGATATAACCAATGTGATTGGCCGGAATTGTAACTTCCCTCTCTGAGCACAGTCTCACTTTTTTGATGGGCAACGTTTCGACTTGTGGCAGGGGGCAGTCTTCTGCTTGAAACAATCGAAATTGATTGTCTTTGACCACAAATACCTTCTTATTTGTGTTCAAAAAGGATTGACCAATTAAAACTGGAAATTCTTGTACATAGTCTTCTACGACGAATACTTCTACTTCATCTTCCGCTAAGTCCACTGTCAAATTCATTTTGCACTTCCCCAATACTTTAGTAGTGCTACCATTGTAGCCTTTTAGATACAGTTCACAAGGAGTTACTTTTAATTTTAGTTCTTTCGCTTCCCGTTGACGTATTATGACGATAGCACATCCGGTATCGACGTACGCACTTAATTGTTTATCGTTAATAATAGACTTGGTATGGTAACACTTTAAGTCTGTGTTGTTACCCATACATCTAATTTTTGTGGCTGTTGCCTTACACGTTTCTTTAGTGTGTCCAATGCGTTTACAATTAGTACACTGTTGTTTTGGTTTTGGGCACTGTTTATAGGCATGATCACTCTCACCGCAGTTGAAACAGCGGTAATGGCTTTTCGATGACTCACCCTGGATACGTTGTCTTGTATAAGGGGATTGTCTGTATCTTGTAACGTATCTGTCCCTATCCATTTTATATCGGGGGCGTATAGGGGTTTCTGAGTCTTTTTCGGAAGTCAGAGTAGCCAGAAATTCTGAATATAAACTTTCTGGGGTAGGATATCTACCTGCCTTGGCACCTGTTTGAACTGAATTGTCTTTAATTCCGTCGATAACACACGACACAGCTTCCTTTCCGTGAATGTTGCAAGCACTTATTAATTCCATCTTTTCGAAATAATATTTTTCCCATGATTCGTAAGGATATTTTTGTCTGTTTAACATATTTCTCAATGTTGAAGCGTAGTCACGGTGTTCAGGAAACGTGGTTTCTATTAATTTCTTCCATTCTGGCCAGGTGAGTTCATAGTTTGTTAGATTATTGTACCATGATCTGGCAAACCCAGTTAACTTCATTTGCATAACATAAATAATGGTACTTTCATCCCATCCATTCAGGGATGCTAACTGTTCAATTTTTTGTATCCATTTTATAGATGAAAGTCCAGTTTGCCCTGGTCGAAATTCTGGGATTAAATTGTGTCCACTGGAATTTTCTCTATGACTTCTTGAAGTTGTTGCAGATCCTAGGATTCCATGCAATAATTGTTCTAGTTTATTGATGCGTTCTTCCTGGGTTTCACTTTGGTTTGATCTTAACTCGGGTGTTGTAGATCGTGGTAACACTGCACTTAATTGATCACTTTGTCTTTCATTACGCAGACGACTCGTGTGTTCACGGTGTCTAATTTTGTCACTTTTATCGCTGGCCTTCGGCATTTTTTTTTTTTATCAGATATTTTGGGTAAGCACAAGAGCACAATCCCACCGCTGCTAGTTGTAAGATGAAATAAAAATGATAGTCTTGAATAAAAAAAGAATTGTAATAAATTTTAATGAACTGTTCTCAATACAGGCTGAACAAGGAATGTCCTTTTCTTAGTTTTTATATTCACTCAATCCGCTATTATTTCTTGAAATTGTCGCCAATATTCCCCAGTGGGCCCCACAGTATGCTTTTGTTTCGGCAAATGTTTATAAACATGGTCTGCGTCATCAGCGGGCAGATAAGCAGACCGTTTGGTTGTTTATATTAATATTGTTGAAATATTACCTTGGAAATATTTTTCTATTCTTTACTTTACATACCTAATGTTTCATGTAGGTGTGTTTGCGTAGTGTGTTGAGTGTGTGACAAAACAGCCGCGGACGATCCGACCTAAAAATCTAATTCCAGCACATATGAATTTGAGGACGAATTTGAAAAGAAATTGTAAAAGAAATTAAATGAAAAATTCAATGAAAATTCAAAGAATCTGGAAGAAAAATATTGGCAGAGTACGCTAATTTTCAGGTGATAAATGAAACACATTAATTGAGTTGGAGTAATTTGTATTTTCTGTTTTAAACGTCTTAATACTTTGGTTGTTCAGTTGCGACTAACTATTGCATACATTTAGTTTATTTTCTTTTCTTACACTACATGACTACATCTATTATGTTTATATGACTATCGAGATTTTGTCACGTTGGTTATATTTGAGATAAGGCCTAAGCTAGACGTATCACGCTTCATGATAAAAAGTGAACATAAATATTGTTCTATTTAATTAACAGAACGAGTTCGTTTTTGTTTATGAACTCCAATAAAAAATTAAACGAAAATTCAAAGAATTTGGGAGAAAAATTAAATAACAATCTTGAAGAATTAAAGGAAAATTCAAAACTCCTGGAAGAAAAATTAGAAAAATTTGAAGGAAATTTGAAAGAAGAACTGGGAAAATTCGAAGAAGAAACAAGGGAAGAAATAAACAAAACGCTGGGAACTTTCGACGAAAGATTGGCCCAACTGGAAAAAATGGTTCTGAATCCGGAAAAACGAGAAACCAGTCACCAACTTACGGAAAAGAGGCATAGCGTGGTTGACGGCAAAGAAATCCCCGACGTGAAAGAAGAACAGGTCATCTTCTCCAAAGTGCACATGAAGCTACCTACGTTTGACGGTAAAACATCATTGACCACGTTTTTGACGCAATTCGAAGTGGCCGCGAAAGCTTACAAATGGACGCTAGAAGAAAAAGGTTCCTCTCTTGCCCTTGCTCTGCGTGATGGTGCTGGCGAAATTCTGAACACGTTACCACCGGAAGAACTACTAGACTACCATCGGCTAGTAAAAAGATTAGAGATGCGATACGACCAAGCACATCTGACGGCTGTGTACCATGTGCAGTTAAAGAACCGACGACAGAAGACAGGAGAAAGTCTTCAGGAATACGAGGCGGATATCGCACGGTTAGTCCGGCTCACCTATGTGGGTACGGCCGACGATACCCTGGAAAGATTAGCCGTCGACGCGTTTATTGACGGACTAAAAGACGACGAAATAGAACAGCGACTCCGACTGGACCGGCCGAGGACTTCGGTTGACACATTGGTCCGCGCACTGGAATACGACGTCGTCAAACAGGCGTCGCAACGACAATGTCGAGTGCGAGAATTAAAAGAAGAGTCAGCCGGTCGGGACGATAGACTGGATAGACTGGAAGAGATGATCCGCCGGGTAACGACCAAAGTAGAAAGGAAGCCCAGACAAATCAGGTGCTGGAACTGTGGTAAGCTAGGCCACGTGAGAAGCAGCTGCAAGAGGGAGAGATCTGCCTCTCAAGAAGAGAAGCCCCGCGTACCGGAATTAGTCAGGATTGGTGCGGCGCCGGCGGGGCAAACGTCGATCACGGAGCAAGAAGCCCCAAGTCTAGTCGCACTGACAAAAACAATGAAAGGTAGAGCTGACAGCCATTTTCTTACGGGACGTATAAATGGGAAACGGTGTTCGTTCCTATTGGATACCGGAGCAAGCAGGACGATTATACGAGCCAATGTGATAACAAGCAAGCTTCAACCGACCCAATGGAAGCTACGCACGGCCACCGGGGAAATGGTAAATTTCCATGGTGAAAGCTACGTCAAGATCCGCATAGGAAAGACCTCCTTCCGACACTGCGTGCTTGTGGCTGAAATTGAAGACAACGTCATTCTGGGCTTGGACGTGCTTCGGAAGTACGACTTTTGCATGAGTTTCCAAAGAAAAGTCGTGACCTTAAACGGAAAAGAGTTCAGGCTAACTACTAAGTACACCGTAACATCTCCAGTCCGAAAGCTAGAAACAAGAACGGAAGACTCACAACGCCTACCAGAAGCCTTGTCTAAATTGTGCCAGAAAGCAGGTGACAAATGTAATCCTAACCAACGACATCAAATAAAAGGATTACTAAAAGAATACCAAGACGTCTTTGAAGTAGAAGGTGGCTATAGAAGGGGCAAACCAACGCCATCCTGCACAAAATAAATACTGGCGAGGCACAACCGTCAGAGACCCAGGAGACTACCACTGGCCAAGAGAGAAGAGGCTGAGAACATCATAAGTGAAATGCAAAAGGATGGGGTAATATAACCATCTACTAGCCCTTGGACATCGCCGGTCGTCCTGGTCAAGAAAAAGGATGGCTCGACACGCTTCTGTGTGGACTACCGCAAATTAAATAATGTGACGAAAAAAGACAGCAACCCCATACCACGAATCGATGACACCCTGGATACACTCTCAGGGTCGACGATATTTTCCACCTTAGACCTCAACAGCGGATACTGGCAAGTGGCTCTGGACCAGGATGCCAAAGAGAAGACAGCGTTTTCCATTGGAACGGGGCTGTGGCAGTTCAAGGTGATGCCGTTCGGGTTGTGCAACGCACCAGCCACCTTTGAGCGACTGATGGAAACAGTCTTGGTTGGCTTAATTGGGAAGACTTGCCTGGTATACCTCGACGACATCATCGTAGTCGGGAAGGAGTTCAACGACCATCTGAAAAATTTGGAGGAAGTTTTCCGAAGACTCCGTGATGTCCACCTAAAACTAAGCCCCAAGAAATGTCAGCTATTCCAAGAGACCGTCAACTACCTGGGGCATGTAGTATCCGGAGACGGCGTTTCAGTCGATCCACAGAAAATTAAGGCCGTGCAAGAGTGGCCTGTACCTGCTGACGTCCATCAAGTCAGAAGCTTCCTTGGACTCTGCACCTACTATAGACGTTTTGTTCCCGGATTTGCAAAAATCGCTAAGCCTTTGACACGACTCACAGAAGAGAGTAGACCATTTTGTTGGGAGCAAGACTGCCAAGCTGCCTTTGAACAACTAAAGAAGACCCTCTCGTCTACACCTGTGTTGAGCTATCCCCTACCATCTGGAAAGTTTATCCTGGTCACCGACGCTAGCAATATTGGAAATGGCGCGGTTCTGTCACAAATACAGAATGGTGAAGAAAAAGTGATCGGCTACTTTAGCAGAACTCTATCCAAACCAGAACGGAATTACTGCGTAACCAGGCGCGAATTGTTAGCTGTAGTAAAAAGCGTGGAGCATTTTTACAAATACCTCTACGGCAGAAAGTTCTTGCTACGAACCGACCATGCCGCGTTGAAATGGCTGCTGAATTTTAAGAACCCCGAAGGCCAAGTAGCCAGATGGATAAAGAAGCTGCTAGAGTACGACTTTGACATAGAACACCGAGCAGGAAGTAGCCATAGAAATGCCGACGCCTTATCCAGTAGACAGGCAAGGTAATTGGACACACTGTCAACGAGTCGAAGAACACGAAGAGGTCAGGAGGATAACTATCCTGGATGAACAGTGGCAGCCCGACAACATTAAGGCAGAACAACATTCCGACGTGCTGTTAAAGACGTTCCTGGATTGGAAGAAAGAAGGCAGAAGACCAACCTGGCAGGAAGTAGCTGCCAAGTCAACAGAAGTAAAATCTTTGTGGGCTCAATGGGATTCCATTGATGAAGAAGTTGGTCTCCTGAAGCGCGTCGTTGAGAATCAAGATGGCACAGAAAGCAGACGTCAGCTGGTGATACCGAGAAGTTTGGTAAAAGAAGTTCTGCAGTGCCTCCATGATGACCCTTCAGGAGGACATTTTGGCGTAAAGAAGACCCTTGGCAAAGTGCGAGAACGATTTTACTGGGTCAACTGCAAGAAGGACGTGGAAGATTGGTGCAGAAAGTGTATGACGTGCGTCGCCAGTAAGGGACCTCAGAAGCGACAACGTGCTCCGATGCGGCAGTATAACGTCGGCAGCCCATTCGAGAGAATTGCCATAGATGTTGCCGGACCATTCCCAGAATCTGAAGATGGGAATAAGTACACCGTAGCGGCAATGGACTACTTCACGAAATGGGTTGAAGCGTACGCCCTTCCAAACCAGACGGCAACTACAGTGGCAGAAACGCTCGTGAAAGAGTTAATCAGCCGATTCGGAGCACCACTGGAGCTGCATTCCGACCAAGGACGAAATTTCGATTCGGCCATATTTCAGGACATCTGTAAGATATTGGGCATTCACAAAACTCGTACTACAGCCCTACATCCCCAATCAGACGGCATGGTAGAACGAATGAACAGGACCATTAACAAGTACCTGTCCAAAATGGTCTCCAAACATCAGCGAGACTGGGATCGTTATCTGCCATTGTTCCTTTTGGCATACCGATCTTCTATACATGAAACCACTGGACAAACACCAGCCAGGGTACTGTTCGGTCGAGAGTTGCGACTACCATGCGACTTAAAGTTCGGATGCAAATCTGGCGAAGACGTGGCTGGAGAACTCAGAAGACGATTGGACGACATCCATGACGACATACGTTCCCATATGCAGATAGCCAGTGACCGGATGAAGGACGCATATGACATTAAGGCCACTGATGGAGGATTTCAGGAAGGAGGTTTGGCGTGGCTTTATAATCCCAAGCGTCAAAGGGGTCTCTCGCCGAAGCTGCAACAAGATTGGAAAGGCCCGTATAAAGTTATCAAACGAATCAATGATGTAATCTACCGAATCAAACGTACTCCCAATGGAAAACCAAGAGTAGTCCACTTCAACCGACTGATTCCATATGCTGGGGACAACCATGAGGAAGCTCGAGTTAGAGTTGTGCAGACTCGATCGCCAGAGCCCCAGTACGAAGAATTTATGGCCGAACAGAGCTTACACCGTAAAGCCCGATTTGGAGTCACCACCGAAGTTCAGCAGGACTTATTCGCCGTCCCGAAGGAATACTCGCTGGCCTATTGTGTGGCAAGGGATATGGACATGAGCCGTGGGATTGCCACGGTCTTTCGGAAGAAGTTTGGGCGACCACCGATGCTACTCGACCAAGTCAAAGATGGAAGAAAAGTATTGCAGCTACTTGATGGGACCCGATCCATCTTCTATCTAGTCACCAAAAGCAAGTCGTCAGAGAAACGTACCTACCACTCCTTATGGGACTCCCTGATAGAGCTAAGAGAGCAGTTGCTGCTCGCCAACATCCCGAAGCTGGCAATACCGAGGATCGGATGTAGACTCGATGGGCTGGATTGGAGGATTGGAGGGTGGTCAGAAACATGCTGGAGGTCTTGTTCCGATACACGGGAATAAAAATCTTGGTGTGCGCCGGAAACCAACGACGAGGACCGTCATCACTGAAGACAGTTGACTGCTACTTCCACCTGACAACTGGATGCCGAAGCGGATCCACCTGCAAGTACCGGCATGATCCTCTGAGGGAACGGCAGAATGTGATCCAGGACGAATCACTCTTAAGGGGGGGGTAGTGTAGCGACCAGGGACTGTACGAGTGTGCGATAACAACTTGTCTGCATGTACTTCTTATCGCTAACATGCTTACGGCGTAGACACCGCGCACGGTACTTTTCTTGTTATCAACTTACAAGATGTAAATCATTCTCCAGCGACAAGTAACAAATGCAATTCTGGAATCATCGACGACATTCTAATTATTATTCATCATTCGGGAATAATCAGGATTTCCTTTTCGAATCATCCAGAAAGTTCGAAAGGCGTATATAAAGTGATCGTCTTTGAGCCAGAAACAGTAGTTGTAAGAAAGCATCAGTGCGCGAATTAAAAGCGATAATAGACAAAGTGATATAAATAAATTGTTATATAAATAAGTGAATTGTTGTGATATAAATGGTAGTTCTAAGTTAGTCTTTAAGTGTTATAAATAGTGTTAAATAAATAATTGTTTAAATTAATACTTTGACTAGAAAATTCGTTACAATATACTTAAATTTCATGGTCGCGAGTTAAAACAGCTAAAGTAAATAATTACCAAAATAAATTTCAATCAGGGGTGAAACTTGTTCCATTCGCAGTAATGTTTGAATAGCGTTCATATTATGGTAACCTCAGAAATATAGGAGAATCCGAAACGCATTATAAATTTAAAAGACAAAGGTAACAGACCTAAACCACAAAAAAATATTTATGATCTGGCTATGTACCTTATAAAGATTGATCAAAGCCCAAAGCTGTAGTTTAACCACTTATTTGACATTCAAGAAATTTCCTGTTGTGCGATTACTATAAAAAGTTGTAAAATGTTATAACATTTTATAAAATTAGGACCAAGCGGCATGGTCTAGTAGTTTACATCATTTCTTAACATTCGGGAGGTCACCGGTTCAATTCTGGGGCCGGCTACTCTGATCTAAGTTTTTCTGTGGTTTCCTTGGATCATTAGGCAAATGCTGGGGTAGTAATATTCCACAGATAGTCTTTCACTTCTCTTCTGTCTTCATTTCATCCGTCTCATCTTTCTTCCCCACACCACCAACCACCCATTTCCACGATTCCGGAAGGAGGCTGAAGAGGGTATTCCGCCCTACCCCTCCGACTTTACCCAAAAGTGTGGGTCGGGGGGGACAGCCCGCCCACCAATATTGGTGGGAATGAAACACCAAAAAGTTTTTAAGTTTTTTTTTATAAAATTAGGAAAGGCATTTCAAGTCAATTCTACTATATCTCTGAGGTTAGTATAAAAAAAATTGGACGGGTTAAGATGTATCATTTTTGGTCGACCTGATTTGACGGGAGTCAAGGTGCACCGATATTCATCGTTTACAAAATGGATTAATTAAATTTGTGTAAGTCAAGCTAAGCCACTGAAACAGTTAACATTATACTTCAATAACGGATACAAAGATAAAAACCAGCAGGCAGATTTCCAGTAACTTTATTTACACTAATACAGTAGAATAGCACATATTCGATATAAAGTTACAGACTCAAATAGTAAAGTAGGAATATGTACATACATATTCCTTATTTTAAATATAAAAAGTACTTAATATGATACTGTAATCTTCTTGTGACACTTTCCATTAAAGCTATGAAACTATAGAAATGTAAAACAATGAAATACTGGTTTTAAAGCTTATTAAAAATGAAATAAATCCAGAAATTCCAGAATATTACCAAAATCATGGAAATAGTTTGAAATGCTGAGAAAAAAAGCAATTCATATGAAAAGTGTACATACATTATCAATCTAGGGAAAACAACATATTGGAGTTGGAATATAACAAAGATTTAAATATATACATTAGCTTCCATAAAATAAATAAAATAGATACACACCAGTCTACGTACTTATTTACAACTTTTATATACTTATACGTTTTGAGGCTCACTTGTTTTTCTAATTTAATTATTACTTAATTTACAATTTCACAGATCCGCAAAGAACTTATACGAAAACTTTCGCCAAGCCATCTGCACCAGCACTTGCAATAAACGGTCGGCCTGGATGGAACGCCACATCTAGAATACTTTCATCAAACTTTTTTCTATGAGCTGTTATTTCTTGTACACAAGTTTTGTTATCCAAGTGCCACAAACGAATCGAACAATCATGAGAGCCTATTACAGAAATATATTTCAAAGATATGAGCAATACAATTTACAAAGCAAAAAGAAGCACCAAAGCACATGTTTACAATAAGCGCAAACAAAAAACCACACGGAGAAATTTCCTTTTTGGCATATGGTTAGAAATAAAATAAAAGTTTTGATATATTTTCGGAAAACAAAAAAAAAACCTTTTTGAAACAAAAATAATAAACGTAGACTTTAATAAAAATGTACCTGATAAAAGATAGAGTCCATTCGGATCAACTGCTAAACACGTCACAGCATCAAGATGTGCTACCATGGAATGAACCATTTTACCGGTATTGTTGTCCCAAAATCTAATATGTCTATCTTCATGTGCAGTTATTGTCAAGGGAAGTGTAGGATGACAAACAACTCTATTAATTTGCTTATTGGCATTCCCAACAGAATCTTGTCCTGATTCTAACCTAAGCACTGCCTTTGTAGTTTCAGTATCGAATATGATGCAATGAGAACTATTGTAGGCCGCTACTATACGATTGATTTCGTCATTAATGAAGTCAATACTTGATGGCACACCGTCTTGTTCTGATGTAAATGTATTAAGTAACGGAACCTAATTAAAATTTAAAAAATTATTAGGTAACAAATAATTACAAATTTTTGTCATGCTATTTTAAATATTTTATAACTTAAAATAAAGAAACTTTACCAAGTCTTTTCTTTAGTTTAAGTTATTGAACATGTTTCACAATAGTGCACCCATCAAAATTTAAATATTATTGTATGGTATGTATTACTAACACTGTAAGACTATGATTTCACTTGTACCATGTGGCCAACTAAGAGTAGACGCCGGTTGTAGAAAACTACTTATTATAGTGGGAAAAAACACTAACAAGAGAAATTATTTTCAAGTTCGTAAGATGGTGGCAAGGGAGCGCAATTGCTATGACCAATCACAAAAAGGGTCTTTTCTCAAAAGTACGCTAAGTTGAGAAGTATTTTAAATAATGACACTGTAATCTCTGCAAAATTGACCATCCTTTTTTGTAGCACACTTTGCTCTATATTTGCAAATAAGGGAGTGAGTAAGGTTAAACTGTCTCTTCTTTAAATAAGGATAATCTCGGTTTGGGATCATAAAATTTAATATACGAGCTTTTTTTTATACTGTTCCTGAACTTATTTTACCGTGGTGGAAAGAGAACGCTGTTTGATGTCGTAACAGTTATTGCGCGTTTTAACAAAAAAAATTAAATGGCAAGTTGTGTTTCTTTTTACATAGTTAAATATACTACAAGATTTCCAAAAATCAAATTTTCTATTTTCTCTCTAACAGGAGGTATTAAGAAAACAAGTAAAATTAGACTGCCGCTTAGGCCTACAATATTCTGATTAAAAATTATACTAGTAGACTATGAAACAAAAAAAGATAAATATGCACATCAAAATATGAAAACGTTCTAGGAAGGCGAATTATCGGACCTTCCTTTTTTAATCAACTAAGAGAGAAATTGTGGATTTTGTTATAGCATTTGTTGTCGAATTCCAAGGGGCAACTAATAAAATTGGCAATTTCTCTTTTAGAAATTGTAGTGTTCACTACATTCAGTTGATTAAAAACGGAAGGTCCAATAATTGGACCTCCTAGAACATTTTCATATTTTGATGTACCTGTTTGCCTCTTTTTGTTTCATAGTTATCTTCAATAATAAAAGAAATGAGGCACTTATGTCCTTTTTTATTAGAAACATTTGACTAGTGATAATGATTCAGCGCAGTATAAAATAAAATACCGTATTTATTTTATTCAGTGTTCTTCAATAAATAAATATTTTTCCTAAAAATGAAACTTTTCTGATTTTATTCGTAATTTTTACATTATTTGAGAACTTCCTGACTGGGGTCCTTCCGTTGACGAGGAACTAGAAAAAGTTGCGGTTTGCGCTGATTTTTTGGAAATTTTGTACTCTATTTATCTATGTAAAAATAGGCATAGTCTGCCATTTAAAATTTTAGATATCAAACAGCGCTCTCTAGCGACCACGGTAAAATAAGTTCAGGAATAGTTTATACTGCAGATTATTTAGTATAGAAAGCTATTTCAAACGAGTCCTAGCTTATTCGATTGTGTTACCCTTATTCGAAGAAAAGAAAGTTTAGCTTTCCCTATCCCCTTATTTGCAAAGATACATCAAATTTTACAGAGATTACAATGCCATTATCTCAAATGGCTCTCAACTTGGCATATTTCAGAGAAAATCCCATTTTCTGATTGGTTAGTAATTGCGCCACCTTGCGGCTATCTTACAAACTTGAAAATAATTTCCAGTGATTTCTCTTGGCCGACTTGTTAGTATTTTTTTCTAGTTATACGATCAGTATCTAAATAACTGGAAACATTGGCGATGTTGTAGAACGTACTAAATAGTTCAAACCCCAGCTTCGTGTTGTGGCGTTGGGGTTTGAGCTATTAATACGTTCTGTACGATTAGTAGTTTTTGAGATACAATTGTCGTCCATTCTTAGTTGGGCACCCACATTATATATATTTTTAATATTTTTTTATATCTAAGAAGTTAAATAAATATTATGTATAGAGGGCAGATAAGAGATAACGAACCAGAAGAGATTTTTGTCACTGAGAATTACTTTTTTTTAAACAGCACCACTTGCCGCCTCATTTATTCTATTCACATGCTTCAAAACTGTATTATCTTTTACTTTCAGTGACGAACTAATCATATGCCGAAAATGCCACAGCATTCTAACTACGAAATATACGTATTTGTTCAACTTATTTTAAATATTCATTAATATTAATTTATCAGTTCAGATAATTGCAGGGGGGGGGTGCATGGGTGTTATGACAATTGAAATATCGAGTGCTACAAATACACAAATAGTTGAACCTGCAATGTAAGGGTGTTGTCATACTCCTTTTTGTTAATCTATTTTTTCAGTAAAACTATTTGCAAAAATTATTGAAAGTACATAAAATAATGAAAATGCGTTAATATCATTTTTAGAATGAACTACTCATGTAGAAGTACCAACCTAATTCTTATTTTCAACTTGAAGTAACATTTATTATTAGGCAATTGTACGAAATAGCGAATGCGTATTAATACTAAAACTAATATAAAATATAATTTTAATGTTACCTTGGAAAATGGTGACCACAATTTTACCGTGCCATCAGCTGCACATGAAAGTAAATGTTGCCTGGAATGAAGGAATGACAATCCCCAAACAGCATCGTCATGTCCTTTTAAAGTAGCACTTAATACATCCGGTTGGAAGAGATCATATGGATCAATATTAGAATTTGGAATATTCCAACAGTGAATATTCCCATCTATTCCTCCACTGTAACAATGTTCACCTGTCCCCGAAATAGTTAAACATAAAACTGGACCATTGTGGCTTCTAGAAAACGATTAAACCTCAGATACCATTTCAAAAACTTCAACTATTACAAATTCACCTGAAAGTATACAATGGTTCCACATCTAAAGAAGCAGATTTTTTGGCAGGAACTGTTTTTTGTAAGTTCCATAACTTCAATGTGTGGTCTTCACTAGCGGTAACCAGTACAGGTTCATTAGGATGAAATGCTAGTGCTCTTACCCCATCAAAATGACTCCTTAAAGTATATTTAGCATTCCATGTTTTTCTAAAAACTTCTTTAGTGCTGCTTATATCATAAGAGGATTCTGTATCGTTATTGACGGTTAAATGTGCTAATTCTCCAAGTCCCGAACCGGTTACATATTCAATGCCAGCTGTTGAAAGTACCAATGGTCTTCTTCCTACAATGAAAATATAAACTAATAGATGAAATACAAAAAAAATGTAAATTAACCTACCTTTACTCCAGTCCCCTTCCTGGCTTTTCATCTGATGAAGTTGATGCTGGTTTTCACTTTCCGAAAGCAAATTTAGTTCATTTAATACTTCCATAGCTTCCGCATCCACATCATCAGTTAAATTATCAAGTTTAGCTACACCCAAAGTAACAATAAAAATCTTTTTTAAGACATAATTGTTATACACAAACACTACATGTGCAATCGTAAAAAAAATGCATTAAGTGTATGAGTATGTGTCCAAATGTATGTTTATTATTATTCATTTTGTAGTCATTTGATGCAAAGAGGAAAATGTAATGTAAGAGATGCGCTGCTTACAAAATTAATTTTGAAGATACTGTTTGAAATGAACCTATTTTGAATTACACATTATGAAATGCTTCCAACATTCGAAATTTTCCTTATTGATACACATTTTCCGATTACAAATAAATTATTTAATGTGGGCATATGTTGTTATGATCATAAAAATTTCGAAAAAGGCTTTGACAAGCTAAGATCAATTTTTAAAACTATTTGAGGGGTTTACTAAACTCGTTAAATTGGACAAACGTATACTTGCGCTTGCACTCAACTCTAGAAATTAATTCATAAGTTAAAAATAAACGAGTGAATAATCTATAAAATGTGTCTTGAAAGGATAATTGATCAAGTACAAATTTTATTTATGGAGTGTTAATTATATGAAATTTTTAATATATAACAGAAGCAACACAATAAGGATATTTCTTTCTTAAGCACGGAACCACCCTAAAGTGTTGCGGGAATAAATAGCAATTAAAATGTTATGGTACGTTATCTATCGGGGGAAAAAAATGGCGAAAACCATTAGAGAAATGAAAAAGAAAAAAATGTTATACAGTCACAAAAAAACACAAAATTTCAAAACCATCTAAAGGCATCTGCTCACAAAAATTGAACAAAGACAATGCAATAGAACAAAACATTTTTCAAACAATTTTTTATAAGATACATGTATATATACATCACTGAAAATAAGATATTTTATATTTATTTGACCAATCTAAAGAAGCCGTTTCATTACATTGCATTTAAAGTGATCTAAATTTAATATCTCTAGATAACAAAGACGGGTTGCTTTCATGAAAAAGACTGAATCGATTTTTTAAAAGCCTGTTCTGTTATCGAAGTTTGTTTATATGGTATATTCATCTGCTGTTTATATATCACTTTCAACAATGAATTAACATTGGGCTCTTATTAATAAAGTAATTGAATTTTCGCTGATCTCTTGGTGAAATATTTTTAATAGTTAAAAAGTAGGAAACCACTTGGTAAATTGTTGTTTGAGAAACAAGTGTTTTTCTACTTTTTAATTCTTATTAATATATTATATGTATTTATGTTCTTTCTAAGATTACACATCAATTTTTATAAGGTAGTTTTCATAATTTTAGGGAAAATTAGAAAAGAAAAATTCTGGGTAGCAATGTGTTAACAAATTGCTAAATTATAAGTAGAAAAACTAAAGATTATCACTCTAAAAGACAGACAGATTAATAATTATACCTTTCCCTTTAATGGACTTTACATCGTCTATGTCATCAGATGTTTCCAAATCTACATCATCACTCATTTCATCGTCATCCTCCATATCTACATCTGTATTTGTCAAAAAATCTAAATTTGCCATTACTGCTGCTTCTGTATCTAACATTAACGCTTCTGATAAAGAACCAGGTAGTTGAGTCTTTTTTGCAGTTCTTCTTCCTGAAAAAAAAAAACAAAACTAGTGAAAATCTTTAATTACCAATTAATAAATCAAACAAGCCATGGAACGAAACCCTTGACTCACATTAATTAATTTCCAGTAAAATGATAGTCTTCAAAATCAATAACTTCAACATATTTTCATATAAACTGAACACTTTGTGGGGTGCAATTATTGTGAAACATACTTAATGAAGTAAAAACAAACGCAAAAGGAAAGTTTCACCAGTATTGTATTACTCTGTTACTTTTGAAAATGGTCGCGTAGACCGAAACTTGTTAGGTTTTTCTAATAAATTTGGTGAAACTTTCCTTTTGCGTTTGTTTTTACTTCATATTTTTATATTTTGAAATTACCACTGTATTTTTAAAATATTCTTGAAAAATACATGTGTATTGTATTATTCAATTGTTATAAAAAATATTGTATTGCATTAATAATACTTAAATGTTGTTAACAAAAATCTTTTTGTGAAACTGCATTGTTTCATTCAAATTTAAGCTTTAAAATTTTTTTTATAAAAGTTGCATTATCGAAAGTATCAGTTTAACAATATTTTATTTTAATTAACAATATTAGACTGTTAATATTTTAATAAAACAATCTAAACTGTATATTTGTCACAAAAACTATCAAATCTACTTCTTTTAGTCTTTTTATTTAAATAAAAAATCTGTTGGGCTAATTGTTATTAAATTTATCGTGCAGGTTAAATATGTATGTTCATAAAGGCACACACAAAAACACATACTTTTCCAAAATTGGTTCAAACTATATTGTAATCTATAAATTGTAAAATTTGTTAAAAATATTAATTTAAATAATACCAATTATAATTCCTTAAGACTGGGAAATTCAAAAAAAAAATATTAAGAATAAATAATAATATCCTTTAGCCGTAAACAAAAGATAAATGAATTTAATTAAAAAAAAATTAATTAAAAAGAGTAAACTCTGTTATGGATCTCGGTGTTATTTTTGATAGTAGACTAAAGTTTGATGAACATGTTGAGCGGATTGTTGTGTTAGCAAATAAGCAGTTGAGTTTCATTTTAAGCAAAGCCAAATATTTCAAAAACATTAATTCAATTGTAACTTTATACAACGCCTTTGTAAAATCAAAATTAATGTATGCCTCTGTAATATGGTCACCCTCAACTAATGTTTTGTCTTATAAAATTGAATAAATATAACATACATTTGCTAAATTCATGTATTGGAAATTAGGTATACCTATGAATTTCTTTGATCATGATTATTCTGCAGTATTAAATATACTAAAACTTCCATCATCAAAATCAAACAGAATATATCATGATATTCTATTCTTGTATAAATTATTAAACAGGCAGATCGATTGTGATAGATTAAATAGTTAATTTTTGCTTAAACTACCAAATAATAGAACAAGAAACAATAAGACTACTTTCAATATTCCAATGATATCATCAGAACTGAGATACAGATCAGTTGTATCGAGACTATCTCTGAAATTTAACTTTTTACAGTTTGGTGTTAATGATTTACTATATGAAACAAACATTTTATCCTTTAAAAATATTATCAGAGATACAGTTTACGAATTTTCTTAAGATTTACTATTTTCGATCTAACATTGACATTAGTTTTGGATATCTAATCTGCATATCACTCAGTTATTAATCTAGCTTTGATTCTTCATTATTTTTTGTTATGCGTCAAATCATAAATACTTATACATGGTTATATTTCATTACAGGTGTATTATCGATAGCGGTCAGAAGTGTTGTTATTGTTTGTATTGATTAATTGTAAAGGGTATCACCCGTTAATAAAAATTAAATAATAAATAAATAAAATCAAAGGATAATGTTAGAAAAATTAACCTTGAGTTTCGCTTGCTCTTTTGTTAGATTCATTTCCATTGATTTGCTCTGGACTAGTATTTTGTTCGTCTTGCTCTGTATTATTATTCAAACCAAGAAGTGCTCTTACTCTATTTGAGCGTACATCAATGATACGATCTGTGTAACCAATTTCTTGCAAATATTGCCTCAACAACTGTCTACCTTGTCTCCAAGTTGCATTAGATACAGAAGTGTATGACTGATCACTTTCTAATTGAGATTCTATTGCAATATCTTCAAATTGTGGAGGCTTCATATCTCCCTGTTGTAACTCCACCCCATATTTCAATTTATGAAACTTAGCTCTTTCTTGTTTTAAAGCATATTCCAACATTTTTATTCTTCGTACAAGATCATTTTTTAAATTCTCTTGTCCCTTTCGTTCACCCTGAAGAAATGCTATTCGCGCCTGCAAAAATGAATTGCATTTACATAAATATTAAATTATTACCTGAAGAATTGCATACCTGTAATTCAGCTTTATCTACTTCCCATTGCGATCGTTCTAATTCAAACCTTGCCCATTCATGTTGAATAAAATGTAAAATACCTGGAATAGAGTACTGAACTTTCACATTACCGTCTTCACATTGTTTGCCATTGCCATTATGACCACTTTGAGCACCCATTTGGGTACCGTTTTGATTAATTGAGTTTTCATCCATTGTTACAGTTTCGACATTAAAGGTAGGCAACGCACTTGATATCATTATTATTATTGAACGACCACCATTACCACTCCGAGACTAATATTTATGTAAAAACCTTTCTTAAATGGTTTTACTTAAAATAATTTAGATATTCTTGATACCTAAAGGTTCTAACATGCCCAACTCTCATTGGACAACAAAATTAAATTATTAGTTTTACAATTAACTTTAATAGGATTCCGAAATTCCGATTACTAAAAGCTTATAAGCTTATATAGTATATACATACTGATCATAGAAAAGAGATATATATACTATAGTAGATGTGAAAGTCACGGTTTTCATCACTTAAGAGCGGGGGCGCCAGGGGTTCTAGAAAGTAAAAATCGAACGAGGTGAACGACAAGAGATGGCGCCAAGGGTTTTTAGAAATTTAAAAATTTAATAAGGAGAACGATGGGTTGCATAAGTAAAGAATCTTTCGTTTTAAAACAGATTTACAATTAAATAAGCTTTTGTTTACTAAAATTATGGTCATGTATATACTAGTGATGTCAAGTACGATTACTTTTTGGTACTCGTTAGTACCAGTTACTTTATTAATCAATACTCGTTACTTTGTAATCGTTACAAATACTAGTTACTTTTTCTGTAATACATAATATCGTTTACCTAGGTACGATCCACAGTAACGGCGATTACCAATAAATAATCGGTAATATGTACCTATATGTATAAAATTATGTTATTCCCTTTTTATATCTATTATCTTTTATTCCTAAATAAAAAATAAATAGTTCAATAGAAATTTAGTTTTATAATAATAACAATAAGAAAAGTGCAGCTCTCTTTATAAATCAATAGAACTCAACAAGCCATTTTTTGACATTGTACCTAGTACCTAAATTATGCGTAACTATAAATACAGATATTTATATTATCGTATTGTTACGTAATTTACAATATCACGTATTTTTCTTTCAACACTTTTATTAAATTAACTCGAACACAACAACGATTCAATAACTATCTCGATAACAACAATAACTCAATATCTATTTCGCTTGTCAATCGCTTTTCTTCTCTTCGAACTTATCTCTGTCACTCTCTTCTATCAAATACTTTCAAACTGTTTTTTTTTTTTTTTTTTTTGTTTTGATTAGACTCAAGGAGGGGAAATCTTCAAAAGACACCCCCTGAAGGGAGGTAGTGTCGGATTCGCCTTGGCGCCTACCGACTAAAACCCCTCCTCGAGTTGGGAGATCAACCCGAAGGTTTTTTCACCCGGAAGAGAAGGTGGGAGAGGTGGGGGGATTGGGGATGGTTTTCATGGAAGGTGGGGTAAGTTTGAGGTTTGGGAGTGTGTGTCATGTGTGTGTGTGTGTGTGTGTGTGTGTGTGTGTGTGTGTGTGTGTGTGTGAAGTGTGAGGGAGTGAAGGTGACTCATCTCTGAAGGGGTGGATGAGTACTCGCGCTAAAAAGCGAAGCTAGAAAAACTTTCAAACTGTCCAACGCTGTTCCTTATATAGTATTATGGACGTTTCTAGGCAACTCTCGAAACGTCCAGCAATTCTCGGACTTTCTGGAACGCGTCATAGGTTACTTCCACACAAGTTTCGCAGTCGGCGCCATAGATAAGAGATATATATACTATTGTAGATTGGAAACTTTTTTTCGGCGATTGAAGCGCCCTCCCACTTAAGTGATGAAAAGTAGAGAATACAGGCGCCTATTTAAACGCGGGGTTTTTTATTTTTTTATTTTTGTAAGTTATATTATTGATTAAGTGAAAATTTACCAAGAAACAAACAATCTTCTTAAAAAGTTAAGAAGAGAGTGTGTGACTTGACAAATTTTCACCGAATCATTCAAGTGTTTTTAGAAAATAAAAGATAACATCCATTAAAATTTTTATTACAATAAAACAAATAATTACAATACCGAATAAACAAAATTAACAAAATCAGATTCTATAATAGTTATATGGGAGTAAAAAGTACTTGTTAAACAGAAATACCAAATTACCTAAAGCTTAAGTAATTTCATCAAAGTTACCCACAAATTGAAAAACAGATGCAAAACTAATTAAGAAATAGGAAGAAGTATCGATAACAACATTCTCATGTAAATTTTTTATGGCTTTTTTATATTTAGTTACTAAATGACTGAAGGAACTGTTCTAAAACAACAACGTTGTGCGAGTAATATTTATTTTGGATATTTTATAAGCATGAACATTAGACTCGCAAAAATACTGTTCATAAGTATTTAAATACAAATACAAATGCTTTACTAATAACTTTCCATCTAGAAATTACATTGTATAATTATTTTACTAATAATTATTTATTGGACAATTCACATGTAATTTAATATTGTCTGCTGAATTTAATTATTCTTGACTATTCAGAAAACAAAAAATATTGTATTATTTCAATGAAAAGTTTTTAAAATATAAGTACAAATACTATAGCTATTTGTAAGTATTTGTATTTCAAAATAATCTACAAGTGTGATTAACATGTAGAAGTCTAACTGTCGTTTTCGAATTTGGTTTCAAAATAAAAGAACCATAAAAATATTAATTAAACAGTTGGTTGTCCTAGTGGTATATCAGTCAAATTGATATACAACATAAAAAACCAAGTTTGCATGTAAATACATAAATTTGTATAACTTTTTTAAGCAGTATATCTAGTAAATAAATTTGGACGGATATAACGTATTTGTGCGGAATTCATAGTACTGACAGTACAAAAAACAAGATTGGCAATGATTTGATAATAAACTGCAGCATTACTATCAGTCTTGCGATTACTTCAGTATTTGTATTTATCTTTAAATATGTAGAAAATGTATTAACAGAAATATTGAAATAACTAGAAATACAATAAACGTATTTACATTTGTACTCATCAAATACTGTTTTTTTTTTGTATTTTACACAAGCGTACAATTGGATTTGCACTGGAGTAGATCTCCCAACGAAATTATCTCTTATATTGTAAACTATTTTCATTTGCATGAAGAAATATTACTATTTATATTTAATAGGAAAATAGGAATATTGTCGATATATCAGAATTACATTTACAGATGAAAATATATAGCGACAAACTTACAGAAAATCCTAGGCTTAAAAGTGGTCATAATAATATTAACAGTGAAAAAGTGGTTTCTTTCCAGTGGACTATCTGAAAACAAAAACGAAATATATACATAGTTATAGAAGTAGATACCTATATTTTATATCATACTTATTAAACAAACATTAATACGGCATAAATAACTGTTACAAAATAGACTATTTACCGATAAACACCCTGAAATTTGCGGGCATGCTATTAGACTTTGTAATAGTAATAGTGAAACAATGAAGGTGAAGTAGTATCAGTCACAGAGTCAAATCCTTTTGCGTTCCTTCCAGGGGGATATCTGAGAGTAAAAACAATAATGATTGTATTGGTGTACAGGTACATCAGACTTATTACAAAAATAACTATAATTCGGCAGTATGCAATTACTGTACAGAAGAGACTACTTACCGGAAGTTATGTACGCTGAAGTAGACATGATCGTTCTATAATTACTAACTGATTCTCTGCGATTTCCATAGTCACCTGAAATAAGCGGATAACATGTATAAATAAAGGAAAGCGCTTATAAACCATCCCTATATATTATACTTTGTTACATATTATACTTATTACTAACAATTCCATCAATACACAATCCACTTGCCGAAGGAGGGGTATACCTACGTACATTACTTCACAAAATGTACCGTGTGTCATATAATAGAACATATGTAAAAAAAATCACTGGAAACTGGAATGCAAATCCAGAAGACCTAATAGCAACCTAGCATGACAGCCACTGATGTCTTATGGAGACCTCCAGCATATCAACAAAAATACGTAGTAGGTAGTTAAATTTATGTCGTAATGGTATAGGTACCTAATAGCAGACTTACCCCCCATACACCACAAACTTTTAAAATCCACATTAAAGGAGTTGTTAACAAAGTTTGTGGTGTATATAGGTGAATTTCATTGGTATTCTACAATTTACAAATGTAATATCTTTTTTAAGGCTAAACAGGAAAGTACATATACTACAATATTTTCTGTTTTTTTTTGCAGAAATTGGACAGTTATATTGCAATATACACATATAATATATATGTATGTATAGATAGGTAATAATAGGTACAAGGACATTATTATGTATTAGTTGAACAGATCTCAGTAAAATTTCCAAGGTATAGGTAGAATACATAATGACTAAAATACGATATGCAATCGTGTAATTGTGTTGATGTGTACAATTTTGATAACAATACTATAAATAATATTAAATACACAACGAACGATAAAAGAAAATAAAATGATATTATGACTGATGTCTACTGAGCACCGAATTACCTCCATACCTATTTGTATTTGATACAGGGTGACCGAAAGTCAGCGGCCCATTTTTGAAAAATTGATGGTGGGACAATTTTATCAAAAATCATAAGGTAACTACGGCACGTGATATACATTTTTAACATATTTTCAAATGTGTAGTGCTTCCGGTTATACCGGAACTTGACACTAACTTCCTTATTTTAAATGGAACACCCTGTATCATAATGCACCATTGAAAATCTTTTATTTATTTAAAGGTAAATTTCATAACATAACCCTATCGGAAAAGTTACCAATTTCGGAACTGAATTATCGTCTTCATCTCTTCATATAGGTATAGGGGGTATATATTGAGTAACTGTTTTTACAAGTTAACACCTTTTCACTGCAATCTACAATAACTTTCCTATTTTAAATGAACATTCTGTATTTTTTTGCATAAACGGATATAAAATTAAATTCTAAATGGAACGATGTGTTATGTTCCGATATACCGAATGGTGTAAATGTCCAGATATGGGTACTTACCGTATGATAACGGGGAAAATTGGAAAAAAAATCGACATTGTGAACCAACATGGGGATAAAGTAAGAATATTTATTGCTGTCAGTAAAAAAGTGACAAACTGGTACATACATATCTATTCATTAGTTAATTCGACTACTCAACAAGAACAAAAAATAAACAAATAAATACCTATAAATATACTTACTTCATACTTTCAATATTGTAAAAGATTTACCTATCAAACCAGAATGTTGTGACCGGAAGTACATATCAACAGAATATTATTCACAACAGCTCTAACAATTGGTCTTTCAATCGTTTAGTATATGAGCAAATAATCCTAAGGTAAAATTAAGTAATTCCTTCAAAAGCATTCTACTTCATTCTTTATTTCTTGACAGATTTTAGTGGTAAAACGGGAAAATATGAAAACAAATAGAAAACATAATAATTGTAATAAGAAACCAAAAATAGAATAACTTTATCATTGTATAAACAATACCCAAAATTATTATATGGTATCTATTTGTGGGTCATGGTACTTAATACCTTTTTAATATTTTTAACGATTTTACACAAACCCAATTAAAACTAATGAAATTGTATCAAATCAAATCTTTAAAATCACTGTTATTTGATTCTAAAATTTCGTCAAGTATTTTATATTCATTGTAAATACACGTATTTACGTATCCACAGTACTTCTTATTTACGTTTTCGAAATGTCCTTTCTACCACTTTTATTGAAATCTTTTAAAAAACAATTGTTTAAAATGTACCGTTTATTTATACATACCTTTTCAATTTCTCTTTCCTTTGCCTTTCCTCTTTTTAATGACACTTGATTTCACTTTTTCACATATTTTAATAATTTTTATTCATAAACCGAAACAATAATTTGTGTGATCCTTTCAAACAATTTTAAACGTAATATTATATACCGATATATACCGAAACATGCATATTATCAATATTATATATTATATATATTTTGGGGTTTCCCTTCGACGACAGCATGTAGGTAAATTTCATTATCTACCAATTAGTATATACATGACCATAATTTTAGTAAACAAAAGCTTATTTAATTGTAAATCTGTTTTAAAACGAAAGATTCTTTACTTATGCAACCCATCGTTCTCCTTATTAAATTTTTAAATTTCTAAAAACCCTTGGCGCCATCTCTTGTCGTTCACCTCGTTCGATTTTTACTTTCCAGAACCCCTGGCGCCCCCGCTCTTAAGTGATGAAAACCGTGACTTTCACATCTACTATAGTATATATATCTCTTATCTATGGTCGGCGCTTGTCAACGTCAGAATGACACATCTGTCACACTGCCCCCCCTCTAGCGCTGATCGTCCCGATCAGTTTCTTCCACTGTGTATGGAGCCAACCGGTCGAGGTGTACAACTTTCATCTTCGATTTGGGGCCTCGTTGTATCCTGTAGACGACATCGTTTATCCGGGTAATCACTTTGTACGGGCCCTCCCAATTCCGTTGTAATTTAGGGCACCTTCCTTTCTTGCGAACTGGGTTATAGAGCCATACACGATCGCCCACCCTGAATCCAGTGGAATTCGCTCGCTGATCGTAGCGGGTCTTCATCCGGTCACTTTCGAATTTTATTCTTGTTCTGACGGCTTTATGGATGGTGTTAAGCCGCTCGCGTAGTTTAGACACATATTTGTCCGTGGACAGCGGAGAATCTTCAGGTCGACCAAACATTATATCAGCAGGTAGTCTCAGTTCTTTCCCGAATAGCACGCAGGAAGGTGTCTGTCCGGTGGTCTCGTGTATGGATGTCCTATAGGCCAGAAGGAATAAGGGAATGTGGCGATCCCAGTCGGTCTGATGATCGTTCACGAACATCCTCAGGTTGTTTTCTATAGTCGCATTAAATCGCTCTACCATGCCATCAGACCGAGGATGCAACGGAGTCGTTCTAGTTTTCCTTATTCCCATCAATTCACACACTCGTTGGAATATTTCTGATTCAAAGTTTCGGCCCTGGTCAGTGTGAATCTCCATAGGAACTCCATATCGGCTGATCCAGTTGTTTATTATTGCCTCCGCCACGGTGGTTGCATCCTGGTTGGAGATTGCATAGGCTTCCGGCCACTTGCTGAAGTAATCCATCACAACGAGGATGTAGCGGTTGCCATCTTCAGTTCGGGGAAAGGGACCAGCGATATCCATGGCTATTCTTTCGAATGGCGCTCCGACGTTATACTGGTGCATTTTTCCTCGTGTTCTGGTTCTCGGACCTTTGTTGGAAGCACATACTTCGCATCTTCTACACCAGTCTTCCACATCCAATCTAGCATTCACCCAGTAATACCGTTCACGTAGTTTCTCTAAGGTCTTCTTCACACCAAAATGTCCACCTCCAGTCCCAGCATGCAGCTCTTTTATTACTTCTTTCGTCTTTTTCTTGGGCAATACAACTTGTAATCGCTTCTTGGTCCCGTCCGGACTTTCCCAGATTCTTTTAAGGACTCCATTCTCGAGCTTTAAGGAATCCCATTGGGCCCAATAACATTTCGTCGTAGAACTCAGTGAGCTTACGTCTGCCCATGTTGGTCGAGATTCTCCCGTCTCCTTCTATTTCATAATGGGTCCTAGGTCATCATCGGTTCGCTGTTCCTCAATCAGCACTGCGTCTTCCCAATTCTCTTGTCTGTCTACGGTGGTATGTAGGCATAGAACTTGTTCTACCTCTTCTTTTCGTTCCACCGAAGAACAATGCTTGCTATTCCGTGGGCATAATCGTCTTGATAGGGCTTTAGCATTACCATGGTGTTTTCCTGGCCGATGCTCAATTTTGACATTATATTCCGGTTTGCTTCTTTCGGCGGTTGGCGTCTGTATTCTTCCAGATGGACATCCGCAGCTCAGGTGCCCAGTACGTCTGCACTTCCAACATGTAATTGCTCGTTTCCTTTTGTTACAATCGCGTGAAATATGCCCATATTTGTCGCAAGTCCAACATTTGAAATTGTATTCTTGTTTACTTCCTTCGGTAGCTGACGTATGTCTTCTTCCAGAGTGACAGCCGCTACTCAAGTGTCCTGTACGTCCGCAATTCCAACATGTAACTTCTCGCTTCCTCTTGACACAATCGCGCGAAAGATGCCCCTGTTTGTCGCAAGTCCAACAGCGTGGGCGCTCACTCATCTCTTCTTTCGGTTTTGAAGACATGACTTCTTTAGCTATTTTTACCATTTCTTGCCGAAAAATTTCGCCATCTTCTTCAAAATTCAACCCAGCCTGCCGGATTCTAACATGTCCTTTGGATGCTTGTTTGGCTGCTTCATATTCTAGCGCATGCGACAATGCTTCGCCTGCAGTTATATGTCGAGACATGCGAAGGGCTTGCTGTATTTCGACATTTCGTACTCCATCGACAAACATTTGGGTGGATAGCTGGTCTGTAAAGTCTTGAGGGGCACTAGGATAAGCCAACCGCACAAGCCTTTCGACGTCCGCTTCGAATTGTTGGAGGCTTTCACTGCTACGTTGATATCGACTTTTTAATTGAGCCTGATACATTTGTTGTAGATGTTTATCACCGTAGCGCATCTCCAATCGGTCCACCAGAATTTTAAAATCATTTTGTTGCATTTCTGGTATACCTTGTAGAACGTCGAGAGCTTCCCCACGTAGCGCTATGATCAGGGCAGTGGCTTTTTCCATTTCATTCCATTCATTTGCTTTGGCAGCAGCGTCGAATTGTTTGAGATAGACTGACCAAGAGATCTTCCCATCAAATGTTGGTGGTTTTATTCTCGACATTCTGACACTTCCTTCTTCGCTTTTGTTTAGTTTTGGGTACTCTTGAACGTTCAAATTGGCCTTCATTTCGTCTAATTCCTTTTGAAACTTTTTGTGCACAGCATTTAACTCCTCTTGAACTTCTGCTCTTACTTCCTTTATCTCTTCTTGAACTCCTTGGACTTCTACTCTTACTTCCTTTAATTCTTCTTGAACTTCTTCTCTTACTTCCTTTAATTGTTCATGCACTTCTACTTTTACTTCCTTTAACTGTTCTCTCAATCCTTCTTGTACTTTCTCCAATTTTTGTTTCATTTCTTCTTGACCTTTGTTTATATCTGATTTCATTTCTGCCATCATTTCTTCCTGTCTTGCCTTCATTTCATCTTTGCCTGCTTTAATTTCTTCCTGGCCTGCCTTCATTTCCACCTTCATTTCTTCCTGACCTGCTTTCATTTCCACCTTCATTTCTTCCTGGCTTGCCTTCATTTCATCCTGACTTGCCTTCATTTCTTCCTGACTTGCCTTCATTTGTTTAAGCATTTCCATCAAAAATTTCATCTGCTCCTCCATTTTCGCTGCTTGACTTCTTATTACTGGCATAAATCCTTACTCCTGACACCAATTGTTACGTAATTTACAATATCACGTATTTTTCTTTCAACACTTTTATTAAATTAACTCGAACACAACAACGATTCAATAACTATCTCGATAACAACAATAACTCAATATCTATTTCGCTTGTCAATCGCTTTTCTTCTCTTCGAACTTATCTCTGTCACTCTCTTCTATCAAATACTTTCAAACTGTCCAACGCTGTTCCTTATATAGTATTATGGACGTTTCTAGGCAACTCTCGAAACGTCCAGCAATTCTCGGACTTTCTGGAACGCGTCATAAGTTACTTCCACACAAGTTTCGCAGTCGGCGCTTGTCAACGTCAGAATGACACATCTGTCACAGTATGTTGACGCAAACGACGACGCGATGCTGATCTACATGTTTATAATAAAATAATAACACGATGAATGGTGCAAGTAGTCCTTTAAGCACGAGCTTGTCTTTGTCATAGATAGTCTTCGTTCTGTTTCATTTCCACCCATACATCATATATACCTAGATATGTACTTAGGTACATAGTATGGATATTGAATATAACAGGTACATGGTACATTTTTTTGTTCCCATATCCTGCACAAAATAATATTGGTAATCGAACTGGCATGGCATATCGATTACCTCGATTACTTCGTCTTACGACTCCTACGACTAATGTACCGAACAGTAGTGATGTCAATATTGTAATGATTCGTTACTCAATACTCGTTACTTGGTAGTAATCGTAGTAATCGTGTACTACTTTGAGAAAGTAATCGTTACCGATTACTTTTAGTTATACCGCGTCCCATCGGTACTCTCGGTACTGTTCGGTACATTAGTCGTAGAGTCGTAAGACGAAGTAATCGAGGTAATCGATATGCCATGCCAGTTCGATTACCAATATTATTTTGGGAACAAAAAAATGTACCATGTACCTGTTATATTCAATATATATATATTGTACCTAAGTACATATCTAGGTATATATGATGTATGGGTGGAAATGAAACAGAACGAAGACTATCTATGACGAAGACAAGCTCGTGCTTAAAGGACTACTTGCACCATTCATCGTGTTATTATTTTATTATAAACATGTAGATCAGCATCGCGTCGTCGTTGCGTCAACATACGATAATATAAATATCTGCATTTATAGTTATTTATAGTTACGTACAATTTAGGTACTAGGTACAATGTTAAAAAATGGCTTGTTGAATTCTATTGATTTATAAAGAGAGCTGCACTTTTGTTATTGTTATTATTATAAAACTAAATTTCTATTGAACTATTTATTTTTTATTTAGGAATAAAAGATAATACATATAAAAAGGTAATAACATAATTTTACATATAGGTACATATTACCGATTATTATTTATTGGTAGTCGCCGTTACTGTGGATCGTACCTAGGTAAACGATATTATGTATTACAGAAAAAGTAACGAGTATTTGTAACGATTACAAAGTAACGAGTATTGATTAATAAAGTAACTGGTACTAACGAGTATCAAAAAGTAATCGTACTTGACATCACTACCGAACAGTACCGAGAGTACCGATGGGACGCAGTATAACTAAAAGTAATCGGTAACGATTACTTTCTCAAAGTAGTACTCGATTACTACGATTACTACCAAGTAACGAATCATTACAATATTGACATCACTAGTATATACTAATTGGTAGATAATGAAATTTACCTACATGCTGTCGTCGAAGGGAACCCCAAAATATATATAATATATAATATTGATAATATGCATGTTTCGGTATATATCGGTATATAATATTACGTTTAAAATTGTTTGAAAGGATCACACAAATTATTGTTTCGGTTTATGAATAAAAATTATTAAAATATGTGAAAAAGTGAAATCAAGTGTCATTAAAAAGAGGAAAGGCAAAGGAAAGAGAAATTGAAAAGGTATGTATAAATAAACGGTACATTTTAAACAATTGTTTTTTAAAAGATTTCAATAAAAGTGGTAGAAAGGACATTTCGAAAACGTAAATAAGAAGTACTGTGGATACGTAAATACGTGTATTTACAATGAATATAAAATACTTGACGAAATTTTAGAATCAAATAACAGTGATTTTAAAGATTTGATTTGATACAATTTCATTAGTTTTAATTGGGTTTGTGTAAAATCGTTAAAAATATTAAAAAGGTATTAAGTACCATGACCCACAAATAGATACCATATAATAATTTTGGGTATTGTTTATACAATGATAAAGTTATTCTATTTTTGGTTTCTTATTACAATTATTATGTTTTCTATTTGTTTTCATATTTTCCCGTTTTACCACTAAAATCTGTCAAGAAATAAAGAATGAAGTAGAATGCTTTTGAAGGAATTACTTAATTTTACCTTAGGATTATTTGCTCATATACTAAACGATTGAAAGACCAATTGTTAGAGCTGTTGTGAATAATATTCTGTTGATATGTACTTCCGGTCACAACATTCTGGTTTGATAGGTAAATCTTTTACAATATTGAAAGTATGAAGTAAGTATATTTATAGGTATTTATTTGTTTATTTTTTGTTCTTGTTGAGTAGTCGAATTAACTAATGAATAGATATGTATGTACCAGTTTGTCACTTTTTTACTGACAGCAATAAATATTCTTACTTTATCCCCATGTTGGTTCACAATGTCGATTTTTTTTCCAATTTTCCCCGTTATCATACGGTAAGTACCCATATCTGGACATTTACACAATTCGGTATATCGGAACATAACACATCGTTCCATTTAGAATTTAATTTTATATCCGTTTATGCAAAAAAATACAGAATGTTCATTTAAAATAGGAAAGTTATTGTAGATTGCAGTGAAAAGGTGTTAACTTGTAAAAACAGTTACTCAATATATACCCCCTATACCTATATGAAGAGATGAAGACGATAATTCAGTTCCGAAATTGGTAACTTTTCCGATAGGGTTATGTTATGAAATTTACCTTTAAATAAATAAAAGATTTTCAATGGTGCATTATGATACAGGGTGTTCCATTTAAAATAAGGAAGTTAGTGTCAAGTTCCGGTATAACCGGAAGCACTACACATTTGAAAATATGTTAAAAATGTATATCACGTGCCGTAGTTACCTTATGATTTTTGATAAAATTGTCCCACCATCAATTTTTCAAAAATGGGCCGCTGACTTTCGGTCACCCTGTATCAAATACAAATAGGTATGGAGGTAATTCGGTGCTCAGTAGACATCAGTCATAATATCATTTTATTTTCTTTTATCGTTCGTTGTGTATTTAATATTATTTATAGTATTGTTATCAAAATTGTACACATCAACACAATTACACGATTGCATATCGTATTTTAGTCATTATGTATTCTACCTATACCTTGGAAATTTTACTGAGATCTGTTCAACTAATACATAATAATGTCCTTGTACCTATTATTACCTATCTATACATACATATATATTATATGTGTATATTGCAATATAACTGTCCAATTTCTGCAAAAAAAAACAGAAAATATTGTAGTATATGTACTTTCCTGTTTAGCCTTAAAAAAGATATTACATTTGTAAATTGTAGAATACCAATGAAATTCACCTATATACACCACAAACTTTGTTAACAACTCCTTTAATGTGGATTTTAAAAGTTTGTGGTGTATGGGGGGTAAGTCTGCTATTAGGTACCTATACCATTACGACATAAATTTAACTACTACGTATTTTTGTTGATATGCTGGAGGTCTCCATAAGACATCAGTAGCTGTCATGGTAGGTCTTCTGGATTTGCATTTGCAATTCCAGTGATTTTTTTTACATATGTTCTATTATATGACACACGGTACATTTTGTGAAGTAATGTACGTAGGTATACCCCTCCTTCGGCAAGTGGATTGTGTATTGATGGAATTGTTAGTAATAAGTATAATATGTAACAAAGTATAATATATAGGGATGATGGTTTATAAGCGCTTTCCTTTATTTATACATGTTATCCGCTTATTTCAGGTGACTATGGAAATCGCAGAGAATCAGTTAGTAATTATAGAACGATCATGTCTACTTCAGCGTACATAACTTCCGGTAAAAGTAGTCTTCTGTACAGTAATTGCATACTGCCGAATTATAGTTATTTTTGTAATAAGTCTGATGCACCTTTACACCAATACAATCATTATTGTTTTTACTCTCAGATATCCCCCTGGAAGGAACGCAAAAGGATTGGACTCTGCGACTGATACTACATCACCTTCATTGTTTCACTATTAATATTACAAAGTCTAATAGCATGCCCGCAAATTTCAGGGTGTTTATCGATAAATAGTCTATTTTGTAACAGTTATTTATGCCGTATTAATATTTGCTTAATAAGTATGATATAAAATATAGGTATCTACTTCTATAACTATGTATATATTTCGTTTTTGTTTTCAGATAGTCCACTGGAAAGAAACCACTTTTCCACTGTTAATATTATTATGACCACTTTTAAGCCTAGGATTTTCTGTAAGTTTGTCGCTATATATTTTCATCTGTAAATGTAATTCTGATATATCGACAATATTCCTATTTTCCTATTAAATACCTACCCCAGTGCGAATCCAATTGTACGCTTGTGTAAAATACAAAAAAAAAAACAGTATTTGATGAGTACAGATGTAAATATGTTTATTGTATTTCTAGTTATTTCAATATTTCTGTTAATACATTTTCTACATATTTAAAGATAAATACAAATACTGAAGTAATCGCAAGACTGATAGTAATGCTGCAGTTTATTATCAAATCATTGCCAATCTTATTTTTTGTACTGTTAGTACTATGAATTCCGCACAAATACGTTATATCCGTCCAAATTTATTTACTAGATATACTGTTTAAAAAAGTTATACAAATTTATGTATTTACATGCAAACTTGGTTTTTTATGTTGTATATCAATTTGACTGATATACCACTAGGACAACCAACTGTTTAATTAATATTTTTATGGTTCTTTTATTTTGAAACCAAATTCGAAAACGACAGTTAGACTTCTACATGTTAATCACACTTGTAAATTATTTTGAAATACAAATACTTACAATTAGTTCTATAGTATTTGTACTTATATTTTAAAAACTTTTCATTGAAATAATACAATATTTTTATTTGATTTTCCCACTACGTTTTCGTTTCTCTGAATAGTCAAGAATAATTAAATTCAGCAGACAATATTAAATTACATGTGAATTGTCCAATAAATAATTATTAGTAAAATAATTATACAATGTCATTTCTAGATGGAAAGTTATTAGTAAAGCATTTGTATTTGTATTTAAATACTTATGAACAGTATTTTTACGAGTCTGATGTTCATGCTTATAAAATATCCAAAATAAATATTATTCGCACAACGTTGTTTTAGAACAGTTCCTTCAGTCATTTAGTTACTTAAAATAAAAAAGCCATCAAAATTTTACATGAGAATGTTGTTATCGATACTTCTTCCTATTTCTTAATTAGTTTTGCATCTGTTTTTCAATTTGTGGGTAACTTTGATAAAATTACTTAAGCTTTAGGTAATTTTGTATTTCTGTTTAACAAGTACTTTTTACTCCCATATAACTATATTATAGAATCTGATTTTGTTAATTTTGTTGTTTATTCGGTATTGTAATTATTTGTTTTATTGTAATAAAAATTTTAATGGATGTTATCTTTTATTTTCTAAAAACACTTGAATGATTAGGTGAAAATTTGTCAAGTCACACACTCTCTTCTTAACTTTTTAAGAAGATTGTTTGTTTCTTGGTAAATTTTCACTTAATCAATAATATAACTTACAAAAATAAAAAAAACCCGCGTTTAAATAGGCGCCTGTATTCTCTACTTTTCATCACTTAAGTGGGAGGGCGCTTCAATCGCCGAAAAAAAGTTTCCAATCTACAATAGTATATATATCTCTTATCTATGTACAGTGTACAGATATTAATCAACAAATTTCTATGTCAAAACAATAATTACAGTAATGCGCATGATCAGTTAGTGGATATGACTAATGGAACAGCCGTAACAGTGGAAACGGAGACTAATAAGGTTTTTTCTCGATTCCTTACGTGAAGGGTCTTTCAGAAAAAATTAAAAAGTTGGTCCAAAAACATAATATTAATATTGTGTTTAAACCCATTAATATGAGCTCACAATTTTTTTCGAAACGTAAAACTAAGACCAATATTCTCAGAAAAACCAATGCCATATACAAAATTCCGTGTTCCAACTGTGATAAAGGGTACATTGGCCAAACAAAAAGACCACTTCAGATAAGAATTCGTGAACACAAAAATGACCACAACAAACAAATTGTGGCAACCCCTCAATACAAAACTGCCCTTTTGAAACACTCCGTAGAAACTGGCTATAAGCCAAACTTTGATAATACTAACATATTATATGTTGAAAATAATTACTTCAAACGACTTTTTCTAGAAGCCTCATTTATTTTAATACATAATGAAAAATCAGTGAATTCTCGATCGGATTTGGAGGATAACCTTATTGTTAACAACTACTTTAACCTATACAACAAATTTAAAATAAATAAAAACAAACAACTTAAAATTACATAACTTACTAATACTATTAAACCTACTATATATCCTAAAACTACTAATTTGCAATACACTTACTCCTACTTTTCACTAATACTGTACATTATTTTAAAATTTTTCTAACAAAAAATTATCGTGTTTTTTAGTTAGTTTTTATTATAGCGAGTCTTATAACGTTTAATTGTAATTATGTCCTGTTAGTGTTACCACGTGGTTCTGTAAACGTTTTTAACATAACTTATTTATTTATTATTTTATTTATACAAGTTTTTAGTAGTAATAATATTTATTGTTTTATCGTTTTAAATGTTGTTTGGGGTTAATCGTACTATTACACCAAATATACAGCTTATGTTTCTTAAAATATAACACAAAAAAACAGTAAGTTACTTAATGTATACTGTAAAATTCTGCTGTATAACCACTAATATTTTTTTTAGCCTTGATAAAGGTTCACATCAGAACCGAAACGTTGGTGTCGTTTTTATAATAAATAAACTCTTTACCCCTTAAAGCTCTGAGTATTTTATTATTAGAACTTTGTTATTTTTATAACATGTTATTGACGTTTTCACGTTTGGCTCCTATTTTTTAAAACAAATTGAAATTATATTCATTCTGAACAAAAAATATATGACTAAATACGTTAAAACGTTCAAATTGGGTTTTATTTGATAACATAATTACTTTTTTAGTATTTATTAAGTATTTTAATTTGATGTTTTGCTATTTACTCGTATATTGTACTAATTGTACTGATTACTGCATTTATACTTTGTTAATAAATTTGTTAATATTATATTTGTTTTTTTTTTTTCAATTTCCAATGAAATAATTAAAAATTTGGTTAAATTTTGAAATGCGCGCCTTAAATGATGCTTCATAGTTTTATGTATAGATGGCGCAATAGTTTAGAAAGTTTTCTTTGTCATTTCCATTTATATATATTCCAAGTAACGTCTTATTTATTAGTGGTTAAAAAGTAAATTATTGTGTTGTGTACATTTTTTTGTGAAACTATATTGAACTTTATTGATCAAGATGATAGATGAGACCATGTTGTGTACCTGAGTGCAAAAATAAAACAGCAAAAAGGTAATTAACAACAATATTTGAAAATGTTAACAGTATCCAGTAAAACCCTTTTCTTGTAGATATTGTATTCCCTCGATTTTAGGATTCAACAGCTTTGGATTGAAAGAATGGGAAACGAAAAACTTATAGCTGTAACTCCTTCAAATATAGCTGTAACTCCTTCAAATTTAAACAATTGGGCGCTACAATATTTGTTTTTATGTAAATCTGTACCACAAATTTTTCATGTATATTAACATTTTATTTACATATTAATTGTTTGCAGCATTACCTATTTTATATTTTCATATTTAAATTATTTTATGTCATTTTTCACATCTGATTTTTTGTCAATAAAATTTGTAATAGAAATTAAGAATTTTTTATAATCTTTGTTATTTATTATATATGTCATGAGAAAGAAAAATTCTAATTTGTATTAAAAAACACTATTTCTGTGACATGGAATATTATTATTAGTACTTCAGAGGTAAAGTTCACATTTTATAAAAAAAAATGTGTGTAATAATTTATATATATTTTTAATGCTCTATTAAAGCATTAAAAATATGACAAAACATTTTTTTTATAAAACGTGCATATACAGTTTACCCCTGAGATACAAATATAATTAAAATCCTGATTAAAATATAAAATGGAAGAAACACACCTATACATTTACACACATAAAATTATGTTTGTGTTGGTTTTTGTACACTTGTGTTATATGCATGTGTGTGTATATTTATTTAAATGCTACAGAAATCCGTACAACTACACCATTAGTTTCATGACGTAAAAATAGATGTCACCAAAAACATTGTATCGAAAAATACTCAGAGTCGCCTATCTAATAACATCACTAATCTATGGCCATAGACAAAATAGATCGGGAGCTTTAAATTTTGAACGATTGTGCTGCCCACTGTAGCAAATGTCAGAAAGGTCGTACGGGACGCAGCTACTATTTGCTACTAAAATATAGGACATTGACCTTCTTTTGGTGCCATCTAACAATCAATAGAACATTAACATATGGCGGAAAATTTGAAATTTGTAGCAACGCATGGGGTGTTTCCTTTTCTTTATTTTTTGTTAAAAAAAAAACAAAAGTAAAGTATGGTTTTTTATTATAATTAAAATAGGAATACTTAAAATTATTACAATGTAAAACAAAGGACAAAGGAAAATACAAACGAAATTGAAAATTATTCAAACATAAAGATGAAAGAATAAACTGATGACCCTATACTAACTATAAAATACTAAAATATAAATAATACCTAATGAGGGTAAAAACCTGTTTTTTTCCCTTTATCAAGATATACTTATTTGAGAAATATGTATTACTTTTCATCACAGAGGTGAAAGTTGACTAGATAGGCCAGCTACTTCTGCTTGGTATAATCTACAAATATTTTAACAGTATTTCAACTGCCAGTATGTAATGCATATTATTATTTACAAAAAACGGGAACACACCACTTTTAGCTTTATCAACGAACCGACGAATGCACAATGTTCGTTTATTCTTCTTACAAAAGTTTTAACGTTCTTATAAGTTTTTAACACTTGCACATTAAATAGACCCAACGGAGAATTTATTACACATTTTACAAACTTTAAGTATGCTAATCATTTCTTAATTCACATTTTCACATTGTACAACATAAATATTATGCTTTCAGCGTCTATAAATTATATGGGGAAATACCAGGCTATGAAATGTCGAGCGACAGCGCCACCTTAGTTTGCCCCACATGAACTACAGATATTTTTTAAATTACTAAAATCAATATTACCGACATACATTACTGATACTTTTTAGTGAAACGACAACAGATCACGCGACGGCGGTTGTTGTTGTAATATGTTATCAGCAGAGAAATTCCCTATTAGTTGGAAACGTTGCCAAAACGTTTGTGGCGTTACAATTTTTTAATCGTAAAAATTTTTGTTAAAAGTGCTTGTGAAAACTAGTTTTACCTGTCCTGAAAGTAAGTAATGTATTAAGTACGTCAATTGTGCTTTACAATAAGTAATTATAGTCTGAAATAGTGTTTGTTAGAAACTTTGCTCTTCGAATCAAAACTAGTTAAATTAATAGGTAGTAATCGTTGATATTTTTACAGATAATTAAAAAAAGGGAAATACACAAGATATGCTGCGTCGAAGGATGTAGGGAAATTACCCCAAGGTAACAATGAAATGATGTTCAGTATACAAGAGAATATATTTATTTTTTGTAATTCTTGTAGGTACAAGTTTCCCAAACAACCCCATTTGCAACGTGTATGGGTGGAAAGGGTGTTTTCTGTCCCACACAGAACAACATTGCCCGGCAGTTTACACCACTGTGGGGTGAAAATCCCGAAGCCCTACGCGGATCCACTCATTAATCTTGCTGCTGCTAAATGCAGCAATTATAGGTAATTTATTTATTTATTAGTTATATTTATCCTTATTATTGTATTTATGTATTATTTCGCATGTTGCCCAATTTTTTGTTTGGCCCAACACTTTATCGTACAGAGCTTTGTTATTTTTATAACATGTTATTGACGTTTAACGTTTGACCCCTATTTTTTATAACAAATTGAAATTATATTCATTCTGAACAAAAAAACTATGACTAAATACGTTAAAACGTTCAAATTGGGTTTTATTTGATAATAACATAATTACTTTTTTAGTATTTATTAAGTATTTTAATTTGATGTTTTCCTATTTACTCGTATATTGTACTAATTGTACTTATTACTGCATTTATACTTTGTTAATAATTTGGTAATATTATATTTGTTTTTTTTTCAATTTCCAATAAAATAATTAAAAATTTGGTTAAATTTTGAAATGCGCGCCTTAAATGATGCTTCATAGTTTTATGTATAGATGGCGCAATATTTTTGAAAGTTTTCTTTGTCATTTCTATTTATATATATTTCAAGTATCGTCTTATTAATGTGGGGCAAACAAAGGATGGCGCTGAGTGTCATCCAAAAAAAAAACCGAGAGTCGTGCATCTATCCTAGTCTATGGGAAATACTAATTACAACCAGATAAGGACATGGATAAGGACGATATGCACAAATGCGCTATCTGTTGATATTACTTGTAAATGGCTATTTTCGGATTATTGGTTGCTACTAATGTTTTAGCTTCCGAAGCTATTTAAAATGACTACTTTTTGACATTTGCTACAGGGGGCAGACTGGTCTCACATCCCATACACTGTCTATGGCTACGATGGCGTTACCGTCGACATCTATGGTCGACATCCCATACCCTGCTTTTAACCTATGAACTTAACCAACTTAACTCACTTAACTTATGACTTAGAAAATCTATGACTTAGAAAAGTTCCGAAAATATCACCCACGTGTGTATTCAAATGTGAATTGTAATGTTTTATTAAATTCTTTAAATATTTTAAAAATATATAAAAACGTGACTTGGTAAGACAGCAATAGTAAACTGTTAAATTTGCTACCAAAATGAAAAACAAATCATCACGACACAAGCAGAGTAATGCATTTAAGGTATTTCTAACCTTTTAATATGTGCTAGTTAAACTATACGAATTTCAAATTTTGCAGTTTCAAACATTTTCTGAAAGAATATCAAATGTAGAAATCCACGTTTTCCATAAAATTGGACACGAAAATGAATCACAAATTGAAGAAAATGAATGTCGATTTTATGAAACTCTACAAAAATGGAACGTTCTTAATTTGAGCGAAGGTTTTTCACATTTTAAAAAAGATGTAAATGCACAGTGTTTAATTACTCTTCCGCAGTTAATTCATAACAAGGAGAATGTAGTTGAAGTCTTATTGCAGTATTTAAATATGAAGAATACAATATTTCTACAGCCACTTTTAGAGTAAATATAATTCTAATAAATTGGAGTAATGATACCAATATGTTATTTATTGGTTTATTTTAGATTAACAGCAGCTCTAGTTGAAGATTTAAGAAACGAATTCTACCCATATTTTCATAGATTTGTAAATATTCTGATTGATCTCTTACATTTAAAAGATGCAGATGGGATAGAATGGACATTTACATGTTTGGCTTACATGTTTAAATTTTTGTGGAAATTCTTATCCAAGGATATAACTATTGTGTTAAATAGTGTATTACCTCTACTTTCTGATGACAGACCAGGCTATATTATTAACTTCGCATGTGAAAGTTTCTCATTTGTAGCACGTAAGGTTAAAGACCTTCAATCATTTTTAGAATTGATTCTGGAAACAGTTCTTTCAAGAGAAGATGTAAGCATTATGTATTGTTTTTTTGTATATAATTTCCACACTGGCTTAAGTAGACTTTTTTTTAAATTTGTGGTCCAATTATGAAAACATACACAAAAACATTAAGGGTAAGGTATTACATTACTATACAAATAAGTTAAATGTATGGAAAAAAACTGTGACAGAGCATTTGGGGTTTTAAACCCAGGTAGCACAATGATTTTGTGAGTACTGAAAACACTAAGTTGCAATTTCTGTAAACTAATGGCATTACCACTACAACCCTCATTTTGTTTTCTTTTTCTTATGTAATGTTGTATTTCTAAGAAATAAATCCATTCGTAGATTAAAGTTAGTGATGGAAGCATGATCTGAACATATAATTTTTAAAACAATATTTGAAGATATTTTATATTGATATACTTGATATACATTTTGCCTTATAAGGGTTTCTTTAGAAATAAAATAACAAAATTTAGTCACATAGTATAACTGAAACAAGTTTTCATTAATCTTTTATGCAATGACTATGAAAAAAAAAATATTAAAACACCTCGATTTTTTCATGTATATTTTTCTTAATTGGGCCATTTAAAGCCATTTCCAAAAGAAAAAGTTTTGAAAAACCCTTAGTATGAATGTCTTACCATGTATTTTCTTTTTGTTATTAATATTTTAATAACATTTCAGACAATAACTGGATGCAGCAAATTACTTTTTGAAATTGTTCATGGTACTACTGGTCATTTTCATAGTTGTGCAGAAACATGGTTACCATTTATGTTTCGTTCTTTAGCTAATGAAAAATATTCACAAATGGTACTTTTTGAAATTATACAGTATGTTGTTGCAAATATGCTACAACGTATACTGCCAGAAAAAGCAGATCTTTTTTGGAATACAAGCTATAGTGTTTTAAATGAGTTTTATAGTGATTTATCATTTGATTCTCAACTAATACATCTTGCCTGCGGAAATATTTTGAAGATAATTTGTCAAGCAATTGAATTTAAGAATGGAATTTTTCTTAAAAACCCACAAAAATTAATCAACCAACTTGTAATGTTTTTTAAAATTCCAAATTTAAACGAATCTATCTTACAAATAATTGTTCAATTATGCTCCGCGGTTTTTCTAGCAAATAAAATAGACTTATCACAAGAACAGTCAAGCCTAATCATTTCAAATGTTCAGTCATTGAATCTAAGAAGTGCATATTTGTGTTTTGTTGATAGTTTAATTGATTATGCAGGGTTTGATTTATTTATATTTCCTAACTTTGTCAAATTTTTTGTTAATGGAACTGAATTGGAAACGAATAGTTTAAATACATTGACCAAAATCATTTTGAAGAAATCTCCCTTTTGTAAAACTGGCATTTTATTGAATGTATGGAAAAGATATCCAATTACGTTTTTTTGTGAAGAGGATAGGTCACTTGTTTTAAATAATATGTTGTATAAATTAAATAACATGGAAAATGAGGCAAATTATTTATCTGCTGTAATTTGCTTACCACATATAAACTTGAAGTCCAATGAGATTGAAAAGACATTAGGAGGGAATAGTGAATTACTTTTAAAATTATTAAATTCAGAACAGAAAGAAATGACCCTAGAAAGTAAAAAACGCTATTTATTTCTATTAATGGGTACCGTACAGTGTATGGTTCATCTTAATGTTCATTATCTGTTAAACTGTGAAAAAGTTTTGGCAGTATTACTACCGCTTTGTAGCGATATAATTATGGTCGAAAGTTTACAAATTGTAAGTCTTTACCTAAGTAAACTGAAGGATGATAAAATCCATTTAAGCCTTGAAATATTGGTGAAAATTAATAAATATTTAGAAGAAAATTTTATATCACCTTTTCATGAGGTAAGTAATGTGAATTAAAACTATTAAAGTTAATTTTTTAGTAATAAATTTCTAGGTGAGACTTTTAACTACATATATTTATTCATTGTTTGAAGATCTTCCCTATTTTATTGAAGTTAGTACCGATTTTAAGAAAGATTGGAAATTATTCAGCATTTGTTATCAAATCGAATCAACTGATTTTCAAGTTCATACATTTAATGATCAGATGCAATGTATTGAAAAGCTGTCCTTCCAAAGCGCACAAATACAAATGTGTAAATTAACACCTTTCAAATTGATACCTTTAAAATACCTTTGTGGATTGCTGTATGTGAATTTTCAACTTTTGTGGAATCCACTTTCTAAAATAATTTCAACTTATGCCATCAATGGTATGGAAATAAACGAATTTTGGATGATTTTTGGAACACAACTAAAAACGGTTAGCCCAGATCTGCACAGTTTGCCATTAGTGAAAATTAAATTTTTGGATGATTACGTCAACAATACATTTTTGAACATGGAGCTAAAAGAAGAAAAAATTGATTATTGTAATTACCGAATATTACTTTGGAAAACTTTGGCTGCTTTTCCAGAAATCGCAGAGGCAAAAACTAGGGATACTTCTGAGTTACTTTTATCATTTCTAAAGTAAGTGATTGCCAATTATGAATTCTGTTAGGTATATTCAAATTTAAATTATAACTGAATATTTTCTTATTATATACAAATTATGAAAAGAGGATATTTGTTTTCATTTTTTTTAAGTTTATTAATGAAGACTGGAAAAACTTTGGCGGTTGTTGCAGAACGAACAAAATAGCTCAAACCCCAACGCCAAAACACGACACTTTAGTGAACTTCAGTCCCTGAAGAAGGTAACTTTGTTACCGAAAAGTGCTTCGGACAACTAAAGTGTCGTGTTTTGGCGTTGGGGTTTGAGCTATTTTGTTCGTTCTGTTAAGTTTATTACTTTAATTAATATGTTTTAGAAATGAGTACAATAATATGGCGACGAATTTTTCAAAAACATGGGATATTAAGTCTCACAATATTGAAAAAGAATGTGATTCGAAGTATAATTTAATTGAACGCTCAGATCAGGATATGGCGAAGAAGCATATACAAAATATAAAAAGCAAAGAAAGGTATAGTGAAAACAAAGAAAAATTTTAGACGTGTAATACTATAAATAAAATTGGTTATTTTACTAGTAAAAACAAAAAATAATAAATTGCTATAAAAATATATTTTAAAAATATTGATATCTTACTCTAATAAAAAAAGCTGGATTGCTAATTTTTTTTTTAATTGGAAATATACAGGGTGTCCTCGACTCGAGTGACCGCCTGAAACGACGTGGTGGTACAGAAAAAATTATTGATAAAAAATCTTTAAAGAGTGGGTTTATCTCACCCAGAAAAAAAATATGGGCATTTATTGATAACTTTTCCTATACTATTACTTCGTTTTGGGAGGTCATTTGCGTATATACGTACTGTTAACAATTCTAATTTATCGTTGCTAATCACAATCAGCATCTCAATGTGTATATTTCTTTTGTATTGTTTTATTATAAATATGTAACATTGTAATGGTTACAATTTGTATAATATTGTATACTTTTTTAGTTTAATTGACAATTTCTTTCCAGAACTATTTCTGCAATGTTAAACGTTTTTGCAAAAATAAGAAGTCCAAAATCTATGTTTCGAGAATCTGAACTCAACCAGCTGTATTTAGATTTATTATCTTCCAAAAATAGTGAAATTCAAAAGTTAGCTTTAGACTGTTTAATGACATACCGACATGAATACATTACGGCATATAAAGAGCAATTGTATAATCTCGTCGATGACAAAAATTTTAAAAACGAAGTATCTCTCTTCAGAATTAGCGACGATTGTTCTGTTATACAGGAAAAACATCGCCAGTCCCTTATTCCAATTATTTTAAAAATTGTATTTAGCAAAATGACTTCTAAAAGTGGTTTAAGAACGGGTGGGAAAGGTTTTGGACAAATGCGTAGAAATCTAGTCCTTCGTTTTCTTTCTGGATGTCACGAGAATGAAATCGATATGTTCATACAAATGTCCTTCAGATTTTACTCAAAATATTTTCATGGAGACCAATTTAGTTCGATTGTAAGCATTTCAAATGAGTGTAATTTGGAAAAGTTTGTTCCACTTAAAAGACTTCAGAGTAGTGTTAACTTACTTCTTTTAATATTAGAAGAACTAGGAGGTTCTCTAAGTGACAATTTATTACAATATTTATTGAAAATATTAATGGTTATTGGAGCACTTGTGAAAGGTGTTTTCTCTCAAATTTCATTAGTTCATGCGGGCTACCGAGAAACATTGAAAAAGTTGAGATCATCTTCATTAGGGGCACTGGAAAAAATTTTCGACCATTTTGATAAGTATCCATGGTCGACAGAAGAAATTGATACTATTTTTGAGATTTTTGTATGGCCGTACTTGAAGCAATTAGAAATCGAAGGTATTCACAGTCCCACGGCATTACTTAGATTATTTCTGCAATGGGGATCAAGATCAAGATACTTTGAATTATTAATTAAGTGCCATGCAGATAACAAAGAATTAACTGCAATGGTTTTTATAATGAGATTACTGCTCAATAAATCGACAAAATCTTCTGTAATTAAAGTGATTATGGAAATGATAAATTATTTGTTGACATTTAAAGATAGTCAAAATGAGCAGCAGGCTTTACCAATTATGGTTAACAGTATATTGAGTTTAGAAAATAATTTACCATACCGAAATTTAGAAAAACAGAGTCTTAACCTTGGAAGCTACATTGTGTTACCGCATGTTCCATCTATTTTAAATATCATAAAAAACAAATTGCAAAGAAGCAGGAAGGGCTTGAACACAACTGAGTTGTCTGTATTATCTAATATTTCGGAGTTTGTATGGGACTCTGAATCAAGTAAGACTGTTTTGGATCTTATGATACCGCTTTTCTCTAAAATGTTTAATTTATCTGACGATAATCTTTTGAAATTCATAATGACTATCGATAACTTAACTCAAAAAATTGAACAGCCTCAGAAATACTTAATAAGGCTACTGCCCTTCTTTAGTGAAATTTCTTACAAACCTGCTAGAAAACAGCTCTGTAAAATTTTTAACAAGGTTGCTGCAAAATCCTCTAGTACAGTATTGAATACTTTAGCGAGAACTATAAATGAAATTAACGCGTGGGACGACAGATGGATTGATCAACCGAATTTTGAGAGAAGAATAGAAGCTTTTCAAGAAATTAATTTGTTAATAGAATCTAAAAATGTAGAAATGGAATTAGGGTTGGCCATATTTTATAATTGTTGTTACATGTTAAAATATGAAAGTGATATTTCTCTAAAAGATAAATCCAACCATTACTGGAAGATAATATCCATTGAGCTACTGAGAAACTTTCATGATAAACGATTCTATTTATTGGATGAACATTTATTTGTTATTATTTGTGAAGGGATTAAAAGTAAAAACCAAGAATTCAGGAACGAGTGTATTCAACTTTTAGGATACATTGCTAGACACTGTCCTAATTCTCATATTGTCTTAGAACAATTGAACAAACTTACCAATGAAGCTGATTTGGAAGTAGATTTCTTTGAAAATCTTACACATCTTCAAATTCATAGACATGTTCGAGCCTTACTGAAATTTGTAGATGTGTTCACTAATAACGTTGACACTCAATGCAATCGAACATTGATACAGTTTGTATTCCCACTCGTATCATGGTATTTGTGTAATGAAAAATACGTTTCAAAGAACAGTCTAATTGATGCCTCCATAGAAGCTTTAAAAGTAATATGTAAACTTTTGCCTTGGAACCATTACGCAAATTTGTTAAAAATTTATATGGGCAAACTAAGGTATAAAACCATTTTTAAAAAGCAGTTGGTTCGTGTAATTGTGGCCATATTAGATGCATTTAATTTTGATCTAAGTAGTAGTTTTGTAAAAGGCGTGGACGAGACTAGTTTCTATCAAGAATTTGAAGAAAAGAAAACCGTTCAGATTTCAGCGTTAAATAAAGAAGGAGGAGAGACAGTAACTGAAGAAGAAAAGTCTTTAGAAGATGATCAGCAAATGAAGGTGATATCTGATGAAATGGAAATGGATGAAAGTATGCATATCGATGTTAGTAATGAAGCATTATTAACAACTGCAACTGCAACTAAAGTGATACACACTATCCAGGTAATATAATTTCAAAAAGTTAATATAGGTACTGTAAAAGCACTTTAATGTTGAATTTGAATTGTTTAATATTTATGATCGTAAATTTTAAATTTGATAAAATAGGTACCGTCACATTCAATTACAATTTGATGAATTTTAACTCTACGCGAAAAAAATAGTGATGTCTATTTGAATTGGACGAATCAAATATACAGGGTTTCTCATGAGAACTACTCAAACTCTTTAGAATGTTTTAGAAACTACTTCAATTTGATTTTTTTAAATTTTAGATGGGGTTATTCGGTATGCTCTCCTCAATTAAAATATGTAGCATACAGTGTAGCACAAAAAATACGAAATTATTGCGGCCAAATTAGAAGTTAAATTAAATTTTTTTTCAAAGTTGTTTCCTATTTTAATAGGCATCTTTAAATTTTCGTCACGGTCATATTCAGATTTTTTTTTTCTTTGTCAAAAGTGGTCCAAAAAATGCACAATATGCCCATTGTGGCCAAACCATAAGTTAAAAAATAAAAAAAAAGTTGCTCCCTTTTTTAATGCAACATTCTCTGGATTAATTTGCTATACAGGGTGTTGAAAAATTTAATTAATCTTATTATAATATATTTACAGAAAGTATTCTTACCACAACTATTTAGACTCCTGGCTGAATATTCGCACTACGATTCGTCTCACAAACTTAATAAAAAGAAGACTCTTAACGATAAAGAAGAAGAGGATTTGCAAAAAATTCCTATTTCATTAGCGTTGGTTAAATTGTTACAGAAATTGCCTAAAGTAATACTGGATAAAAATTTACCAATGTAACTAACAGCGCGTTCAAAAAGGTAACATAATATATTAATTGATTTTAATTTTAGGATTTTTATGAAACTAGCAACATTTTTAAAATCACACCTAGCAAGCGTTCGTCGAATTGCTAGGGAAACATTTGAACAAATAATATGCACAGTGGGACCAAAGTATTTAAACATATTTTTAGATGCAATACAACCCCTGCTGCTGCGAGGATTTCAAGTTCATGTTCTTGTTTATACTGTACATGGAGTGTTAGCTTCTCTGAAAGATATGTATGAACCTGGTGATATAGATAAAATTATTGCAACTGTCTTAAACGTAAATTGTTCATTATTAATTGTATAATATATAATTAACATAATGTTTTCGTAGATTTGTAAGGCTGATTTGTTTGGGACGGTGGCAGAAGAAAAAGAAGTAGAGAAAATACGAGTAAAAATACCTGAAGCTAAAACCACCAGAAGTTATGAAACTCTTCAAATTTTGGCTTCATTTGTTACCGAAAAATATTTAATGGACTTAATAATACCATTAAGATCTGTATTGTTAAATTTGCGATCATTTAAAAATAATAAGAAAATGCAGGAGTGCTTTAGATACATTTCTTTGGGATTGGTATCAAATAAATTCATTACGCATGAGTCCCTGATGACAATTTCCTATGGAATAATTTCGCAAAATGTACCAGAACTGTTTTCAACTGAAGTCAATAACAAGAAAAATGGAGAAAAAAGCAAACAAAAGACATTTTTGACAGAGAGAAGTGATTGTTTTATTATTCCATCTGTAATAATAAACAAATATGAAGCAAAAGAAACACTAGCAAAAGTTTCTGATAACATGAATAATTACATTTTGGTAACTTTTGGGCTTAACATTTTCTTTAATTTAATAAAAATGGAATTTCGAAATGATACCTGTTATAAAAGTTTTATGGACCCATTTGTGAAATTATTTCGAGATTGTTTAAGTTCTCAACATGTGAAGGTAGTGACATTTTGAAATCTTTTTCATAGTTAAGCACTACTTTATTAAACTATTTGCGTTGAGTATGTGTCCGTCATACATACTTGAATTATCCCTTAGGGGACGTTCATAAAATACGTTCGCATACAAGGGGGGTGAGGGGTCTTGCTGAGTGTGACAAGGGGGGACAGGGGGTCTACGGCAACGTGACGTTCGCCGTTCATCAAAAAATATTTTACTGAATTTTTACAGAATCCTTGGACTTCTGATAAATAGAAATATTATTTATTTGTTCGTTACAAAAGATATTTAATAATTAATTTAAATTTTATTAAGAAAATAAAATTATTATTTTTGACTATCAAAATTTGTGTATTATCAATCAAAATTTATCAAGTCTGGGGGGGTGTTTAGTTTTTGTGACGTAATATTTACAGGGGGGATCACATAAAGTGTGACAGCGTGACAACCGGAGGGGGGGAGGGAATAAAAAAAACTTAATTTTAGCGTGACGTATTTTATGAACAGCCCCTTAACAACAAAATTTTTATTTATTTATGTTACTAACATGATTTTTTTACTTTTCCTTATTTTTGAACTAAATAAATACTTCTATTTTCTAGTTAAACATATTAGCTTTAAAATGTCTAATTGGAATTACCAAGTATGATCTGCCATCGTTCAAAGAAAATATGAAAGACATAAGTAAAGAAATTTTTAAAATTCTTCACAAGTATGCAGTAGCAGGACTGAATAAGGGAGATAATTTTGACCTGGTGTTAATCGCTTTTAAGGTATTTAAATATAATTGTAAAAAGTTTAATTTTAAAATATTGTTTTGTTTTAGTTTATGTCAGTAGTGCTCAGAGAGGTGAAAGATTATACAATCGATAAAGAACAGCTTAAAATGCTTATTTTTTACGTAGAGCAAGACTTACACGAAAACGATAGACTAATTAATGCATTGATGCTATTAAAAGCTATTACATCAAGAAAATTTGATTTGCCCGAAATTTATACCGTGATGAATAAAGTGGCAAAAATAAGTATAACTTCAGCGAACCTTCAAGTGCGAAATTATGCCTGTCAAGTATTTTTGAACTTTTTTATAAATTATCCTTTGGGCAAAAAGATGAATTCGTATATTGGTTTTTATCTTTCTCAAATAAATTATGAATACCAGTCAGGTCGTCAGTCAGCCTTATGGATGATTCAGAGTTTCATTAATTCCTTTCCGATGGTAAGATTTTTTTTAAATCAATCAGTTTAAATATTATAAAAAAGCAAATTACTTTAGTCTAATTTTCTTGTAAGGCGAATCTATAAATATGTAAAAAAACAATAACATCAGTAAAATAAGATGTGGTTGAGTATTTGCTTAAATGATTTTTTTAAACAAATAACTCGGTTTCTTTTGGTTGCGCCCACGTTTGGACGCTTGTTCAGGCGTACCTTTTTTGCACTATGCAATAAAGTGTAACAATAATTACGAAATTTTTTAAAACGTAATTCTGCCGGCAATAGTATCAATGTCAAAAGGTAACTTTATTTTATGGTTATTAATTGAGATATTTGCGATTTTCAGAAAATTATCCGGTATAACCGGTAGTGCTATATCAATGCCATAATTTTAATCGAGGAGAGCATACCCATTAAATCTACTGTTCAAATTTTTATAATTCAAATCGAAGTAGTTTCCGAAAGAATTTAATGGGTGGTCTCCGTGAGACACCCTGTATGTGTTTCAATTTTACCTTTAAAAACACACAACTTCATTTTCTAAGATAATAATATTTAGTACATATTATATTTCGGATATTTGGTTAATTCTCTTTCAAATATCGATTAAATCAAAATACTTCGGAGATCAATGTCGAGGTCACCATCTGATTTGGTTTTCAAAACTATACAAATTTTGTCTAATTCATTACCTGAAATGTGAACATCCCGTTGAGATAGCAATTATTTCAATATAATTTACTCATATATATATATAAATTGTTTACTTAATTTTTAGAATATCTTAAAAGCACAATGCGGGTCAATTATGGTTTCTTTGGGTACACAGCTAATAAACGACGATGTTCCTGAATGTAGAAAAATTATCACAAATTGTTTAACGAATATGTTTAAAAGATTAACTAAGCCTGAACGAGACCCTTTATTTGATATCGTAAAATTATGGTTAAAGGACGAAAAGGTATCTTTATGATGTATAATACAAAATAAATTTTAATAAAAAAATAATTACAGATAAACCATAGACGATTAGCTGCACAACTCTGTGGCATTTTCGTGGATGTAGAAAAATCTACTTTTGAATCACGGATACCTGCCCTCATGCCAATTTTATTATCCCAGTTTAATGAAAAGGAGAGAAGTTTTTCCGTGGCATTATGTAAAACTGATCCATTAAATGCTGGTTCGGATCAATGGACAAAAGATCACTACCTGTTTCAGTTATTACAAACTTTATTGAAATTATATTCTTATTGTTCAGTAACTCTTAGACAAATGGAAGAAATCGAAATTTTTGCATCTTACGCACAGTCATTACTTAGTTATCCTCATGAATGGGTTCGACTATCATCCGTACAATTTTTGGGTTTTGTACTTTCAGATATTAATATAGAAGAGTTATCTGATTGTATAAAACATAACAAATCTAACAAAAGCAGGGGATATCTTTATAGTGACCCTAGAATCAGTATTAAAACTCTTACATTGGATCTGTGTGCATTACTTCAAACTGATGGTGAACATCAAGAACTGTCTGAACAGGTTATAAAAAACTTAGTTTTCATAGCACGAATTTTCGAAAAAGTACAATATAATAAAGAAGAAGAAGAAAATGATCTTCCGGACTTATTTTGGTTGCTAAAAAGAATGAGAAGGATTAGTAATTGGGAATTAATACATTCTCCGAAAGAAACGTTTATCAGAAAGGCAGTCTTTAAATGGATAGCAGGAGTCGGTACGGTTCTTGAAAATAAAGTTAGATTCATACTACCGATAGTTCTACCTCCATTGATAAGAGAAATGATAGGAACAGATACAGTTGATAATACATTGCAACAATTATCAAAGGAAGTGGCTAATATTTTAAAACAACGAGTTGGTGAAGATTTTTACTCCACTGAAGTATCGAAAGTAAAACAAAAATTAACATTAAAACAAGCTAAAAGGAAAAGGGTTAGCAAACAAATGGCAGTTGCAGACTACGAGTTACATGCAAAGAAGAAAATTAAGAAAAACCTAAAAAAGAAGGAAAGTAAAAAGAAAACGGTTGCCATTATTAAGAGAAAAGGAAAAAAAAGAAAGTTATCTAGCTTGGAAGACGAATAGATTTGATAAATGATGATAAAAGAGAAACTTATCAAATAACAAAAACAAAGTAATAAGGATTAAGAATGTAAGGTGGCTGAGGAAAATTATTGAAGACTGAATTTATTTATGTGATGTCGTATGACAAGTGTCACATACATATGTATTATATGTAAATAAGCTATGATACATAAATATGTTAAATTCGATCCTTTTTTAATAATTTACTTCATAAAAATTTAACACCAATTTAATGATAATTGTTATAATTATGACTTATGAGATATATCAGTTGAATGAAACTGAATTTCCGGATTGTAATCGTGTCTTTTTGATGAAATCCCCATGGTGGACCATGGTGACGTCAGTAGCGTTCGACGTTTCGTCTCCGTTCGCAAGGGACATCTTCAGGAACTTCACGTTGTTGTTGCAAGGTCTCCAACGCTAGTGCAGTTCAGCGATAGGAGACGAAACGTCGAATACTACTGATGTCACCATGGTCCGCCATGGGGATTTCATCAAAAAGACACGGTTACAATCCGGAAATTCAGTTTCATCAGGCGACAGCCGTGGAAGTCTAAATAAAATTCTATATCAGTTGAATACCAAATGTTATTATAAGAACCATGGGGCAGTGACAGTCTGCAATCAAAATCATTATCATTTAATGCTTGGTGCATTTCTTGATTTTGAAGAATCAAGAACGGATAGAAATATCTAGATAACTTGATGTTGTCTAAGGCTCTGTTAACTAAGTAGTACCTACCGTACAAAAATCACCAAAATATGTAATAACGCAAAAACGCCCTTTAGCTGTTTAAAACTAAACAGATTAACAAAACAATAATATCTTTTAAATGATCACGATTTACCAATGTACTCTTTCAATTGAGTTCAAAAATATTCTCAAATCGGTTGAACGGTTCAGGAAACATTAAGTTGTAAAAATTGAGAAAAACATTTTTCTTCGCTCCCTTATTACCACAGGTACAAAAAAAGTCAGAGAAAAAATATGCGATAGATGTGACCCTAGTTCTCAAATGATGTTTTAAAATTTATAGCCCAACCTTTACACGATTACAAAACCACCGAGAAAATAATTTTTGTGAGATATAGACGCGTTAATTTTAGATTATTTAAATAGTTACAGGGATAATTTATAGAACAGTGTCTCACTAACAGTTTTCGAAATTTTTAAAATAAATTATTTGTGTAAAGTCTAAATAGTATTTGGGTTGTTTTTTCTTGCTTGAATTGATAAAACTCTCTTCTTTCACTTACTTGGTGTTGTCTTTTCCTACCGTAACTTTAAAGTTTAAGCTATACAATGAATGAATTCTTTTGTTGTACTCATTTAGGGAACCATGACTCAACTGAACTTTAATAGTCCGGTCAATTTAGACATTCGAAGCTATATAAATTCCCACCAAGCTGAAAATCAGTAAGATCGTTTAAAATATGATTAAAAATAAAATTTGAAAGTTCCCCATCTTTCCCCTGTATGGAAAAATTTTTATTCAAGGTCAAAGGTCAAAAAAATGAGCTTTTCGCGATTTTCAGCAAAACGGTAAGTTTTATCATAAAAATAGTTCAGACAAAAATTGTAGATCATAAAATTATCTATAAAATATGTATGAATATTTTTTTCCTAAGAGCCACCGTTTCTGAGATAGGTTAAATGAAACCCGGTCCCTTATTTTATACACCAGTGTAACCTCGAGACAACATCTGTCTCCTGTTCAATTGTATGCGTGACTAGGGTCTTATACCTGCTTTATGTCAGTGTGCCCAATAAATGAAATACTGTTAGTCTCAGGGTTGCCAGATTGGGGGATTTTCCCCAAAAATTCCTCTCCAATATTTTTTTTATTGTCACATAGCTTATTTTGGGTATTTTAGAGATACATATTTTATAGATAATTTTATGATCTACAATTTTTGTCTGGGGTAATTTTATGATAAAACTTGCCGTTTTGCTGAAAATCGCGAAAAACTCATTTTTTTGACCTTTAACCTTGAAAAATTTTTTTTCCATACAGGGGAAAGATGGGGAACTTTCAAATTTTATTTTTAATCATATTTTAAACAATCTCACTGATTTTCAGCTTGGTGGGAATTTATGTAGCTTTACTCTTATTTTTTGGTCTAATTTGACCGGACTATAACCGAAGATTATTTTTATTTGATTGCTTACAATCACAACCGCATTATGTAAGTTCCAAAAATTAAAACTAACGAATCATGGGAGAAGGTAGATAGAAAAAAAGTTACCGATTGATATTAATCTTGGTGAGGTATGTTATCGATAAGGTGCTGGTCCTAATTTGATAAAATACCTTACTACCCTGTTTGTTCAAATTATTTCTACGTAGATACCTTCATAATAACTTGAGGGGAAATCTTGATGTTGCGTTGATGAATAAACTTATTGAAAACGTCTTTTAATAACTTCCATGAGTGATAAAATAATGTCTTATTAATTATATTACTATTACATAGACATGTATGAGCCAATTTTTTAAAATGAAATCCACTAGGAGGCGTTTGTTTTCGCGGGTGAGTTACTTATTTACATAGCCTACAGTGATTTTAGGAGCCCTTGAAAAGCTTCTACCTCTTTAGAAATCATTCCTATCAATAAAAAATTTAAAAAATCGGTCCATTTGTCACAAATGACAGAACTTCAAAGTTGCAACCAAAACTAGGTGCTCTACTTTTTTTGGAAATAAGTGTATTTTCAATATTGAATAACTTCGGGTTATACCGGAATTTGATACTCAACCAGTTCTCTTATCTTACATTAAACACGCCCTATATTTGATTGTACCAATGAATTTTTTTATTTATTTGAAGTTAACTCTGCCCGAAAACTTCTCCATTTCAGAAATAAAAATGATCATTTTCATTCTGTGAAAAATAAGTTCTGACAGATTACTTTTGTGCAGCCAATAAGTACTAACAAATAAAAAGGAACCAATTTTTTACCGTAACTCAATTATTTGATGGTCTTGATCCAACGTACCTAATTATTTTTCTATTCAGAAAAGGGTTTTAAAAGAAGTGTTTATACCAAGAACTTTCTTATTTTAAATGGAACACTGTATTTTTGGGGGTCTAATTTTATTAAGAGAGTTTGCGCTAGTAGCTTTTTCTTAATTTCTTTTGGCTCAAACTTTACCTTTTTTCCAATTCCTCTCAAATTGTTTATGTCGATCGAAACAGGAATTCGCAGGAATTAATTAAAATTATACAGAGTACTCTTAGATCACTTTTTCTAGCAATGAAATTACTGCTCAATAAATATGAAAACATAATTTAGGAAAATAATAAATATATTCAAATATGTACAAATAAATTATGCCAAAAAAATCTGCATCCGATTACGTAAAAAAAATATAGGATGTTTCATTTAAAATTTAGTAGAAGTAAAATAAAAACAAACTCACAGGAATTTATTAATTTCAATAATTGTTTCGCTATCACAGTAACTTCTTCAGGATAAATATTTAAATACCTATATTATTTAATAAATTCCTGTGGAAGTTTGTTTTTATTTTACTTCTATTATGAATACCTTTCACCAAGTAAAAGCCAATTCCATTTCATTTAAAATTTAGTACTTATGTTGGTCGTTGAAACCAATCGTTCACATAATTCTTGACCTTGGCAGTTAAAAATAATACTGAACACAATTAAATATATCTAAATCTTCCCGAATCAACCAAAAATAAGACAAGGAACTTTTAATCTAATCCTCCTAGCCAAAATATATGCAAATTTACCAAAAATAAATATTTTTTTCTGCGCTGCTGTAAGCAACAAAAGGTCATGATTACAATAGCAGCACCTATTTGGTTTTTGTTGCTTTTCCTATTATATCTTATTTGGTCTTAGGTACGATCAAAAGGTTGCGGCAAGAAATAACAATACGAACGAATGAAATGGGGGTTGATGGTTTGTTTAATAAAGCAATTCAAAAAAAAAACAGCATATTTTGTAGGTTAGAAAAAAATTTGGATGGAGTTGAGTTAGGTTAAGATAGATTTATAGGGGAATGCATGGAGGTTAGAGAGAAGGAGAACGATCGCTACGTGCTAAAGCATTAGCCCGCATGTCCCTGAAAATTTGTTGAATTGATAATTCATTTTTCAGCCACCAGCCGCGCTGCCGTCCAGGCTATGAAATGTCGAGCGACAGCGCCACCTTAGTTTGCCCCACATGAACTACAGATATTTTTTAAATTACTAAAATCGATATTACCGACATACATTACTGATACTTTTTAGTGAAACGACAACAGATCACGCGACGGCGGTTGTTGTTGTAATTTGTTATCAGCAGAGAAATTCCCCATTAGTTGGAAACGTTGCTAAAACGTTTGTGGCATTACAATTTTTTAAATTTTGTTAAAAGTGCTTGTGAGAACTAGTTTTACCTGTCCTGAAAGTAAGTAATGCATTAAGTACGTCAATCATGCTTTACAATAAGTAATTATTATATCCTGAAATAGTGCTTGTTAGAAACTTTGCTCTTCGAATCAAAACTAGTTAAATTAATAGGTAGTAATCGTTTATTAATCTGCTGTTGATATTATTACAGATAATAAAAAAATGGAAATGCACAAGAATATGCTGCGTCGAAGGATGTAGGGAAATTACCCCAAGGTAACAATGAAATGATGTTCAGTATACAAGAGAATACATTTATTTGTAATTCTTGTAGGTACAAGTTTCCCAAACAACCCCATTTGCAACGTGTATGGGTGGAAAGGGTGTTTTCTGTCCCACACAGAACAACATTGCCCGGCAGTTTACCAGTGTGGGGTGAAAATCCAGAAGCCTTACGCGGATCCACTCATTAATCTTGCTTCTGCTAAATGCAGCAATTATAGGTAATTTATTTATTTATTAGTTATATTTATCCTTATTATTGTATTTATGTATTATTTTGCATGTTGCCCAATTTTTTGTTTGGCCCAACACTTTATCGAACAGAACTTTGTTATTTTTATAACATTTTTGTGACGTTTTAACGTTTGGCTCCTATTTTTTATAACAAATTGAAATTATATTCATTCTGAACAAAAAATATATGACTAAATACGTTAAAACGTTCAAATTGGGTTTTATTTGATAATAACATAATTACTTTTTTAGTATTTATTAAGTATTTTAATTTGATGTTTTGCAATTTACTCGTATATTGTACTAATTGTACTGATTACTGCATTTATACTTTGTTAATAAATTTGTTAATATTATATTTGTTTTTTTTTTCAATTTCCAAAAAAATAATTAAAAATTTGGTTAAATTTTGAAATGCGCGCCTTAAATGATGCTTCATAGTTTTATGTATAGATGGCGATATATAGTTTAGAAAGTTTTCTTTGTCATTTCCATTTATATATATTCCAAGTAACGTCTTATTAATGTGGGGCAAACAACGGATGGCGCTGAGTGTCCATCCCAAAAATACCGCGAGTCGTGCATCTATCCTAGTCTATGCTGCCGTCAGTAAGTAGTCCTTAGTTAGTAGTAGTGATGGGAATTGTCGTTACTTTTCAGTACTCGTATGTAATCGTTACTTTCGGATCTGGTATTCGTTACTTTGTATTCGGTACTTAGTAATCATTAACGATAGCCGGCAATAGGTAGGTATTAACATCAGCTGGAACCGGTAATGATGCGGTTTATATATATATATATATATACACTTTCACAAATGTAAATATGTATCGAGTACAGACTTTTATACTACCGAATTTGAAAAGCGACCTGTACTGTATAATAACAGATACGTAAGCAGACTTGAGAAGAGTAATAGGTAAGTTGAATAACAGAGAGCGCTGAGATTTCTACCTCAGTACTTTCGCTCCTATTCGAAGTCGTTGGTGTTCGTACGATACCAATAACAGAAACAGAGTACGAGATACGATATACGATTTACGATACATATACGATATACGCTATACGAATTAGCACGTACGCAGATACGTAAGAAGCGAGTCGGTACCGAGTAACGATTACTTTTGAAAACGAGTAATCGTTACTTCGGGTATTTGGAAGTAACGGATATAAAGTATTCGTTACTGTATTACCCTCCCATCACTAGTAAGTAGTAGCTGTATTAAACGTTGATAGCATAGATCTAGATCATTTCAAATTAGCGTACAACAGCCAGCTTTTATTAAGACAACATAGCGATCGCAGCGCCTCACTTATTTTGTCTATATTTCTGGGATACTATTTTCTACAGCGATCGTTCTCCTTCTCTCTAACCTCCATAGGGGAATGCTTGAGCCTACATTAATTTTAGCACCAGGCCGCACTTTTGCGCAGGCGTCAAAAAGCCGATCCTGTTTTGAAGAGGCGCGAATTGAACATTTTAAATATAAAAGGATCAACGTGGTAATAAAAGTTAGGACGAACAACCTATAAACCGGTTTAAATATGCATTGTCTCTGTCACATAGTGCTCATATTTTTCCAAAATTATATTTCTTTTTAATTGTTTTTTATTTCAATGATTTTATTTGTTCTAATTTAAAAATGCAACGTAATGGTTTTACGCAACAAGGAACCGCCACACGGAAATGCGACATGATTGCACGGCAAAAGTGTGCCGTGACCAACTTGCGAATTTCCGTGTGTCAATATAAAAGAATTAGTTTGGACAGTAAAGGTCAGAAGTCAGTAAAATCGAGCCAGCGAGTCAGAGGGGTTAAGGGGGTGTAGCGGGTTGTCGCTATCACTCACCCTAATGCCCGTTAAGAGTCCCTGCCATTACCAACGGCCCCTAGTTGGTAATTAATTAAGGCAAGTAGTTTAAAGTTATTTTTATATTAGTTTTATAAGTGTTATTTAGTTTATAAGGCATTATTTAATTTATTAAATCATTAAAACCATCATATAAAATTCGCTCTTCTACGCTACATGGTGGAGGCTGCCGTGCTTCGTTCGGTAGTGCCTTTCGCAGCAAGTATTTTTTTGTAATTGTATTGGTAGTATTGTTTTAATTGTATTTTTTACTCCCCATGTCAGACGTTCTACGTTACATGGTGGAGGCTGCCGAGTTTCGTTCGGTGTACTTTTCGCAGCAAGTATATCTTAAAGTAATTTTATATTTTATTAGTTTTTTTTTACATTCCATGATATTCGATCTTTATGACATGGTAAAGCTTTGTTTGCAGTTTTTTGATAATTCATAAATAATTTTTTTGGTAAATGTAAAATTTTATTTTACTTGTTGAGTTAATACTTTTTGTGCAATTGTAGTTTTAACATTGACATTGAAATCCGTCTTTGTTAGTTATTTTCAATTAATTAAATGTGGCTATTTTTTTGCACAATTTAAATTATTCATTAAAGAAAGAAGCGAATTTTTATGGTGATGACTGATGAATAATGCCTGCAATTGATATATTTTTTTAATTATTCAAATAATTTACAATCCGTAAATAGAAAATACCTTTTGTTTTACATGTATGTTTATTATTATTCGTATTTTTGTGTATTTGCAATCTTGCAGTGTTAAGTTATTAATGTTGACTTAATGCTGAGTAAGAATTTAAAATTGACCTGCATTCAGTTGTAGCAATGTTTATATTTATATTTTAAATATACTACGTATTTGTTACATCGTCTTATATTTTTTTTAAAAATAGCTACTATTTTAAAGTTTTTCTAATTATGTAGGTACGTGTTTTTCAATTAAGTGATATAAATTCAAGTAACAGGAATTATTGAAATACTAAATTGTACTAAAAAATTAATTTACATTATATATATATATTATATTGGGCTAACAAGAATTTATATACCACAAAATGTTTTTTTTTTATGGTGAATTAAAAGGCAACACAGACAACACACTGAGCGAAATAATGGGACAGTTTTTGGACATCAATGGTAAAACAAAAACAGCCATCCACACCAACAGGGAAGGCAGCACCCTGCATGCAATTCCAACAGGGACACCCATATAACAACTCGAACCGTAACATGTGACTAGTATTCCCTATACGTAGCCATGTTAAGGATGTTAGAAGGCGAAATGAGTTCCGGAAGCAGTAGAGGGGGATAACAGCTTCTCCCTCAGAGGAGGAGAGGATGACGTAACATTATTGAAATGTGAATTAATTGTGACGTAACATTATGTATGAACAGGTTCACGCTCAGAGGAAGAGAGGATGACGTCTACATCGAGCAAATATGAATTGCAGACGCAGCATTAGCTCGACGTTGAACACTTACCTTTTTTACTAAAACGTACACACACACACACCTGCGTTCTTTTGTTTAATGCATACGTCAACAACTTTATCATCGTAATCGACATTCGTCGATATCACACACACACATGTCTATTTTACATATACCTGTACCCGTTCTTCTATGTCTATGAATTAATTGTGACGTAACATTATGTATGAACAGGTTCACGCTCAGAGGAAGAGAGGACGACGTCTACATCGAGCAAATATGAATTGCAGACGCAGCATTAGCTCGACGTTGACCACTTACCTTTTTTACTAATACATACACACACACCTGCGTTCTTTTGTTTAATGCATACGTCAACAACTTTATCATCGTAATCGACATTCGTCGGTATCACACACACACACACACACACACACACACACACACACACACACACACACACACACACACACACACACACACACACACACACACACACACACACACACACACACACACACACACACACACACACACACACACACCACACACACACACACACACACACACACACACACACACACACACACACACACACACACAAAACACACACACACACACACACACACACACACACACACACACACACACACACACACACACACACACACACACACACACACACACACACACACACACACACACACACACACACACACACACACACACACACACACACACACACACACACACACACACACACACACACACACACACACACACACACACACACACACACACACACACACACACACACACACACACACACACACACACACACACACACACACACACATGTCTATTTTACATATACCTGTACCCGTTCTTCTATGTCTATGTATTCAAATTTGAATTCACGCGCTTTACGTCTTCCATCTTACTCCGTCTATATCGAGCAATTATGAATTGCAGACACAGCATTAGCTGCACGTTACTTTTGTTGCTGTACATACATACATATATACACACACATATACACATACTACTTTAACTTTTGTTTTCGAGATAACCTACCACAACATTCATACCTACCAATAATTCTGCAAGCTATCATTTTACATGTGTAAGTTCATCACATACAGACATCACTTGTCGTCGACGGTGAACACCTACAGTTATACATATACGCAAACACAAAGCAATTTTACCTACCATCTATACAACCGACAACGAGTACACACATGAACCGATGAACATTGACTCGATTAATAATTATATATATAAAAGGTATATACACTTGAATATTTTATAGTATCTGCTCTATGTATACATTTCGTCTTGTAAAGCTTCTGGAACAGAAAAGTGAGTGAGAGGATATTGATTTGTAACGATTGAAATGTGAATTAATTGTGACGTAACAGTTGTTGTATTCTAACGGAAAGTGGGTCAAGGTCATAAATGTTTAAAAAGGAAGGGAAAAGAAGATATTGAAATGGATAGCTAAGTAAAAGATGATTGCATCATAATAGATATAAATAGTTAACGCCTTAGAATGGAGAGGAAGATGATTAGAGTGGTGTGAACTCTTCGGTAGAGTAACCGTCTAGGTCATGACGAGCCTGTTCTCTCTCGTACCATGATGTACAAATGTAGCACTGCAAGGCATGATACTGCGAGGACTGATGAAACATACCAGTCTTATGACAGAGGTATCCTTGTCTACAATTAGAACAAGTTCGATTCAACACATCCATCAAATAAATTTTACAGCTAACACAGTACTGAAGGGGTTCCATAATGCGACATGGAAAGCAAACAAAGCCTTCTGTGTGCTGACTCAGGTAAAGACACCGTTGGCACTGAAACTTTGTAGTAGCAGTGGATTGTAAGACTTGACGAAACGGTTGGACAACGATGGTAGCATGTCCAGGCAAGGAGTAATTCTTTTGGAGGAGTGTACATTGTGTTTGGTTTGTAAACACCATGTTCTCATAAGGTAATAGTTGGAGAATGAATGGTGTTGTAGAGAAAGAGGTGATCGCTTAAATAGCAAATGTGATTTGCAGACGCAGCATTAGCTCGACGTTGAATACTTACCTTTTTTTACTAATACGTACACACACACACACACACACACACCTGCGTTCTTTCGTTCTTTTGTTTAATGCATACGTCAACAACTTTATCATCGTAATCGACATTCGTCGATATCACACACACACATGTCTATTTTACATATACCTGTACCCGTTCTTCTATGTCTATGTATTCAAATTTGAATTCACGCGCTTTGCGTCTTCCATCTTACTCCATCTACATCGAACAACTACGTTTCTTCTTTCCACTCCATTCTACTTTAACTTCTGAATAAACAAACTCATGTGCAATCATTTCGAGAAGACCTACCACAACGTTCATACCAATCACTTTTACTACAACCAAACAATAATTCTGCAACCTGTCATTTTACGTTTGCAAGTTCTACACACACACTGACATCACTTGTCGTCCACGGTGAACACCTATGTTTTTGTTATATGCATACGTCAGCGACTTTGTTATTATAACCAAAATACACTGATGTCGCGCACACATATCTACTTTACGCATACGTCTTAAACCCGTGCCCGTTCTTCTACGTAAACAAATTTGAATTCATACTTTATGTCTTCCATCTTACTCTGTTCACATCAAATAATTACGTTTCTTCTTTCCATACCGTTCTACTTTAACTTTTGAATAAACAACCTCATATACAATCATTTCGAGAAGACCTACCACAACGTTCATACCTATCAATAATTTTGCAAGCTGTCATTTTACGTTTGTAGGTTCATCACCTCCTCCTCCAAATCTTTTCACCCCACTTCTTTCAACTCCTATAAATACCTAAACCTTCCCTTCGTTGAGCAGAAGACTTCTTCACTTCAATAAATATCAAATATTTATTAAATACCTACTTCGACTATCAATACCATGTATTATTTTATAACCTTAACTGGTGATTCCGCTGCGATGTATGAGAACAATTATAATATATTATACAAAAAGGTTTTTTACACCTCTGAAGGCGAGGTTACGATGTGGACAGTCAAGGACTGGGAGGACCCCGTGGACTTCTACCGGCATTTAGAAGACTACCTTTGCCAGAGGGGGTGGAAGGGAAAGGGGGTAATCCAATTCGTTAACAACGGCTGTCTGCTATGGGTCTCGAACTTCCACACCGACTAAGCCAACTTTTTTATTTTAAGTAGATTTTAAGTTATTTTATACTAATATAATTATAAGTTTAGAATTAGTTATGTATTATAATATTAGTTTAAGTATATTTTAAGTTAATTTGTAATATAATATATGTATATGTTTAGTATTAGTTATGTAATAATGTATTTAGTAATTAGATAAATAAACTTTTTATAACTACATCCTTCTTTTTTTATTTTCAAACCAATCTACAACACAGTGATCTCATATAAAATCATCATATCAAAGTGTGCTATAGATATGTTACAACATCCATCACCACTTGAAACAACACCTCCGTCGGATGGATGGATTCATAAAAAAAAAAAAAAACAAAACGTTTTCTGAGATGTAGGCTTTTGTATTCATAAATGGTAACATGTTTACAAATTTATGTAGTACCCCTTCCCCCAAAAAGTATGATTATAAATAAGATTAAACGTGGCGAGTGTAATCAGTTGTAATCGTTAGTTATTGCATTGAAAGTTAAAGACTTAGTAGTAATGGTTGAAAGTTATCTAATTGAAGTGAAATTTTTCAAAGACGGCTTCTTATCTGAGAGTAAACATTTGATTGCATCACAGTTAGAAGACGTGGTACAAGAATTTGAGTTGAAAGGTGGATACGATAAACTTGTAATAACAGGTTATTTAGTAAGCGAGGAGAGCGATCCAGACGATTTAGAAATCGAATTTTCATAAAAATGGATTCCTTATCCTATGAGTTGTATGAAGCAGAAAGACAGGTCCTCATTACGAATTTGCGAAGAGCAATATTATCGAATGATTTAGACAGAGTCAAGGTTGTGTGTTCGAAGTTGGGAGTTGAAGTACCAAAGGAAGTATTCAAATGGTTAACATTACCACAAGATACATCGTACGATATTTTATATTTCGTTTTCGAAATAAAACAGCGGTGCGACACCTTCGTTAACGACTTTTTAAAAGCTTGTAGTGAAAAAGTGGAGATAACCGGTGATGATGTCCAAGGGATTTTAAATGAAACAAATTATAATTACGTGCGAAATGATATATATTTTCTAAAGCAAATGCTAACAAACGGATCAGTTCTAGTGAAGAACAAAAAATTCTCCATCATTAACATAAAGAACGCGTACACACCATTATTGAAGTGTGTAGATGATTTAATAATGGATGTGGTATACTACGCGCAACCGAAATATTTAGAAAAGTTTATTAAGTTAATCAACTTGTTCAAGATTCCATATACTTTAAGTCCAAGCATTAACGGTCGTCATCAGACAGTGTTGCGATGGATAGAAGAAAACATTTTACAACAAGGAACGGAAAAGGCTCCAGGCTGGCGAAATGGTCCTGACTCAGGCAAAAAATGGCCATCCACTAATATTGAAGATTATAAAAAAGTTTATTCATTGTTACAGCTATTAATTCAATAAATTGTAACTACAGAAACATTTAGGGTTTTCTTTATATGTTTAGGAAAATAACACAATTTTTAAAATAATAAAAAACAAACATAGGTCAAACGTTTATTTATTTACACAGACAAGAGTATACAATCAATAATAATGATAAAGTTTTAAAATATAACATTGGAGCATTATTTACATATTCATACAAGTGATTATTACAGAAGTTGTTCATAAATAGTATCAATAGATTCTTGTGGAAGTGAAGAAGCCTCGAAAAGTTTTTGAATAAAATATTCTCCAACCGTTAAGTTATTTTTATGTGGTAGATTAAAATTTTTGACTACTTGATCGATGTTATTGTTCAACTTTGAAATGGCATTATCCGAGTTTTTTATATTATAATGTCCCCAAGGAAGGGTATTAGTTGTTTTGGGAATTAAGAAACGTTTATCATCTTTAGGGCAAAGAGCTACTTTAGTTTTCATTTGGGTGTACATAGTATGGAGGTCAGAAACAAAAACATTCATACATTTTATAATGGTGGAATTGTCCCTAATAACGTGAAGATAATCATCAATTCCTAGATGTAGTTTAATAACGTTCTTCTTAACACCTTTAGCTTTCTTAACAATTTGGTCAACCGCTTCAACACAATACGCTTTAGCTCCGGTTCCGTAGAATGCTTTAATAGGATTATTAGGAAACTCATCTTTGAATTTACCTATAACGGATGTGGTAATGGGAATATTGAAACTATTATCGCGAGGATAATTAGAAGTATCAAAGTAATGAATATTTTCAACAATATCACGGTAAAAGTTTTCAGTGAACACTTTAAAAATGAAAGAATCTGTATCCATATACATCAAAGAAATATTTTGGTGATATTTTAGTTTCAGAAAGCTGTAGTAGAAGTCATACATAACAACTTTTGATAAATCCAAAATGGTAAAACCTATATAGAGAGGTTTATCGTAAACAATACGTAATTTGTTCATCTGAATGGCTACAAAGTTGGGAGTGAAAATCTTAGAATTTTTGAAATTAGGTTTAGCTATTAACGTCTCAGCACCAAGGCAACGACCTGAATTTTGCCAATGAGTTACTAATTTGACATCAACTCGTTTATCAACGTTCTCCATCGTTTTTCCGAAAGCACTGTTATTCATTAATTTGAAGAAAGATTTCCCAAATTTATTTTCAGCCAAATTACGTTTTCGAGTATTTAAATCGATGAAAGGTTTAAGCCAATCGGATTGTTTAAACTCGATAACTCTATGAATTTTAAGTAGTTTTAATCCATTGCGAAGATCTTGTTTCAGCGTTAGGTAATGAACAATATATTTTGTTTTATTCATAAGGTTTGGTATTAGTTTTTTTACTCTACCATTAGCATTAGCTGGAGAAATAATATTTTCAACTAAAAAGGGGAGATCAGCATGTAAATCATGGAGGTGCTGAGGATATTCAACATCGACTTCAAGTACATAACCGTATTCAGAAGAAACATCTAAAGAGAGAACATTCAATTCATCAATTTCGGTTTCGTTTAACCAACGAAAATGGGAAACAGGAAGGGGTTGACTCATACTATGTCCATACAAATTAGTAGCATCCAAATACATAATATAAGAGGTAGGAAGAGAAGTGTTATAATCTGGGAGGTGTGGATTGTTAGCGAAATGCATTCTTTGAACGCATTGACTTATACCTCCACGTATACCTTTTTGAAAAAATTTTAACATATCGATGTCGGTTAGAAGTTCTAAATTAATACGAGTGAATTTTAACATGCTATCCCACGCAAGCCCTGGTGCAGTATAATACTGAGCTGGGTCTAAGTCGTAAGTGGTAATACATATTTCTCGGAAATTCTCGAAAACATCTGCTAATAACAGAACATCCGTTTTTAAGTATAGGTCAGAGTATTCTCCGAGAGTTGAACAAGAGAAAGCGTTCCAAACAGTTTTAGCTCTTTCATAATCCTCATCGGAAATGGGGAGGGAAGTGAGTTTATCAAAAAAATCATCTTTCTGTGGAAACATTGTTTGATCAAGCTTAGAAATATCATCCACGTAGGAATAAGGGAAAACACCTTTCCTACGCATAAGTTGAAAATGTTGAGGATCTGGAAAATACTTTTTCACTTGCATACATTGATCAGGATCGAGCTCTTCCGACAGCTTATCGAGGGAAGAAGCCATGAAACGAAAAGAGTCGAGAAATCTAATCTTTACAAACACATTTTTAGTTAAGTTGTCCGAATCATTTTGAACCGTATCAACTCGTAATAATTTGGTAAAGGAAATGTATTTTTCTTTATTTTGAGCAATTACGTCAAATTTAACATCGTTCGCAGCCATTTCCTTTAGAAACAAGTGACAATCATATCCTGAGAGGTTATGGAAAAAAACAGGTACAAAGTTGGGAAGTTTATAATTTAAATTACATCTGGAGTGAGCTGCCCCTAATCGAACTTTACCGGTCAAATGACAATGATCTCGCACCTTAACGTCATCGTCCAGAAACGGTTCTTCACAAATATTACAAGAGATAGCCTCGGAGAAGAGACGTATCTCTTCATCTGACAGGGGTACCATGGGAGCTATGATCTTCAAATATCGGTGATAAATATCGTAAACGTCTTCATCCAAAGTTTTAACAAATTGATTAGCGCAATCGGGTCCCCGATACGATCTGAATTTGGAGAGGGAATCATCGAATGAACACTTTATCAAGTAAGCAAATGAATGGGGTTGATGTTTGTTGGTAGATGTGGTAGATGTTTTGTTAGGATCAGGAAAGCATGTATGAATAGGTTGTAATACGGTTTCAAAATCGGCGTATACAACAAAGGGTACTTTGATACGTTTTTGATAATTTTCAAATTTCAAAACATGATTAGGGACCAACCTACCCATCTTATCCATTTTACAATCACCGGTAGGAAGGCTGCTGTACACATGGTTGCAGTCGCAGTGTTGGTGACGATGAAGGTGGGCTACGGTGGAGAAATACTGTAAGCAACCGTCACATATGAATTTTTGATGTCTTGTTTTGGAAAGTTGTTGAGAAAGTAAACGAGACATATTCTTAATCCAACAGTAATGATTATTTCCATGATCATCGTCGAGCAACAGCAGATTGAAGTGTAGTCTTTGTTTGATGGGTGAATAGTAAAGGGGACCAACTATTTCCCAGATCCACTTTCCATCTTTCAAAACAGATTCGGTTCCGTAAACATTCACAGAGCAATGGTTTTTCGCTTCAAATTTAGGAATATCAGTTAATTTCATAGGAAATTGAATGCCCTCATAGTCCAAAGTGCGCGAATAGTGTGGGTAGGAAGTAGTTCTGTCCGAGTTTGCTTGTGTGGGGAATATAGCTGACGTTATTGCCCACGCAAAGCAGGCTTGATCATCGTTTTTCACATTCACAACCGCCTTCTTCAGTAGAATTTGTTTGGGTAAAGGGATGTAAGAAGACGCTCTCAGCGGATTGTACTTGTTAAAGTTGATTTCGAGGAAAAGAACCCTTTCTAAACTCCATCCTATAGAAAAAAGTAATGTAATGGAAGATGATAGAAAAAGAAACATTTTGTTAAAATAATTATATACCTGATTCTCGTTCTTGAAACTCTGATGCTTTGGTGTTAAGAATATCGAAGAAATGTTGTAGAAGATTGGAAAGATCGATCGATCGCGTCACAACTTTATTATTAGTGTTGAAAGATTTAATTTCAATCAACTGTTTAGTTTCGTGCACATAACGTCCGAAAACTTCGAAATTTATTTTAAACGCGTCGTGGAGGTGGATCTGATTACGTATTACGCGCAAACATTTGTCAAGAATATCACTGAAAAAGTCGGTATACGAAAGATGGTATTTCGTAGACGTGATACGAAACGATGCAATTCTGTTGGTGAAAGCAGAGGTAAGGAAACTGATTCCCTCCTCTAGAGGTGAGCAACACTTTTTCTTATGTTGTATGGTGCGTAGGTGACCGTTGTAGGAAGACTGAGGAACATACATTTTACAGGTTTCACACCACCGGTCAGAAGAGGTAGAAGGTGTAACAACCTTCAGTTTTTTAATCGGTACAGACGTCTTAGGATCGCTCTGTACCCGTTTACGACACGAAGTTCTTCGATGTCTGTTTAAATTGTCAGATCGCGTAAAGGGTTTATCACAGTCCGGACAACGAATCATATCGGTTATTAGGTGTGTAGATATCTCGACAAAAACTGAGGATTACCGTGTGCGTAGTAGACTTAAAAGTGTGTGGAAATTGGGAGGAGTGGGAAAAATGGAAACGGTGAGGGTATTAAGAGAGGGGTTGAAGATATTTAAAAGAGCATTATGGAGGAAACGATTGATAAGTTCAGAAGTCCTAGTAGAGAGAGGTATAAATAGTATATACAGAAAAAACGATTAAGTAAAATGGCTGAACAGATACAAGGTGTTCAAGGTGATTTACCATTGCATAATCTGAATGATTCTGACCTGTCAGCGGTGTTGGACGAGTTCTTCAACAATGAGAAATCGATGACAACAGCAGTCGATGGAGGAAATGTAGTCAGCGAAACAGCGATAGTGCCTGTGATGAGTACATCGCGAACGATATCAGGAGGTGGTAAAGGTATAGTCATGAAGCCGAAGAAGCGAATATATAATAGGAAGATGTTGGGTGGGGCGTTTGAATACCCGAAGTTGGTGGAACAAGTAGGAGAAGCGACGAAGGCTATACACCGCGAAAAACTGAAAAGAGAGGCTGAAATGAAGGAAAAGGAAATGAAGAAGGCTTCTTTGATAGAACAAATTCAGAAGAAAGAGAAGGAGGTGGAGGACATGAAAACAACTTTAGAAAACTATAATATATGGATTGTGGAAAATCGAAAGCGTGTGGAAGAGATGGAAAATAAAATGGTTGACTTACATACACATATTAATGAAAAATTTATGTTTTAATGTAAAAAGGATAATAAAATAAAAATTGTATTATAAAGTGATTTTTCTTTTAATAATTTGTTATAAAAGATGGTAGTGTTGTATTAAAAAAGAATATCTACACAAGTTTTAGTAGGGGAGTAATGAAAGATATACTTTTACAAAAAAATTGATACATCTTACATGAGGTAGGAGCATGTTACAAAGAGTTACGTTATAGTTGTAGTGAATCATTTGGAAGCGAAGAAGTCTTCTGCTGAATGATGGGAAGGTGTGGATATTTATAAGAGTTTAAAGGAGTGGGGTGTGAGTGGAGCGAAAAGTTTTGGAGGAGGAAAAAAAGATGAGAGTGAGGTGAAGCGAGAATCGTTGGAGTAGTTAATATAGAACGAATATTAAGTTATACAAGAGCAGTGGTGTAAGCAGCATGGGATTCGTTTGTAGAAAATCATGGTTCGAGAACCGTTCGTTATCAGAATTGATTAGTGGTAGAGGAGTCGATAGACTACCTATATTATATTGCACAGACTTCGGTGTAGATATATGTGAGGATGAGTGGGTGCAATCATGGCGATCAGGTTTGAATATTCCTAACAATTACAGACAGTTTCTACCTGTGAGCGGTGAGAGATGTAAAAACAGTGAGAGACAAAAAATTAATGGTTATGTACAACATACGTATAGTTTGGAGAGTATTACCTCACTGGAACATATTCTGAGACATAGTGTGTGTGAAAACATTAATGAATATACATGCATCGAAGGAAGAGTATTGTTAAACGTATATGAAAATACAACGCTGCTGTTGTGTAACAGTTGTTACATGGAAGACGATGTAGGGGAGGAGTTTTGTAAATGTGTGGATGTAGTGTTCGTTTTCATATTACACCTGCACGGGAGACACCATCATCATTGTTACGAATGCGGAAGACCACTGACAACAGGAGATATGTGTGATGAAAGTATACTACAGCCAGGCTTTAAGGGAGAGTCATCGACAAACATAAAATTACAGCTTGTAGAATTATTGTTAGGTTGCGGTAAAGGTAATGAACGTTGTGTTAGGTCTTCTCGAAATGATTATGTATAAGGTTGTTTATTAAAATACGTTATCGCTTCCCATCCTATCCATCCGACGGAGGTGTTGTTTCAAGTGGTGATAGATGTTGTAACATATCTATAGCACACTTTGATATGATGATTTTATATGAGATCACTGTGTTGTAGATTGGTTTGAAAATAAAAAAAGAAGGATGTAGTTATAAAAAGTTTATTTATCTTATTACTAAATACATTATTACATAACTAATACTAAACATATACATATATTATATTACAAAATTAACTTAAAATATACTTAAACTAATATTATAATACATAACTAATTCTAAACTTATAATTATATTAGTATAAAATAACTTAAAATCTACTTAAAATAAAAAAGTTGGCTTAGTCGGTGTGGAAGTTCGAGACCCATAGCAGACAGCCGTTGTTAACGAATTGGATTACCCCCTTTCCCTTCCACCCCCTCTGGCAAAGGTAGTCTTCTAAATGCCGGTAGAAGTCCACGGGGTCCTCCCAGTCCTTGACTGTCCACATCGTAACCTCGCCTTCAGAGGTGTAAAAAACCTTTTTGTATAATATATTATAATTGTTCTCATACATCGCAGCGGAATCACCAGTTAAGGTTATAAAATAATACATGGTATTGATAGTCGAAGTAGGTATTTAATAAATATTTGATATTTATTGAAGTGAAGAAGTCTTCTGCTCAACGAAGGGAAGGTTTAGGTATTTATAGGAGTTGAAAGAAGTGGGGTGAAAAGATTTGGAGGAGGAGGTGATGAACCTACAAACGTAAAATGACAGCTTGCAAAATTATTGATAGGTATGAACGTTGTGGTAGGTCTTCTCGAAATGATTGTATATGAGGTTGTTTATTCAAAAGTTAAAGTAGAACGGTATGGAAAGAAGAAACGTAATTATTTGATGTGAACAGAGTAAGATGGAAGACATAAAGTATGAATTCAAATTTGTTTACGTAGAAGAACGGGCACGGGTTTAAGACGTATGCGTAAAGTAGATATGTGTGCGCGACATCAGTGTATTTTGGTTATAATAACAAAGTCGCTGACGTATGCATATAACAAAAACATAGGTGTTCACCGTGGACGACAAGTGATGTCAGTGTGTGTGTAGAACTTGCAAACGTAAAATGACAGGTTGCAGAATTATTGTTTGGTTGTAGTAAAAGTGATTGGTATGAACGTTGTGGTAGGTCTTCTCGAAATGATTGCACATGAGTTTGTTTATTCAGAAGTTAAAGTAGAATGGAGTGGAAAGAAGAAACGTAGTTGTTCGATGTAGATGGAGTAAGATGGAAGACGCAAAGCGCGTGAATTCAAATTTGAATACATAGACATAGAAGAACGGGTACAGGTATATGTAAAATAGACATGTGTGTGTGTGATATCGACGAATGTCGATTACGATGATAAAGTTGTTGACGTATGCATTAAACAAAAGAACGAAAGAACGCAGGTGTGTGTGTTTTGTGTGTGTGTGTGTACGTATTAGTAAAAAAAGGTAAGTATTCAACGTCGAGCTAATGCTGCGTCTGCAAATCATATTTGCTATTTAAGCGATCACCTCTTTCTCTACAACACCATTCATTCTCCAACTATTACCTTATGAGAACATGGTGTTTACAAACCAAACACAATGTACACTCCTCCAAAAGAATTACTCCTTGCCTGGACATGCTACCATCGTTGTCCAACCGTTTCGTCAAGTCTTACAATCCACTGCTACTACAAAGTTTCAGTGCCAACGGTGTCTTTACCTGAGTCAGCACACAGAAGGCTTTGTTTGCTTTCCATGTCGCATTATGGAACCCCTTCAGTACTGTGTTAGCTGTAAAATTTATTTGATGGATGTGTTGAATCGAACTTGTTCTAATTGTAGACAAGGATACCTCTGTCATAAGACTGGTATGTTTCATCAGTCCTCGCAGTATCATGCCTTGCAGTGCTACATTTGTACATCATGGTACGAGAGAGAACAGGCTCGTCATGACCTAGACGGTTACTCTACCGAAGAGTTCACACCACTCTAATCATCTTCCTCTCCATTCTAAGGCGTTAACTATTTATATCTATTATGATGCAATCATCTTTTACTTAGCTATCCATTTCAATATCTTCTTTTCCCTTCCTTTTTAAACATTTATGACCTTGACCCACTTTCCGTTAGAATACAACAACTGTTACGTCACAATTAATTCACATTTCAATCGTTACAAATCAATATCCTCTCACTCACTTTTCTGTTCCAGAAGCTTTACAAGACGAAATGTATACATAGAGCAGATACTATAAAATATTCAAGTGTATATACCTTTTATATATATAATTATTAATCGAGTCAATGTTCATCGGTTCATGTGTGTACTCGTTGTCGGTTGTATAGATGGTAGGTAAAATTGCTTTGTGTTTGCGTATATGTATAACTGTAGGTGTTCACCGTCGACGACAAGTGATGTCTGTATGTGATGAACTTACACATGTAAAATGATAGCTTGCAGAATTATTGGTAGGTATGAATGTTGTGGTAGGTTATCTCGAAAACAAAAGTTAAAGTAGTATGTGTATATGTGTGTGTATATATGTATGTATGTACAGCAACAAAAGTAACGTGCAGCTAATGCTGTGTCTGCAATTCATAATTGCTCGATATAGACGGAGTAAGATGGAAGACGTAAAGCGCGTGAATTCAAATTTGAATACATAGACATAGAAGAACGGGTACAGGTATATGTAAAATAGACATGTGTGTGTGTGATATCGACGAATGTCGATTACGATGATAAAGTTGTTGACGTATGCATTAAACAAAAGAACGCAGGTGTGTGTGTGTGTACGTTTTAGTAAAAAAGGTAAGTGTTCAACGTCGAGCTAATGCTGCGTCTGCAATTCATATTTGCTCGATGTAGACGTCATCCTCTCTTCCTCTGAGCGTGAACCTGTTCATACATAATGTTACGTCACAATTAATTCACATTTCAATAATGTTACGTCATCCTCTCCTCCTCTGAGGGAGAAGCTGTTATCCCCCTCTACTGGAAGCGTCGGGTGCTACGAGCACTACAAGGAACCGTCACCGTCGTCAAAGAAATATGAAATTAGGGACCAGGAGCGTTGGGTTCCAGTGGAACCAATAAAATGAAAAATTCCCGTTAGCGTCCGCAGCGAAGTAATTATATATAGTCTGCCAAAGCAGACTTAGGACGTATTGGGAACAGGAGCTCCAGCAATCGTCGAGGAATCCAGAGGTCCAGAGTCCCGGCAGTCTTCGAGGAACCCAAAAAAGGGACGCTCGATAAGTATAATAAATATTGAAGCTGACTGGAAATGGGACAACATAAGTATGGATCGACGACATCCGTGGGGGCTCCAAGAAGAAAAAAACGAGCGAAATTAATATTGGTACCCTAATTTCGAGGTTATGGAAATGGTGACGACACATGGTGGAGGAAGCATTCTACCAGTAAATAAATATAATTGGTAATGGTGAAAGGGATGTCACAATGAATTGGTATGGTCGAGTTGGGGTAGTCTTCTGGCGAAGAGTAAGAAGTTTTGCGGCGGTCTGCTGTCCAAGAAGATAATGATCAAGAATCCTGGTGTGAAGAAGAGGTTGGTGCTCAGTGTTAGTGTTGTCTAGTGGTATAGACATTGAAGGGCTCAGAAGAGATATCAGGGACAGTCCAGAGCTAAGAAAGACTTTAGAATTGTAAACATTTCACCCCCTGTACAATACAATATATGTAAGTAGTGTGGAAATCGCAGGGACGCGTTTTTTCCGCGAAGGGGGGATGTCACATAGTGCTCATATTTTTCCAAAATTATATTTCTTTTTAATTGTTTTTTATTTCAATGATTTTATTTGTTCTAATTTGAAAATGTAACGTAATGGTTTTACGCAACAAGGAACCGCCACACGGAAATGCGACATGATTGCACGGCAAAAGTGTGCCGTGACCAACTTGCGAATTTCCGTTTGGGGGTAAAAGAGCACTATGTGGGTCAATATAAAAGAATTAGTTTGGACAGTAAAGGTCAGAAGTCAGTAAGATCGAGCCAGCGAGTCAGAGGGGTTAGGGGGGTGTAGCGGGTTGTCGCTATCACTCACCCTAATGCCCGTTAAGAGTCCCTGCCATTACCAACGGCCCCTAGTTGGTAATTAATTAAGGCAAGTAGTTTAAAGTTATTTTTATATTAGTTTTATAAGTGTTATTTAGTTTATAAGGCATTATTTAATTTATTAAATCATTAAAACCATCATATAAAATTCGCTCTTCTACGTTACATCTCCAAATAGGTTGTTTTTTTAAAAAATACGAGTATTTTAATTAAATTATATGAAACAAAATTGTGGGAGGAATAAAACTTTGTTTTTAAAAACTAATTTTATTATGTGTAACTGACAAGCTTAAGTATTATCACTAAGAATTAATGAGGAATATTTCTATTTAACAGCATTACGTATTGGATCTGTACTCGACTTCCAACATTTATTTATACTCTTGTAAAGAGCCTTCGGCTCGTTGAAAATAAATAAATAAATAAATATATTTAAAACAATAATTATTTTGAATACAGATATGTAAAATGTTATAATCCATTAAATAGAAATAAATTAAAACATGAAATAAAGAATTTAGTGCATCCTCTTTGCCGGATAACATTTTTTCTTTTTACCATTTTTCTTCTTTTGGTTCTGCTTCTATTATATTCTTCCATAAGTGCTCCAAATTTGATACTAAAACTGCAAAAAAAATTCATAAAATTGTTAGAAAATGTTTTCAACCTGTCAAGGCTTTCATCTTCTAAGTTATTCAAGAATTGTCCAAATGTTTCTACTAACAGCTGATGCTTGTCTTCGGCATTTTGAGTTTGAGCTTCATTTACATTTTTTTTTTTTTCAATAAACTCTTGAATTTCCTTGCAATGGGTATTTTCGATCTTGGAAGAATTTTCTTCTGTAATCATCTGTGCAAAATCATCTGAAACAGAAACGCTTCTCTGCCCTTGCTCGTATAAACAAACTAAGTGTATATGCTTACATATTGTTGTTTTAACACAGTACAACAGTGAACAAATGTGAACAACATTCGCAAGTGTAACGATGAATACAAATTTTACAAACACGACAATATAACGTCATACATTCTAGTTCACAAATATTACTATACAAAACCTTATAAAATTTACTACCTGATGACGACTTCACCTGAAATTCTCCAAATCCTGCCTCCTTAATGTCTTCTTTATTCATTTTTTCTGCAGTCTTGTGTGCCTTGATAATAGTTTTGTTATGATAGTTATTTGCATTTGGTCTTTTGATATTTAAAATCCTTTGCCACATTTTTAATTCCACTAAATTATCAATTTCATCCAGTAATTTATCTATGGTAACATTCGCTCTCCTTCCTAATTGATTTGTTTTAAGTATATTATTCAAACTTTCAATAGCCATGTTTGTATTTATTCCAGCATTAACTCCTAGACAATGTGCCCACATCTTAATTCTGTCTTGATTTTGAAAATAATATCTACAAAAAACTATCAGCAAAAAAAAAACTTTTATTACCAATATCATTTACTTCTCTAGATAATTTAAAAAATTAACTTCATTGGCTTTTTGTAACTTTTCAAAATATTTGTTGGTTTTTTCAATAAATTTCTCTTCATTAATTTCGTTTAAAATTTTCTTCATTTCTGATTTCATTGTTTTCTTCATTTGAAGGTCTTTGATCTAAAATATAAATACAGGTTGATCTATTTAGTGATGGACTTTCACAAAGTTAGGCAATCCAATATTTTAAGAGACCTTAAATTAAAATAAAAATCATTGTAACAAAGTTTTTGCTAGCATCAAAAATAACAGTGTTATAAGGACTTACAATAATACGAAACTAAATTAATTTGAGAAAAATGTGTATTGCATGCGTAGTTGTTAGTCTAACGAAAATACAACTCAAGACGATTCTTTGTCACAATGAGCTTATCTGCCATCTCAAATATTTTCCATCAGAGCTTCCTTTTCTCAAGTCAAACGTTATATACTATACATATATTTGTTACAATGTAGGTCCTTATAACAATTATTTTTTTATGGTAGCAAAAAATTGTGACTACGACTTTTATTCTCATATAAGATATCTTTTATATAAAAGTGTAATAATAATGGTGTACCATTTAAAAATGTTATGTACTGTAATATGACTGTAATACCTCGAAAATCACACATTCAATTGTTTTTCTGATTTGACCATTACAGTCAGTGGGAAAGATACTACTAATTTGCTAATTTTTCAATAGTGCATACTTAATTTAGATCACCCTGTGTACTAAATTTAAGAATCAAAAGTTTGTAAAAAATGTGAAAAATAAAATTCCTTTTTTGCCTTTAAAATTTCACCTTTGCCTTTCCCTGTATGTTCCAGTTTTTCACAACATGCCATGTACACAATAGTCTTCTGGGAGTTGTGCCAATTACTTTTAACCAGGCATTATAATACTTGGGATCATCATCAGTCATAAAATATTCAGGTTTAATAGTACTTCCAATTCGCTTCTTCAAAGAATCTAAAAAAACTTCTTGTACTAATTGATCCTGCCTATTACTCACCAAAAAGGCCACAGGGAACTCCATATTTTTATCATCCTTGATCAACATAACAGTCAATTCAATTCCTTTCTTATTGGTGAAATGTGTACTGTCCATACATATGATTCTTCCAAAATCTTTTAATTTACTTTCCATTGTTACATTCATAAATTCGACTGTAAAGTCTTCCCTACAAAGAACAGGATGATTTTCACCTAAAGATAAAATATCAAAGATAAATATCCATTAGTTTAATCGATTTACTATTTAATGAATGACTTACCTATTGGTTTAAACAAAAAAGCAAAGTTTTTCCATTTTCATTCCATTCTTGTACCTTTAGAGCTACAGCAATTATTGTTTTATTATATTTTCTCTTCTCAATATTATTTTTCCTCGAAATATAAGTTATATCTGCTCGATTTAACATATTAATCCTTTCCAATTTGTTACATTCTACCTTCCTTGCATCTTGTAAAATTCTGTTTACTGTAACCACCTTCTAATTTTGCTAATACTATTTTTTTTTTCATCTTGGGATAAATGTTGACTTCTTATTTCTTCTTTATGTCCAACATGAGTTTTCCAAAATGTTATGTTAATTTCACCTAAAATTTTTTTTAAATATGATCTACAAATTTTTATCACAATTCTTTTATTATTTGTTACTTCTTAACTTATACTACTGCAATAACAGGTAAAAATTTAATAAACATACGTAAATATATTCCTTATATAATTTTGTATTAAATGGGCTTATGCTCGTGTATACTTGAATAAATAAATAAATAAATACCACTTTCATACATTTTGACTATTAAATGTGAAGGGCAAACACCGTTTATTCTAATAGAGCCTCCAAATTTTTCAGTCCTTTTTGTACAGTTACTTTTACTTCCTAAAATAAAATATTTTTAGATTTAGCCAATCAAATTATACCAGATTATACCAAAAGTATTACTACGATTGCAAAAATAGTACACTACAGTATACTCAACATATCTTTTTGTCCTAGAAATAGTATAGTTTACATCTACCTACTTTTGCTCCCTTAAACCATTCCCAGAAAGACTTAGTTTATCAATAACTAGTTTATGATAACCTTCCAGATGAATCCGTAGATTGTTGTAATTTCCACATTGTTCTTGACATAAAGGGCAAATAATCCAAGATTGTCGTTTGTGTGTAATATCTTTAATTTTGATAAACTGATACGATCTTTGCACCATTAAAACGATAATGATTAAAAATTACTGCCACAGAATGAATAACAAGGGCTATATTCAATCAAAACACAGATCATTTTAAATTCCGGTTTATCTGACCACACGTCGTTATAAAAAAATTGCTCATGCGCCTTACATTAAAAATATAAAAAACTCTATTAACTAAATAAAAATTAGAATTTTAAACATTCTCCCCCTTTTCGTCCAATGGACGAACAAAACTTAAATTACAAATTACAAAATTGTGCAACTTAATAGCTATTATAAATACTTAGTTACAAAAAAAAAATATTTATTATACATATAACAAAAAAAAATTTTTTTTTTTTTATAGATACATATGGGAGAACCGAAAAAAAACAATGAAATTTACAAGCTAGCTCGCTCTAGCAGCACAAGTTTTACAACTGGTCGATCAAACTCAGATTGGGAGGTCTTTACCCTAACAGCCCTAACCAAACCATCTTTTCCTGGGTACACTTTTGTAATACGGCCTAGGGGCCACTTACCAGGAAATGAAGAATCATCGATTATTCGAACTATGTCTCCAAGTTGCAAAGATTTCTGAGGATCCTTCCATTTTCTCCGGACCTGCAGTGACGTTAAATATTCTTTGGACCAACGGTCCCAAAAGTGCTGCAGTGACTGAGACAGCAATTCCCATCTTTTACCAAAGGGAATTCTTTCATTGCGAAGATAAGGTTCAGGTACCAAATAAGAGGGACGTTGAATCAAGAAATGAGCTGGGGTTAAGAATTCTACATCAGATACATCGTCAGTTAAAGGCAGTAAAGGACGAGAATTAAGTATCGCCTCAATCCTACACAAAAGAGTAGACAATTCCATAAAAGTCAATATTTGATCACCTATCGTACGATATACATGATGTTTCATAGATTTAACCGCACTTTCCCAAAGACCGCCAAAATGTGGAGCTCCTGGGGGGTTAAAACGCCATTGAGTACCCATTTCAATCAACTTATGTTTAACAACTTCAGACCATTTTACGGCACCTTGAAACATTTGTCTTAAAATCGAATCTGCCCCAATAAATGTTGTACCTTGATCCGAATGTAATTCAGAACAACGACCTCTACGGGATGTAAAACGATGAAATGCAGTGATAAACGCATCACTACTATAATCTTCGACAACTTCTATATGCACTGCATGTGTAGAGAAACAAACGAATATTGCAATGTACCCTTTTTGCGTAACATTACCTCTTATTTTGGCAGGTCTAATTTTAACAGGTCCTGCATGATCAACACCTGCCACACTGAACGGTTTTGATGGAGATGTGCGTGCGGAGGGTAAATTTCCCATTAATTGTGTACAACCTTTTTTAGCATAAGTTTTGCATTTATGGCATTGCCTTATAAATGAACGTACCGCAATACGACCATTCACTATCCAGTATTGTAAACGTAAAGTTCCAAGTGTCAATTGAATTCCACCATGGAAACACTCAGAATGCGTATTGTCAATCAACAACCGAGTAAATGCGTCATTTGAGCAATGGGTGTTTATTATCATGAGGCAACTGCGCATTCGCTAATCTCCCCCCAACTCTAATTAACCCATTATCCAAAAATGGATTTAAATTATATTTATATATTCTGTAAGCAAAGATAAAAATACTTGCTTTTTGGCTTGCCGTTTAATCCAAACTCTGTTAAAAATTCCCATAATAAATCTCAAACAATATGACATAACCTTCAACAATTTTGACAAAGACGAGTAATGATATATCAAGTCTAAATCATGCTTTGGTTGAGCAGTAACGTGAAATTGAATACCTGAAGCATTTTCTTCGGGTGGAGTTTCTTTATATACAATTGGTTTTTCAACAACAGCGCTCCACGGGCTTTTGGTTTCTGATAACCATTTTGGGCCACTCCACCATAACGTGTTATTCAATAATTCACCAGCGCTACAACCACGAGATACTATGTCACCGGGATTATCCTTAGATTTTACGTAATGCCACGAAGCATCAGGCATATCTTCATGAATATCAGAACACCTATGACCAACGAACGGCCGCCAACGAGTTACAGAACCCTTAAGCCAATGGAGAACATCTGATATGATCTTAGATTTAAAAAAAGTTTATTTACACTAAAGGCGAATATTTACAATTGAACTAACACTAAATATTTAAACACGAACGAGACTTAGACTAAAATTAGAGATATAACAAATTAATATTTATGTACAAAGAGCGGCGAATTCTGGAACAGACAAAAAACAATAATACGCAAACTGGGGCGACGGCCAAGCGAAATGTATATTATGGCGACTAGATGGCTAGAGCTCCTTCTTCCTTGCCACTGGTGGGTGGAATATTGGAGATAGCCAAATAGTAAGAAATAAAATGCAAAAAGGCACACGTGAAAGGTAGATCTCCCTCTTCCTTGCCGCTGGTGGGGAATGTCGGAGATAATGGATGAAATTTTTTTTTTTTTTTTTAATGTTTTCGCGGAAGAGGGGAAATCTTCAAAAGACACCTAGTCGTCCGTACGACTGGGTAGTGTCGGATTCCCGAGGAAGGTGACCTCGGTCCTACCGACTAAAACCCCTCTACCTCAGGCCGTTATAGGACCGGTAAAGTCGGTCCTCTTCAGCCATATGTTTTTGTGTTATGTGATTAGATGTTATTTGAGTTGTATGTGTGTGTGTATGTGTATGTGTAAGTGTTATCTGAGGGTAAGAGGGAGGTAATCTACGAATTCCTCTGGGAGTGTGGGAGTGATTGCCAGTAGTCTGGCGGGGGATAGGGTAGTTTGTGTTTAGGTTTTCGTGTGAGTCTGTGTCGTGTGTGTCGAAGTGTGTTTGTTGATACAGGGTTGGTATTATCGATGGCTCTGTTGACGAATTTAGTTTGCAAGTTATTGATGCGCGTTGTTATAGGTGTGATTGTGATGTTGTCGTATAATTGTTCGGATGGGAAGAATCTACAACGATTTTGATTTGATTAAAAAAAAAAAAAAAAAAGAAGTAAAAATAAATTAGTGCAATGAATTTAATTTATTTTATTTGAGGTGGTGCGCGAACGAGAATGTATTTAATTGAAAAATTAATTAACAGCCGTATGAATGATAATGGTAATGTTTGGCGGTAAGCGCGTGCGCGTGTGGTATTAAATGTAGGTTATTAGTAGATTTATGGATGGTTGTTAGGAGATTGTTAATTCAAAGGGACTTTGCGTACTCCGTCCCAGTGAATGTAGGTTAGTTGTAATGTATTAATGTATCTTACTCTTCAACGGTTGGGCTGAAGGTGGTTTGGCCACTGGTCGCTACGAAGGTCGCTCGGTTTCTGCTGATTGCTGCTGGTTTGGTTTGGTTGTAGTTTGGTTGTTGCTGCTATCTGCTTAACGTCTGCTCGATTCGGAAGCTCGATGTGGACTGTGATGATGGATGAAAGAAAAAATCGGACTATTTATACCCATCCGCGAAGTGCGTCAAGGTGGTGAAAAGAGGGGTTGAAGGTGGGGCGGAAGAGAAGGGTAAAAATTGTCGAGAAAAACGAAATTGATTGTAAATCAATTTCGCGGTGAAAAAAATAAAAAACCGACAACGGAAAAAGATAGCTCATGCACGAAAACATAGGGTTTAAAAAAAAAACGTGATTCTACGTTAAAAAATAAAAGAAGGAAAAAACAACTATTGATGAAAAGAGAAAAAATAAATAGAGGTAATTATAAAAAATTAGAGGACGAACGAAAAGGGAAACTACAACCGAATAAGAAAGGGGAAAAAGGAGAAAAAACGGAGAAAAAGTTAATTCAAAGTAATATTTAAAATAGAAGGTATAATTTGGTGTCTACGTGCAAGTTCGGTTGTAGCAAGGGGTGGTCCAGGTAAGCGGCAAGGTCTTTAACGTCAGCTACGTCACAGGTAAAACCAGCGGTAGCCTTTCTGGGAATAAATTTTGTTTGAATATTATAGTTACAACACATCGATGGAGTCACCCCATAGATGTGAAGATGAGATATTAATATTCGTAATACCCAAATAATGTTTAGCAAGCTTCGCCAATAAGCGAGCCGCAGACAGTTCCAAACGAGGTATTGAAAGATATTTCAACGGGGCAACTTTGCTTTTAGCTGCAATCAAAGTAACGAAAACCCTATCTTCATAAACTACTCGTAAATACAATGAAGAACCATAAGCTAATTTAGAAGAATCTGCAAATCCGTGCAGTTCGACAATTGCGGCTTGCAGAGAAAAATTATTCCAACGAGGTAATTTCAGTGAATTAATGAATAGGAGTTCATCTTCCCATTTCTGCCAAGTATTTTGTAGGTCAATACCAATTTGATCATCCCATCCTTTTTTCTCCAGCCATAATTGTTGCATCAAAACTTTAGCTCTAATAATTACCGGAGCTAACCAACCTAAAGGGTCGAATAATTTTGCTGTTCTTGATAAAACAATTCTTTTTGTCAGTTTGGGAATAGGATCAAACGTATTAATATTGAAACAAAATGTATCCTCAGAAGGATTCCATGATAAGCCCAAAACTGATACGCGTTCATTTCAGCATCTTCAAACGATTTTGATTTTAAGGCGAGAAATTCAGGAGGAACACCCTGTAGTACTTTAGGTTCATTGGAAAGATATTTTTGAAGAGGAAAACAACCTAATTTCAATAATTCAGTTACACATGTTTGCTTCTTATGAGCTTCTTCAATAGTATGACCACCTGATAGTACATCATCCATGTAAATTTCTGAGCGAAGTACTTCAGCGCCCCATGGATGTTCGAACATATGATCCCTCGCTAATTGCTTAATTGTACGATTAGCCTGAAACGGTAAACTAACCACACCATAGGTAACAGTGTTTAATTCATATGTTTGTATAGTTTCTGAGGGATCAAATCTCCATAAAATACTTTGATATTGTCGATCGTGCGGATGAATAAGCATCTGACGATACATTTTTTCAATGTCAGCAACGAAATCAAATCTGATAAAAGAGGCAACAAATTTGAACCTGGATGTAACAAATCATTCAATGATATTCCAGGGTTTATTTTTAAAGAACCATTGAAAACCGTCCGTAGCTTTGTGGAAGTACTACTTTTCTTCCATACTCCATGGTGAGGTATATAAAAACGATTATCTAAATTAGATGATGAGATATTAGAATTATTTGAATTAAATACCGTAATCGTTGAATTAACGGGCATCAACTCAGACAAGCCAACGGGTGACATATGTCCTAATTCCTCATATTCTCGAAGAAAATTACCGTACATGTTACGTAATTCATGGTCCGATTTAAATTTATCCTCCAACCTTAACAACATTTTTTTGGAAGGATAAAATTTATCCCTACTCTCAGGGCTTTTAAAAGGGAGTTTCAAAATGTATCTACCCTCTTCATTTCGAGAATGAGTACGAAGATAGTGCTCTTCGCAATCTAGCTCTTCTTTAGTGTGCAGTGGGGCTTTCGGCACTTCTTCCTGCAACCAGAATTTTTTCAAAATTTCATCAAGATAAAAATCTTGCGAAATATGACACGAAGTCAAATACGATGAATTCTGAGTACTACCAATAGGTATGTCTCCACTCAACAACCATCCCAGAGCAGAACTGGTAGCGATGGGTTCATTGAATTTTCCTTTAATAACATTTCCCTCAACTATGCGGGAATAAATTGCTGCACCCAACAATACATCAATATGACCCTTTTCCATAAAGTGTGGATTTGCCAACATTAAACCTTTTAAATGGGGCAAGTTTAAGGAAGTCTGCATTGAAGGGGGTTTGTAGCATGAAACTTTACGTAAAATGAATGCTTCTACCTGACAAGAAAATTTTGAACAAAATCTAGGTTTAACTAAAACCCTAGCGGATTTAGTAACATTAGATAATAATACACCACCAGTCCCTTTAATAGGAACATTAGCTTTTTGTGTACGTAATTTTAAACGTTGACATAAAGAACTTGAAATAAACGTAGCCTGTGAACAAGGGTCGATTAAAGCTCTTGCCATAACCTCACTACCATTTTCACTTTGAACTATAATGAGAGCCGTGGCTAACAAAACTCCGCCCGAAATGGACTTATTGCACGAATGTGTAACAACAGATTATTGACTTTCATCTTTTGAATCTATTGAGCTTGATGGCAAATCTTTACAATTAACTTTTGCCTTTAGGATAGCTACAACTATTGTGACACGAATCATCGTTTGGAGATGATGTGTTACGACTTTTGCTAGAAAAATGAAGCATCGTATGTTGATTTTTATGGCACTCAGCACATTTAATTTTCCTTTTACAAGAGAGACCATTATCATGGCGATCAAGACATCTAATACACAACTTATTATTTTTAATAAATTTCGTCCGTTCAGGATTTTCAAAAGATTGACCTAACATTTTAAATTTATTACAATTCGTAATAAAGTGATCTTGAGAACAAAACCTACAAAATCCATCCTTTTTAAGTTCGTCCTTTGAAATACGTGTTTGATGTGAACTAGACGATATATTCTTCTTAGGAGTGGACGAGGAAGTAAGGTTTACATCTTTTCCAGTAGCTTCTAAAGCTTCTAAATATAAAGCTTGGGCACGCAAAAATTTCCTAAGATCTTCCAATGTAGGAGGAAGTACTGAATCAGCTAAATAATTTTGCCATTCCTTCATGGTATTTTCCTCAAAACAATTCGAAATAAGATACACAACCATATCTGACCACAACTGTTCGTCTGTTCTACCTATTGACTTAAGTGATTCAATGGGTGCATCAATCTCCTTAATAAGTCGTGCAAGTGAGGAAGAGGTTTCACTTTTCATCGGCCTGACCTTAAACAAATCAGTTAAAAAAATATGTACGAGTCGCCTTTTATTCTCATAATAATCAACTAACTCTTTCCAAACGAGAGTATAGTTGGTGTCAGTAAGCTTATATTTTTCAACAATTTCTTTAGCTTTACCACTGACACTGGTTTTAAGATAATAAAATGTTTTAACATTAGTAAGCGTATCCACACCATGAATAATAGTAGTGAATAAGTCTCGAAAGGACTCCCAATCTGCATGTTTCCCAGAAAACTTTGGCGCGTCCATAGGGGGCAATTTTTTATAAGTTACTTTAGTCTGATTTGAACTGGAATTGTTTAAGTTAGCAGGATGTGACTGATCATTTTCTAAAAAGAAATCGTTAAATTGACCTTTGTTTTCATAATGAGAATCCTCTGCGTCAGATAAAACTTTAGTAAAATATTCATCCTCAAAATTGAGATTTTTTAGTTGAAGGATATTAGCATGGTGAGAATTAAAAGTATTGAAATACTCTTCCAACCTTTGCAATGCAGCTTGCGCTGCGCCCTTAGTTTTCCTGTCAACTTCTCTTGCAGCAAAGTTACTATAGACTTTGTTCAGATTCGGTCTTTACCTGCTGCCTTCCATAAACCTTAATTTGGGAATTTTGCCCATCAACTATTCATTATGGTTTGTCACGTACAAGTACCTACCATTGTAATACAAGGGTACTGACCCTTGTAAATAAATAGTTAACAACGGCGGCAACTGATGTTGCTATGCACGTATTTGCAATATTTCCAATACAACTAGGTACCTTCCATCCCTTTTTGTAGGGTGGAGAGGGACGTATTTAAACAACTTTCTTTACTATTATCACCAATATATAAAACAGAACCAGTAGCATAGCAACAATATCAGTATCAGTATCAGTATCAGTATCAGTATCATTATCGAGTTTATCGTCAGCATTATCATATATCATTAGCATCATAATCATAACAGTATCATCATTATCAGCATAACATAAAGCAAAACCATAATCAAGAAGATAATCTTAACTATATGTATAAGAAACGTTTTCTGTGCGGCAATTGTATATATGTAAATAAATTAGTTAGTGCGATATCTGCTCGTTATTATTTAAATAAATATAAACATGGTCCTTCGAGCCGGATATAGTGCAATTAATAATTAGTGCAAAATTCGTGACAATCTGTGTCTCATCATCATCATCATCTCAAACAACATATCAACAACTGCAGCCCATTCCACATTCCAGGATACACATCACCGCATCATAAAAAAGGATTATCATCATTCAATCCAGGATATACATCACCTCATCATAAAAAAGGATTATCTTCGGATATACAAAGTAAGTGCGACTTCCTGTTTTTCTATCCTTCCCGTTTGTATCGCTTCAATCAATTATATCAGCATGGAAGACTTAAAGACTTTAATTTCACAAAGGGCACAATTCAAAAGCCGTTTAACTAGATTCAAAAATACACTAGACACCATTTCGAAGTCTGCTAAAATTACTAACGAACACGTGACGGAAATTAAAGACCGACTTTCAGGTATCACTAATCTTATGGAACAATATGAAAGGGTTCATTTTAAAATAATCAGATTTTCTGATGATAGCGTGCATGAGGATGATATTGAAAAATTCGAAAGGTCATATTATGAAAGTACGGCACTTGCTAAAACATTAATTGCCAATTCGTCTATTAAAGTACAAAACGATTCAAACATTAAAAATAGTGAGGATGAACCAATTTGTGATCTGCTAAAGTTACCAAGCATTAGTTTACCCACCTTCAGTGGTCAGTTTGAGGGGTGGTTAGAATTTCACGATGCATTTGACGCACTTATAAATAACAATTCTAAATTATCTAACATACACAAATTTTATTATTTGCTATCAGCAGTGAAGGGCGACGCCGCCCAATCGCTTAAAACATTGAAAATTTCATCAGATAATTATCCAGTAGCTTGGGATTTGTTAAAACGAAGGTATGAGAACAAAAAGTTAATTGTTCAAAACTGTATTAAATCATTATTTAACATAGAGCCAATGAGAAAGGACACCTATCACTCCTTGCAACATTTAGTAGACGATACATTAAAATTAATGCAGTGTTTAAAAAATTACGAACAACCCACTTTAGACACTATTTTGATTTATATTGTAAGTTCTAAGTTAAGCAATAGCACCCGGCATGAATGGGAATCTTCAACTTTAAAGAGTGAATTTCCGACCTTTAAAGAGTTCACCGACTTTATAGAAAATAGATGTAACATATTAGGTTCATTAGAGGTCAACAGGGTTAATCATATAAATGTATGTAGTCCGAACAATAAACCATCAACAACCAATCATTCAAAATCATACGTTAGCACCCCATCGAATTTTTATTGTCATTTTTGCGAGGCATCTGAGCATAGCATTTATAATTGTAAAGCATTTTTAAAGGACTGTCTTGCGCAAAAATGCAAAAAGTGTAACAAGAAACACAATACACTCGTTCACATTGAAGAACGGGACAACAAGCAAATTAACGGTCAAAATAGCGAAACTGAAGATCATAATCAGAGGTCCGATAACATAACAGCACCATCCACCAGTAATAACAATAGTAATTTATCTTTAACAAAAGCGGTTTCCTATACAAACTATTCTGTCGATAACGCACCGCCAGTTCAAACATTATTGTCAACCGCGTGTGTAAATGTATTGGATTGTCATGGCTCATTTCAAAAATGTAGAATTTTATTAGATGTAGGCTCTCAATCTAATTTTATCACTAAAGCAGCATGCATAAGACTCGGACTCAAAAAATCTGAATGTAATTTATCAGTAGGTGGCATAGGTGAAACAGTAGCTAACATAAAGTTCCAAACATTAGTAAAAATCAATTCTCGTGCGAGTAACTACAACATAGAAATTTCTTGTTTCATCTTAGATAGAATAACCGATAACATACCAATTGCCCCATTTAAATTAAGCGACTTAAGCATACCCGCAAATATTAAACTAGCCGATAGTAAATGTAATGTTCCAGGTAATGTAGACATGTTGATCGGGGCCGGTTTGTTCTGGGAATTACTCAACGTAGGAAGGATCAATTTAGGCAAAAATAAGCCAATACTACAAAATACAAAATTAGGCTGGATTTTAGGGGGAGACATTTATCAGACAAATATCCAAAAGAAACAAGGAAATCGTGTTGTATCTTGCTGCAGTACTCAAGATAGCAATATTATGTTAAACAAACAATTAGAAAAATTCTGGGAATTAGACAATTATGAACATAAAAAATTTAGCATTTATTCTAAAGAAGAAACTTTTTGCGAGAATCATTTCGTTTCGACTCATCGACGAAACGAAGAGGGGAGGTTTATAGTTAATATACCATTTAAGCGTTCAATCAATGAGTTAGGAGAGTCCAAACAGATAGCGTTAAAACTATTTCATTCAACAGAAAGAAAATTAAATAAAATCAGTAATCTCAAGAGCGAATACGTGAAATTCATGTCAGAGTACGAATCATTAGGACATATGACTAGGATTTCAGAACACGATATACAAGGCCCGTCTTGCTATCTTCCACATCATGCTGTGGTCAAGGAATCAAGCTTGACCACGAAAGTTCGCGTGGTCTTCGACGCATCCGCGACTACAGAATCAGGAGTGTCACTTAATGACATACAGGGCGTTGGTCCTACTATTTTAACAAAACTATTACTTGGGTTTTGAAATTATTAATAGTTTGTTTAAAAAAAATTTAATTTTCATGAAATATTAAAAAGAAAACGTGCTCGGGCGCCACTTTGTCAAACAAAGAAAAGAATAAAAGAAATGACAACTTTATTGGGCACCGGGTAGTGCATCGGTGGTTCCTGCAGAATCCTGTAGCTTTAGAGAGCTCGAAGCTCTCTTAAAAAAACGAATAAAACTTGAAGAGTATATTAAAAAAAATTACACACAACAAAAAAACAACAAAACTTACAACAACATATGTAGCCCACCAAAAAGAAAGGTTCCCTGCTCCAATGTAGGGACTGGAAGCTGGTTTCAGGGTATAATCGGGGACTTCTCGTGCTGTGTTGTGAGGCAAGAGGATATCAGCGAAATAGCTTCATGGACCAACCTTTTAATCTTCAGGGGGCCGCCTGCAGGAATTTATCGGCCTCTAACAGGTTATTGAGATTAGTTGGAAACCAGAGCTTTGTCCATTTGCCTTTGTAAAATAGTTTTCAGGATGTCTTCACTCCTACCCTTTAATCCCAGCCCCCTAATCCAACCGGAACCTATTCTAAGAAAATCTCAATGGGCTGACAAATAAGGGCACAAATAAGTGCTTAAAAAAATTTCCTAAAACTAAAAAATATTAATCAAATGTTGAAAAGTTGTTCGCATTGAAGATGCTTAAAAAAAAACGGATAAAAAGGGAGGAGTAGGGGTGTCCGTCGTTAAACCAACATGCACTCAAGATACACCTCAGATACCATAAAAAAAATTTTGACTAATAAAAATATATAAATTAAAAAGTGAGAAAAATTAATTAAATGAAAAGATTTAAAATTGGCCACAAAGGCCCAAAAGATTACAAATATACTGTTAGATATTTAAAAAAGAGACCACGTGGTAATAAGGAAAATTTTGTAAAAAAAAAAAAATTAATCAAAGTTACATCAAAAATAAATATTGAGTGAATAGCAAAAAAAAGATTTTAAAAGAAATAATTAATTTAAATGAATTTTACATGAACTATTAAAATGCAAAGGTAAGTGGATCAAAAAAACTCACGCAAAACCAAGCACAGATCACCAAGAGAAAAACACACACACCCGTCACGTCAGTGTCGAGGATCAAGGAAAAAAACCTCGAGCACCGACCGGAAAATTTCATCGATCCCTCCATCGATCGCCTAGTCCTGCGCGAATGTTGTTAGCCTTGATGATAAGACGGAAGGTCGATCAACATTAAGAAATAATCAACAAAACTGAACCAAGACAAACACAAACTGAATCGAAATAAATAAAACTTCAGTAACGGGATTTTTCATAGAAAAAAAAACGTTACAAACCCCTATTACCAGGAAAAAGAGGACTGACAGCCAGCCTACCAGAAATCGAAAACGAAAAACATAATAACGGTACGAGAGCTAAGAAAGGGAACCAAAAATCTAATACGAATCTAATCCTAAAAAAACCGAGGAACTGAAACTCAAACAGACAATTACTAAATATAAAAAATGGAGGCTAATTGCCTAACTAAACGAAAATTATTGGTCAATTCGACCAGACAATGCTACTGCATTGGAAAACGAAAACTAAAACTTCATTTAATATGCATAGCACTTATAATCAAGCGTCCAGGGCAAACGAAAATAAATTAAAAGAACGGCATTCAATATTCTGCACTTACTATGCAAGCGCCTATAGCAGACGTAAAGGATAATGATAGCCAACGCACGAAATAATTTTTGCACTCGGCAAATTGGGTACCATACCCTGGCAAACAAACTCAAGAGATTAATCACCTCTAAATCACGCTACGAAAATCACATAGGCAAATCTCATGTGCAAATAGCACTCTCAAAACTACGTACTCTCGTCATAGAAAATACGCACTTTACCCTGCATCTAAAATGCAAAACTCAGAAACACCAGAAATAGGCCCACAGCCCAACGCCGCATCTAAAATGCAAAATTCTGAAACATCAGAAATAGGCCCACAGCCCAACACTGCATCCAAAATGCAAAACTGACACCAAGAATAGGCCCAATGCCCCAAACTGCATCTAAAATGCAAAACTCACAATCGCCAAAGACAGGCCCAAAGCCCAAAACTGCATCTAAAATGCAAAACGCAAAGCCACCAACAAAAGGCCTAAAGCCCAAAACTGCATCTCAAATGCAAAACTCAAACACTAACAATAGGCCTAAAGCCCAAAACTGCATCTAAAATGCAAAGCGCAAACGCACCAACAAAAGGCCTTACACTATATCAGGACTCAAACCTGAAAACGCAGATACATTCCGCATCCGGAAACCATAGCACTCACTATTGAGCAAAAAACCAAACTGCAACTAAACGCTGCACCGCATCATATGCAAAACCAACACGCACAGAAAAATGTATCAAAAATGCACAACTGCATCAAAACTGCATAAGAAATCACCCTGCATAGGGAAAATGCATCTAAACTGCACCAATAGTGTGCAACAACAAATCAACTGCATCAAAACAAATGCAAAAATCTAAACTGCACTAAAACAAATGCATCAATATAATCGGCACCTAACCAAAAGCACAAGCGAGCACTCAACAATCGAAAACTGCAGCTATCTGCAAACTAAAAGGCAATATCGCCTCATATCGAACAAAAGTTGCACTCAAAGAGCACCTAGCACAAATAATAGGCATCAACTATAAACAAATCGAAACCAGTAAACTAAACTCAAAAGGCATGTGCAACGAGCACCAACAAAAAAAAACGAAAAAATCACTTGAAAGCGAAAATAAAATTCAAAAACATAAATCTACATTCCTAGCTGTAAAAAATGCATTCTAAGCTAGAATGAAACTTAACGGTGGAACTATCCCGACTTAAGTCGAAAACGTAAACTAAAAACTTTCCTACTCGGGAATAAAACGAAACTTAATCCAAAATGGAATTCATAGAATTCTTTAAAAACGAAAAAATAAAAATTAATTGGCTAAAAGCCATACGTAAAATAGGAGTGGCTTTCATGAGCCAAAAGAGGACATTTGTAGAGCTACATAGAGAACAGTAAAAAGAAAACAACAACTAAAGGGAATGGCCAAAAATAAATACAGAAATTTTTTTCTTTTATTCCAGTATGCAGTCAGGTACTACATGACTGAAAAGGGACGGTAAGACCCCACGGGAACCTAAGCAAGAAAGAAAGGAAGACCTGAAAAACTGATATCCATTTCCTACGAAATGCCAAATAACAGTAAAAAAGTGTACAGTTGGGGTTCCAGCCCGAAGTAAAATGACCTGAAAGTACTATGATTGAGGAGGCGAAAAACGAAAGTGAAACGTAGTAAATTCCAGAGGTGAACTTGGGAAATGAAGCCAGGAATTGTTATAGACAAATTATGAATCGAAAAATATGATAATGAATACGAAAGGAAGTAAGATACGCATACACAAGGGAAACTCTCTTCGAAGGGGAGACAGAACCTCATTCACTCTGGTTGTGAGCCCGATTACCCCTAAGGCACGCATACGCTAAGAACCCAAAACCTTTGGCCGATTCATGCCCCTAAAAAAACTCGCGATGGTGTTGTCCCATGCACTCACAGATGCACTACCAAAGGAAAGCACGAGAAAAGGTAAAAATGACTGGAATCATGTTGGAGACAAAGGATTGGAATTTACTCACATGCATGAAGCAAACAATAGTCTAAAAAGGGAACAGAGGGACTCCTGACCAACATCATACATGTAGTGAGAGCTGATAGCACCCCTCACTCAAGGTGTGAGAATCGAAGAAGAAAGGGATAGAACAACAGTAAATTAAACAGTAGCCCTACTGGGGTTGGTCCTGGGCGTTAATTGAATCTTCTGCTATAGGCGCTTGCATAGTAAGTGCAGAATATTGAATGCCGTTCTTTTTAATTTATTTTCGTTTGCCTTGGGCGCTTGATTATAAGTGCTATGCATTTTAAATGAAGTTTTAGTTTTCGTTTTCCAATGCAGTAGCATTGTCTGGTCGAATTGACCAATAATTTTCGTTTAGTTAGGCAATTAGCCTCCATTTTTTATTTTTAGTAATTGTCTGTTTAAGTTCCTCGATTTTTTTTTAGGATTAGATTCGTATTAGATTTTTGGTTCCCTTTCTTAGCTCTCGTACCGTTATTATGTTTTTCGTTTTCGATTTCTGGTAGGCTGGCTGTCAGTCCCCTTTTTCCTGGTAATAGGGGTTTGTAACGTTTTTTTTCTATGAAAAATCCCGTTACTGAAGTTTTATTTATTTCGATTCAGTTTGCGTTTGTCTTGGTTCAGTTTTGTTGATTATTTCTTAATGTTGATCGACCTTCCGTCTTATCATCAAGGCTAACAACCTTCGCGCAGGACTAGGCGATCGATGGAGGGATCGATGAAATTTTCCGGTCGGTGCTCGAGGTCTTCTTCCTCGATCCTTGACACTGACGTGACGTGTATGTGTGTTTTTCTGTTGGTGTTCTGTGCTTGGTTTTGCATGAGAGTTTTTTTGTGATCCACTTACCTTTGCATTTTAATAGTTCATGTAAAATTCATTTAAATTAATTATTTCTTTTAAAAATTTTTTTTATTCACTCAATATTCATTTTTTGATGTAACTTTGATTAATTTTTTTACAAAATTTTCCTTATTACCACGTGGTCTCTTTTTTAAATATCTAACAGTATATTTGTAATCTTTTGGGCCTTTGTGGCCAATTTTAAATCTTTTCATTTAATTAATTTTTCTCACTTTTTAATTTATATATTTTTATTAGTCAAAATTTTTTTTATGGTATCTGGGGTGTATCTTGAGTGCATGTTGGTTTAACGACGGACACCCCTACTCCTCCCTTTTTATCCGTTTTTTTTTAAGCATCTTCAATGCGAACAACTTTTCAACATTTGATTAATATTTTTTAGTTTTAGGAAATTTTTTTAAGCACTTATTTGTGCCCTTATTTGTCAGCCCATTGAGATTTTCTTAGAATAGGTTCCGGTTGGATTAGGGGGCTGGGATTAAAGGGTAGGAGTGAAGACATCCTGAAAACTATTTTACAAAGGCAAATGGACAAAGCTCTGGTTTCCAACTAATCTCAATAACCTGTTAGAGGCCGATAAATTCCTGCAGGCGGCCCCCTGAAGATTAAAAGGTTGGTCCATGAAGCTATTTCGCTGATATCCTCTTGCCTCACAACACAGCACGAGAAGTCCCCGATTATACCCTGAAACCAGCTTCCAGTCCCTACATTGGAGCAGGGAACCTTTCTTTTTGGTGGGCTACATATGTTATTGTAAGTTTTGTTGTATTTAACAAAACTATTACTTGGGTTTTGAAATTATTAATAGTTTGTTTAAAAAAAATTTAATTATCATGAAATATTAAAAAGAAAACGTGCTCGGGCGCCACTTTGTCAAACAAAGAAAAGAATAAAAGAAATGACAACTTTATTGGGCACCGGGTAGTGCATCGGTGGTTCCTGCAGAATCCTGTAGCTTTAGAGAGCTCGAAGCTCTCTTAAAAAAACAAATAAAACTTGAAGAGTATATTAAAAAAAAATTACACACAACAAAAAAACAACAAAACTTACAACAACATATGTAGCCCACCAAAAAGAAAGGTTCCCTGCTCCAATGTAGGGACTGGAAGCTGGTTTCAGGGTATAATCGGGGACTTCTCGTGCTGTGTTGTGAGGCAAGAGGATATCAGCGAAATAGCTTCATGGACCAACCTTTTAATCTTCAGGGGGCCGCCTGCAGGAATTTATCGGCCTCTAACAGGTTATTGAGATTAGTTGGAAACCAGAGCTTTGTCCATTTGCCTTTGTAAAATAGTTTTCAGGATGTCTTCACCCCTACCCTTTAATCCCAGCCCCCTAATCCAACCGGAACCTATTCTAAGAAAATCTCAATGGGCTGACAAATAAGGGCACAAATAAGTGCTTAAAAAAATTTCCTAAAACTAAAAAATATTAATCAATATATTCATTCGTTGGTCGAACAGTACGGACGTACGTGGGTTGATTTAAAGGATAAAATACGTTTAATGTGGTTTTTTTTTTCATTAAAAACTGCTTAACACGGTAAATACGTGAGCATTTATTCCGAAATAGTAATTATAGTGGAATAACAGTTAGTAGAGCTACACTTTCAAGAAAAAATAAAGTATTTGTAGTGACGTACGTAATGTAATATTAATGGTCATAGTGAGAGAATTTTCGGAACATCGTACACAACAGGGAACGCCCACCACCACCTTTTTGGACAAAAAGTTTAATCCACTTGAGCAGGAGCCCTAACTTCCCTTATTATTCGAAAGCCGCAGATTTCCACAACAACTAAGTGGTTAAGGAGAGCTCGAAACACGTGTAACGTGGTAGAGGGCATACGATAGAAGCAAAAACAGTTGATTAGTTAAAAAAAAAAAAAAAAACTTCATTGCCATGGCTGATAGTAATTCAAATCAAACTAAAATTAAATCTACAAAAACGAACACCAAGGACGATAAAGTAATTACTATTGATGATTGCCTTGCCTGTAAAAAATCTGTTAAAGAGGAGAACCGTCTGCGATGCACCAAGTGTTCTCAAGCCTACCATAAAGCCTGTGCGGAGCAAAGTGGAATTAAGCAAGGGTGTGTTAATAAATGTTGTGATACAAAATCTGGCAGAACTTCGCCAACTGCCAGTACTGCAATCAATCCGTTTAATGCTCATGCCAGCATATCTAAAACCGTATCAGAAACTTCTCGTAATCTAAGGTCTAATACAGCAGCACTAACTGGCAGTAATAATCATAATCTGAATGTACCGATAGTTTCTGTTGATACCGCTCAAAGCCAAATTACAAAAGAATACCTTGATGAGGCTCTTGGAAGACTTATTGCTGATTTTCAAAAACGTGTGAAAGATGAACTTAAGAGTGGTTTGGAACAACTGAAATTTGATGTTGCCACAATCAATAATAATATTACAAACCTTGATGATAAGATTGGTAAAATTGAGGGAAACATAAAAGAGAATCAAAAGGAAATTACTGATTTAAAAACCCAATTAAACAGTGTACGATCTCAGATTTTAAGTTTAGAAACTCAAGCATCTAACGACATTGAGGATGTCAACTTGCGTTTCCAGATACTAGAACATAAGTATGAAGAAAATAATTTGGAAAATAGGGAGCGATACATGCAAGAAGCTCATGAAAGGGATCTCAAGAAGAAAAATGTATTGATCTTTGGTGTGAAAGAACTAGATAATGAAACTAATGAAAAAAAATTTATTTTTTCACTACTTGAAGATCCTCCTTTCACTTTGGTGGATTTCAGCATTTCCAGACTTGGAAAGAAAACAAACAATAAAATTCATCCATTAAGAGTTTCATTAACCTCATCAGACTTTGCTCTCTGGATGTTGCGCCAAAAAGACACATGGAATTCCCATGACCTGCAGTGTAAGAGTGACAGAACAGAAGCTCAAAGAGCTTATCTTAAATACATACTACAGCAATATAAATCTAGATGTGAAAATGGTGAAAATAATCTTAAAATAAAATACATCAACTCGACTCCCACAATTATTCAGGAAAAACCAAAGCAAAAGCAAAAAAACCAATAAGGGGAGGACTTATCTCTGGTTATTATCAAAACATACGCAGCTTTAAAAATAAATTTGCTATATTCGATAACAATATTTCTACCGCATCAACAAAATTAGATTTCATTGCACTAACAGAAACATGGCTGACTACAAGCAATGAAGATGACAATTTTGCTCTAAACTCGTATGTCCTCATCAGATGTGACAGAAATACTATTATCTCTGAGAAGTCTAGAGGTGGAGGTGTCTTGCTTTACTTGCATAACGACATTTATCATGAAGTTCTCTTACGGCACTCTCATCACTCTGAGCAGCTTATTGTGAAAATTGTGACTGGTGACATTGATTTAATTTTAATTCTTGTATACATGCCTCCGCATAATAATGTGCCAAAAGGACAATTTGAAGATGAGTTTCATAAGCTGAGTGTGAATCTGGACAAAATATTTGAAAAGTATGACAGTTCCTCATATCTTCTGCTAGGTGATTTTAATTTACCAGGCTTTAGTTGGTTCTTTGATGGGAGACTTGTGCATCGTATAGGTTCTAATACGGCAACAGCAGTAAGGAAAGCAGCAGACCATCTTCTTCATTGTGTCAACAAATGTAATATTAACTATATTTTTCAAAATCATTACTCTCATCACAATGATTGTAACTCATTAGATTTAACTTTCTCAAATATTGATAGCTTTAAGTGTTATCAAGCGATTGAGGATCTGTGCAAAATTGATAAATTCCACCCCCCCATTGAACTCTCTTTTACATACAATGCTTCTTCGCGAACAATTGATGAGTCCCAATTTGTTCATTTTAATTTCAGAAAAGCAGATTACATCAGCATATGCAATGATTTAAATGAAATTAGTTGGAACACAGTGTTTGAGGATGAACAGGATGTAAATAACCTTTTAAACAAATTTTACACTAAACTTTTTGAAATTATATCCTGTCACACTCCTCTCTCTCGTTTACATACTAGAAGCAGTTCTCCATGGTTCAATTCTATGCTAAGAAAAGAAATTTATTGCAAAAAAATGCTGCATTCTAAATATAGACAAACAAACTCAGATTTTTTCAAAGATAAGTTTAAGAAACAAAGGTCGCATTGTCGTCGCTTAGCATCTCAATTAAAAAATGATTATATTAGGCAAATTGAAAGCAACATTATTAGTAACAGTAGTAATTTCTGGTCTTACGTCAAACCTAATAATTTACAAACCACTTTATTTAAGGGTTTTAAGTATAACGATAAAATTTCAGAGAATATAAATGACACTTTAAACTACTTTGCGGAGCACTTCTCATCATGTTTTATTACTAATCATAATTCGGACTTAATGGAGGAGTGTCAAAATGTAAATAATGACATAAATGGCATCGGTATGGAGCACGTGAATATTGAATTAGCTGAAGTTGAATTTGAATTATTGAATCTGAATGAAAATCTATCATTAGGTTCGGATGGAGTACATGCTCTTTTCCTTAAGAAAACAGCTAAATATATAGCGCTACCAATTTGGATTATAATTAAAGCTTCTCAATGTCTGCATGTTTATCCGGATGCCTTTAAAAAAGGTTTTATAAAACCAACTTTTAAGAATGGTGATAAATTAATAATTAATAATTATCGTCCCATTGTTGTCCAAAATATTATTGCGAAAATTTATGAAACAATAATGTACAAAAAATTGTCGCCCTATTTTTATAAATTTATAATTGATGAACAACATGGTTTCGTTCCATCACGTTCCACTGTTACAAACCTAGCATTGCAATGCAATTTTATAATTGATGCACTAAACCAAAGAAAACAAATTGATGTAATTTATACTGATGTGGCAAAAGCCTTCGATCAGGTTTCACATAAGTTATTACTGCGAAAACTTGCTAAGTATGGCTGTAAAAGCGATCTATTAGAATGGTTTGCGTCGTTCCTGTCAAATAGGTCTTTAATTGTAAAATTAAAAAATAATTTCTCATCATCGATATCTGCACCATCAGGTGTTCCACAAGGCTCGCACCTTGGAGCATTACTTTTTATCATTTTTATTAATGACATCAAAGATGCCATCGAATTTTCCTACTTTCTATTATACGCCGATGATCTGAAGTTAATTAAGATGATTGAATCGTTAGAAGATTGTGTCAATCTACAAAGAGATATTGATAATATAAATATTTGGTTTGAGAAAAATCTTCTACGTCTTAACATTAATAAATGTACGATTCTGACATTCTCTCGCACTAACTCAATTGAATATAACTACAAAATTAACGATAATGCCTTATTAAGAGTTTTTGAGATGAGGGATCTTGGTGTACTTTTTTGTTCTGATTTTACTTTCTCTTCTCACGTAACGAATGTTGTTAGTAAAGCATATAAAAAACTATATTATATTTTGCACAAGTCTAAAGGTTTTAAAAATATTACAACAATAACAACTCTTTATAAAGCTTACGTTAGACCCATCTTAACTTATGCAATACAAATTTGGGCTCCTACCGTTAACAAACAATGGTATGAACTAGAGAAAGTGCAACATAGACTCATAAGATTCGTAGCAGCATTGGATGGATTACCAATAGATCCCTTTAATCATGACTACTCTTATCACATGTCAAAATACAAAATCCCGACTATTAAATCTTTTTCTGATTACCTTAACATTGTATTTTTACTTAAAGTAAAAAATGGTTTAATTAATGCAAATAACCTTAGTAGTTTAATTGTACAATACCAACCTAATCGAGTAGTTCGAGAAAGAAATATAACATTTATTATTCCAAAATTACCTTCTAATCTCTGTGATCATCATCCAATTATTAGAGCAATGATATCTTTCAATAAAAAAAAAATTAATATTGACCAACAACTTTCAATTCTAACAATCAAGAAGAAACTTCAACAACTCACATTGTTATATGCATGACTTACATCATTGTAATATCTGTAAAGACACTTTGTATACATATATTTATATATACTCGATGCAACTTATGAAAAAAATTTGTAACACTTTACTGTAAAAGGGTCCTCCCGTTAAATAAATAAATAAATAAATAAATGTTGAAAAGTTGTTCGCATTGAAGATGCTTAAAAAAAGCGGATAAAAAGGGAGGAGTAGGGGTGTCCGTCGTTAAACCAACATGCACTCAAGATACACCCCACATACCATAAAAAATTTTGACTAATAAAAATATATAAATTAAAAAGTGAGAAAAATTAATTAAATGAAAAGATTTAAAATTGGCCACAAAGGCCCAAAAGATTACAAATATACTGTTAGATATTTAAAAAAGAGACCACGTGGTAATAAGGAAAATTTTGTAAAAAAAAAAAAAAATTAATCAGTTACATCAAAAATAAATATTGAGTGAATAGCAAAAAAAAGATTTTAAAAGAAATAATTAATTTGAATGAATTTTACATGAACTATTAAAATGCAAAGGTAAGTGGATCAAAAAAACTCTCACGCAAAACCAAGCACAGATCACCAAGAGAAAAACACACACACCCGTCACGTCAGTGTCGAGGATCAAGGAAAAAAACCTCAAGCACCGACCGGAAAATTTCATCGATCCCTCCATCGATCGCCTAGTCCTGCGCGAATGTTGTTAGCCTTGATGATAAGACGGAAGGTCGATCAACATTAAGAAATAATCAACAAAACTGAACCAAGACAAACACAAACTGAATCGAAATAAATAAAACTTCAGTAACGGGATTTTTCATAGAAAAAAAAACGTTACACTATACAAAGCGACCTACATTCAATCTTATTACGTTTTCGGTTACACACTTACGTTATTACAGCTGATATAGTTAAAATGTATCGTCAGATACTCGTCGATCAATCACAGCGTAATCTACAATTAATACTTTGGCGGGAAAAATCAGATCAAGAAATTAATATTTTTCGATTAAATACGATTACTTATGGCACGGCATGCGCTTCCTTCCTCGCGACTCGATGTCTTCAACAATTGTCAGACGAACATAGCAACGAGTTTCCATCGGCTTGCGAAGCAATTAAACGCGATTTTTATGTCGATGATTTGCTAACAGGCTCTGATTCGATTGAAGATATTTGTAGATTACGGGAAAACATCACACGTATATTGAAATCAGGGGGGTTTGAACTGCGCCAGTGGAATTCTAACAACAAAGAAGTCTTAACTAACATAAGCGCGAGCTCCGAGTCATCAAATAACATAATAAAATTAGGCAATGACATAGAATCCAAAACGTTAGGCATTTTATGGAATTCCACCCGCGATACCTCCCAATACAATATTAACATGTTAACATTCAGAGATCAGTTAAAAGATATTAAAAAAATTCACATACCGCGACAAGTTATGCTAAAAAACGCCTGCCTTGTAGAATTACACGGTTTTTCAGACGCTTCCGAGAAGGCATACGGCGCTTGTATGTATATCAGAAGTCGCGATCAATTCGGTAAATATTCAACATCATTATTATGTTCAAAATCTCGCGTTGCGCCACTAAAAACAGTCTCGCTACCGCGACTAGAACTATGTGGTGCTTTGCTCTTAGCAAAATTGTCAGAAAAGGTGATCAAATCTTTAAGTATTAAATTTCATCAGCAGTATTATTGGTGTGATTCAAAAATAGCATTAGCATGGTTAGCAAAACCACCTTCTAATTGGAAAGTCTTCGTAGCGAATAGGGTGTCAGAGATACAGACTTTGTCAAGTTACAACGATTGGAGACATGTAGCTTCCAAAGACAACCCTGCTGACCTCTTAACTCGCGGTTTATCAGCTAAACAACTTGAAACATCACAATTGTGGTGGAACGGTCCTGACTGGCTCTCATACGACGAAACTCAGTGGCCGCTCACCACGACAATTGATACAAAGGCACCTGAAGAAAGAATCATAGCTAATCTTTTAACTTATCAGGATTCATTAAATCTATTCTCTAAATACTCCGATCTAAACAGACTCAAACGAATTGTTGCTTATTGTCTCAGGTTTGCCTATAATAGTAAAAATAAATTAGACTCTAGGCGCAAGGGCGCACTAACAAGTTTAGAAATCCAAAATTCATTAAACATATTAATAAAATGCGCCCAATTGCAAACTTATAGCCGTGAAATAAATAATTTAGCAAACAATAAAGAAATCGAAAGAAGTAGCAAGTTGCTATCACTTAACCCCATTTTAGATCAAAATCGTATATTAAGAGTAGGAGGTCGTCTGCAGAATTCATTATTTAATTATGATAAAAAACACCCCATTATTCTTCCTCCTAGTCATTCATTAACTAGCATGATTATCAGAAGCGAACATATCAGACTACTTCATTGCGGAGTGAATCAGGTGCTAGCATCATTGCGCGAACACTATTGGCCTATTTCCGGTAAAAATACCGTAAAAAAGGTATTACGAAGTTGCGTACCTTGTTTTCGAGCAAATCCCAAGGCTACCATACCTTAATGGGTTCGCTACCTCAAACACGCGTAACTCCAGCTCCTCCTTTCTACAACTGTGGTTTGGATTACGCTGGTCCTATCATTATTAAAGACAGAAAGGGACGTGGTGCGAAATCATTAAAATGTTATATTTGTATTTTTGTATGTTTTACAACGAAAGCAATACACCTCGAGCTTTTAACGAGTTTAAGTGCAGAAGCATGCTTGGATACTTTACGCAGATTCACATCTAGACGCGGTGTTCCGTCAAACATGTATTCAGATAATGGTATAAATTTTATTGGTACAAGGTCTATGTTAAAGGATCTTTATAATATGTTAAACGATCCCAGCAATTTATCAAAAATGACGGATACTTTAAACAAAATTGGTGTAACATGGCACCTTATTCCCGCCCGATCTCCACATTTCGGTGGACTTTGGGAGGCCGGTGTCAAATCTGTGAAACGGCATTTGATGCGTATTGGTAGTCAAACTTCTTTAACATATGAGGAATATAATACTCTTCTAATACAGATTGAAGCGATACTTAATTCTCGCCCCATTTCTCCCTTATCAAATGACCCCAATGACCCCAAATCTTTAACTCCGTCCCACTTTTTAATCGGTCGCACTCTTACTTCCTTGCCGGAACCATCACTCACTGACGTAAGCGATAATCGTCTGAGTAAATTCGAACACATACAAAAAATAAAGCAGCATTTCTGGCAACGATGGAGCAAAGAGTATGTGAGCGAATTCCAAACCAGGACCAAGTGGAAGCATCATCAAGGGAGTTTATTACAAAGAGGTGTCCTCGTATTGCTAAAAGAGGACAATTTACCTCCTCTTAAATGGCAGCTTGGGCGCGTAATGGAAGTCCACCCCGGACCAGACAACATTGTTAGAGTGGTTTCAGTGAAAATAAGTAGTGGCTCCATTATAAAAAGAGCAGTAAATAAGGTGTGCGTTCTCCCCGTGTAAATAGTTCGTCAGTGTAAAGACTTCTTATCATTATCGATAAACTCTATTAATTGTAGGTTACCATAAATTTAAGTTGTTCATTCATAGTATAAGTATCATAGTTTGCTAGTTTTTCTATATCAATTATTCCGTGTCATCATTTTTATTAGTTACATGTATCACGATCATTAGTATTTAGTCATCAATCATTAATATTATTTCTTGAAATTTGTTGAAAGTCTTTAGACTTTCAAGGGGGGCGGCATGTTCAGATTCGGTCTTTACCTGCTGCCTTCCATAAACCTTAATTTGGGAATTTTGCCCATCAACTATTCATTATGGTTTGTCACGTACAAGTACCTACCATTGTAATACAAGGGTACTGACCCTTGTAAATAAATAGTTAACAACGGCGGCAACTGATGTTGCTATGCACGTATTTGCAATATTTCCAATACAACTAGGTACCTTCCATCCCTTTTTGTAGGGTGGAGAGGGACGTATTTAAACAACTTTCTTTACTATTATCACCAATATATAAAACAGAACCAGTAGCATAGCAACAATATCAGTATCAGTATCAGTATCAGTATCAGTATCATTATCGAGTTTATCGTCAGCATTATCATATATCATTAGCATCATAATCATAACAGTATCATCATTATCAGCATAACATAAAGCAAAACCATAATCAAGAAGATAATCTTAACTATATGTATAAGAAACGTTTTCTGTGCGGCAATTGTATATATGTAAATAAATTATTTAGTGCGATATCTGCTCGTTATTATTTGCACATCCGATCATATAAATTAGTAAGCTCCCTCATAGGAGAAAGAAGTGGCGTCTCAACGCAAAACGAAATATAAACAGACTTCATTAATTTTTTTTACTAATTTGACCTGCGCATCGACTAAATCTTGCAATTTGGTAGCCATTTTTAAATATAAGAATCTGAATACCGAAAACAAAGACAAAAGATTTTAACGAAAAAACTCAACGAGAGAATAATTGAATAATCAAAACGCACTATTCTTTAGTGAACTTAACGACAATTTTTTTTTTATGGAGCCAAAGCATTACAAAAAAAAAACAATTCAATTACAATAAATTATTTAAACCATGCATGGAGGAGCTCAAAAAAAAAGTAGTAAATACCTCTCTGCGGGGAATGAACGACCAAGATTGCACCCCGTGCTGCTAGAGATACATATATTCGAACATAATTTATATCAAGCTTTTTAACCAAAAAATTCAAATTTATATGAAAAACCCATATATATAAGTACATATAAATAATTTTGGTTATATAATCAAACCAAAAAATTCAAATTTATATTAAAACATATATATATCTATATATGTAAATGCATATAAATAGTTTTGGTTATATGTATAATAGTAAAGCTATAGATATAATAAATCGAAATGTATATCTCATTATTATTATTTTTTCCAGCAATATTTGGCAATTGCAAGAAAGACAGTCACAGTCATGAAAGCACATTTATTTGTTATGCACTTCAAAAAACACTCGCACGTATATAATAATACATATAAGACAAAATCTTATATTATGTCCTATAATTTCACTCGTTACATTACTTTATTACACTTTTATCTTGCTCTTCTTAAAAATGGTCCATCTTCTCTCAGAAAGTGGAAGAGAAAAATAGATATTTACTTTTTACTCTCCAAGAATATCCGGTTTTTTCTCTCCAAGAAATATCCGGTTTTTTTTCTCTTCAAGAAACATCCGGCTCGAAGGACAAAAAATGTGTAATATCTTTAATTTTGATGAACTGATACCATCTTTGCACCATTAAAACGATAATGATTAAAAATTACTGCTACAGAATGAATAAAAAGGGCTATTTTCAATCAAAACACAGATCATTTTAAATTCCGGTTTATTGTAAGTGTAAGTGGACTGTACTTGAGAACAGTACTAGCTATTCTGACCACACGTCGTTATAAAAAAATTGCTCATGCGCCTTACATTAAAAATATAAAAAACTCTATTAACTAAATAAAAATTAGAATTTTAAACAGTTTGACTGGTTGAACTGTTTCCTTATGGACGTTTTTTACATGGCGATTTTTCGTAGAACTATCAAAAAATAACTTTAAACAATGATGACACCTCTTTGAATTTCCTACGTTGTTCTGGTCTATGTTGAAAAGCTTTTCTTATTATACCTAAATATAAAAACTGTAAAGCTAAAACACAAACAAAAACAATTATTTGAGAAACTAAAATAAAAGTAAAAAAACAGCAATTAGGATAAATTTCCACAAAGGTATACCTATTATATTCGCAATATTCAAATAAAATTCCCGTTTTGTGTAGCTTGGCGCCCCTAGATAAATAGATAGCCAGCTCGAACTTGGTTGCAAATGTGCTGCCATCTGGTCAGTGTGTCCAAAAGGTCATTCGGCAATTAGCCACTTAAAACTAATAATATACAGGAATTTCTGCTGCTTTAGGCGCCATCTATAAATTAAAAGAACCTCGACGTATGGCGGCAATTTTGAAATTTATACGAGCGTATAGGGTTTTACTTATTTTTCTTTTAAATTAAAAAAAAAAAAAAAATGGTGAAATCCAAAATTATTTATTTGTATATAAAATCATACAGCATTTGAGCATCTTAGCGATAATAATAAACTCAATATTTACTTAAACACAAATAGTAACCAATACAATAAAGATAGTTAAAATTAAAATTTAAACACATAACTTTCACAAACATTACTAAAAGGAAAATACCAGTAAATTAAAAATAAAAAGTCCACATGAAGTTTTGGCACAACTACTAAACAATAAACTGGAGAATAATATCACTTTATCAACGACCTGTCGAATGCAGTATGTTGGTTTACTTCTCTTAAAAAAACAACTAAATCGTTTTTAAAAACATACACAATAAATACACATAACACAGAACTTGTTTTACATTTTTTTAAAACGTTTATGAATGCTGAATATTAAGTGCCTTACTTAATATTGGGTATGTGAGTGGTGTACGTTTTACCCTTATCAGTAGGTGATATTAGACTCATAGACAAAATAGATCGGGAGCTTTAAATTTTGAACGATTGTGCTGCCCACTGTAGCAAATGTCAAAAAGCTCATACGGGACGCAGCTACTATGTGCTACTAAATTATAGGATATTGACCTTCTTTTGGTGTCATCTAACAATCAATAGAACATTAACATATGGCGGAAAATTTTAAATTTGTAGCAACGCATAGGGTTGTTTCGTTTTCTTTATTTTTTGTTAAAAAAAAAAACAAAAGTAAAGTATGTTTTTTTTATTATAATTAAAATAGGAATACTTAAAATTATTACAATTTGAAAAAAAAGGACAAAGGAAATTACAAACAAAATTGAAAATTATTCAAACATAAAGATGAAAGAATCAACTGATGAGCCTATACTAACTATAAAATACTAAAATATAAATAATACCTAATGAGAGTAAAACCTATTTTTTTCCTTTATCAAGATACTTTTTTGATACATATTACTTTTCATCACAGAGGTGAAAGTTGACTAGATAGGCCAGCTACTCTTGCTTGGTATAATCTAAAAATATTTTAACTGTAAGTATGTAATGCATATTATTATTTACAAAAAACGGGAACACACCACTTTTAGCTTTATCAGCGAACCGACGAATGCACAATGTTCGTTTATTCTTCTTACAAGAGTTTTAACGTTCTTATATGTTTTTAACACTTGCACATTAAATAGACACTACGGAGAATTTATTACACATTTTAAAAACTTTAAGTACGCTAATCATTTCTTAATTCACATTTTCACATTGTACAATATAAATATTTTACTTTGAGCGTCTGTAAATGATATGGGAAAATACTAATTGCAACCAGATAAGGACGATATGCACAAATGCGCTATCTGTTGATATTACTTGTAAATGGCAATTTTCGGATTATTGGTTGCTACTAATGCTTTAGCTTCCGAAGCTATTTAAAACGACTACTTTTTGACATTTGCTACAGGGGGCAGACAAGTCTCACATCCCATACACTGATTAGACTTCCTGTAATTCATACCAGGCTATGAAATGTCGAGCGACAGCGCCACCTTAGTTTGCCCCACATGAACTACATATATTTTTAAAATTACTAAAATCGATATTACCGACATACATTACTGATACTTTTTAGTGAAACGACAACAGATCACGCGACGGCGGTTGTTGTTGTAATTTGTTATCAGCAGAGAAATTCCCCATTGGTTGGAAACGTTGCTAAAACGTTTGTGGCGTTACAATTTTTTAATCGTAAAAAATTTTGTTAAAAGTTCTTGTGAGAACTAGTTTTACCTGTCCTGAAAGTAAGTAATGCATTAAGTACGTCAATCATGCTTTACAATAAGTAATTATTATATCCTGAAATAGTGCTTGTTAGAAACTTTGCTCTTCGAATCAAAACTAGTTAAATTAATAGGTAGTAATCGTTTATTAATCTGCTGTTGATATTATTACAGATAATAAAAAAATGGAAATACACAAGAATATGCTGCGTCGAAGGATGTAGGGAAATTACCCCAAGGTAAAAATGAAATGATGTTCAATATACAAGAGAATACATTTATTTGTTGTAATTCTTGTAGGTACAAGTTTCCCAAACAACCCCATTTGCAACGTGTATGGGTGGAAAGGGTGTTTTCTGTCCCACACAGAACAACATTGCCCGGCAGTTTACACCACTGTGGGGTGAAAATCCAGAAGCCTTACGCGGATCCACTCATTAATCTTGCTGCTGCTAAATGCAGCAATTATAGGTAATTTATTTATTTATTAGTTATATTTATCCTTATTATTGTATTTATGTATTATTTCGCATGTTGCCCAATTTTTTGTTTGGCCCAACACTTTATCGTACAGAACTTTGTTATTCTTATAACATGTTGTTGACGTTTAACGTTTGGCTCCTATTTTTTATAACAAATTGAAATTATATTCATTCTGAACAAAAAATATATGACTAAATACGTTAAAACGTTCAAATTGGGTTTTATTTGATAATAACATAATTACTTTTTTAGTATTTATTAAGTATTTTAATTTGATGTTTTGCTATTTACTCGTATATTGTACTAATTGTACTTATTTCTGCATTTATACTTTGTTAATAAATTTGTTAATATTATATTTGTTTTTTTTTCCAATTTCCAATAAAATAGTTCAAAATTTGGCTAAATTTTGAAATGCGCGCCTTAAATGATGCTTCATAGTTTCATGTATAGATGGCGCAATATTTTTGAAAGTTTTCTTTGTCATTTCCATTTATATACGTATATTCCAAGTATCGTCTTATTAATGTGGGGCAAACAAAGGATGGCGCTGAGTGTCATCCAAAAAAAAAAACCGAGAGTCGTGCATCCATCCTAGTCTATGATTCATACATGATTCATACTGACTGTCATCCTCGTACAAAATACCACAATATAATAAATGTCCAGAATTCACCACTTGTTCACCTTCAAAAAAATTTCTACTTTTGAATGTAGCATTAAAAAATATAAAAATTGCTTCCAATAGTAAGAACATTATTAGATAATAAATATCCTATTAAATATGCACGTTACACCAAAGACTAGGATAGATGCACGACTCTCGGTTTTTTTTTTGGATGACACAGCGCCATCCTTTGTTTGCCCCACATTAATAAGACGATACTTGGAATATATATAAATGGTAATGACAAAGAAAACTATGAAGCATCATTTAAGGCGCGCATTTCAAAATTAAACCAAATCTTTAATTGTTTTATTGAAAATTGAAAAAAAAAACAAATATTATATTAACAAATTTATTAACAAAGTTTAAATGCAGTAATAAGTACAATTAGTACAATATCCGAGTAAATAGCAAAACATCAAATTAAAATACATAATAAATACTAAAAAAATAATTATGTTATTGTAGCGACCAGTGAGACAGTACGTGTGTGCGATAACAATTTGTGGCATGTACTTGTTATCGCTAACATGCTTACGGCGTAAACACCGCACACGGTACTTTTCGTGTTATCAACTTACAAGATGTAAATCATTCTCCGGCGACAAGTAACAAGTTCAATTCTGGAATAATCGAGGACTTTCTAATTATTACTCATCATTCGGGAATAGTCAGGATTTCTTCGAGTTCCCGTCTAGAAAGTTCGAAAGGTGTATATATAGTGATCATCTTTGGACCGAAAGACAGTAGTTGAAGAAAGCATCAGTGCGCGAATTAAAACCGATAATAGACAAAGTGATATAAATAAATTGTAATATAAATAAGTGAATTGTTGTGATATAAATGGTAGTTCTAAGTTAGTGTTTAAGTGTTATAAATAGTGTTACATAAATAATCGTTTAAATAAATAGTTTAACTAGAAAATTCGTTACATTATTATCAAATAAAACCCAATTTGAACGTTTTATCGTATTTAGTCATATATTTTTTTGTTCAGAATGAATATAATTTCAATTTGTTATAAAAAATAGTAACCAAACGTTAAACGTCAATAACAAAGTTCTGTACGATAAAGTGTTGGGCCAAATAAAAAATTGGGCAACATGCGAAATAATACATAAATACAATAATAAGGATAAATATAACTAATAAATAAATAAATTACCTATAATTGCTGCATTTAGCAGCAGCAAGATTAATGAGTGGATCCGCGTAAGGCTTCTGGATTTTCACCCACAGTGGTGTAAACTGCCGGGCAATGTTGTTCTGTGTGGGACAGAAAACACCCTTTCCACCCATACACGTTGCAAATGGGGTTGTTTGGGAAACTTGTACCTACAAGAATTACAACAAATAAATGTATTCTCTTGTATACTGAACATCATTTCATTTTTACCTTGGGGTAATTTCCCTACATCCTTCGACGCAGCATATTCTTGTGTAATACCATTTTTTTATTGTCTGTAATTATATCAACAGCAGATTAATAAACGATTACTACCTATTAATTTAACTAGTTTTGATTCGAAGAGAAAAGTTTCTAACAAGCGCTATTTCAGGATATAATTACTTATTGTAAAACATGATTGACGTACTGAATACATTACTTACTTTCAGGACAGGTAAAACTAATTCTCACAAGCACTTTTAACAAAAGTTTTTACGATTAAAAAATTGTAACGCCACAAACGTTTTAGCAACGTTTCCAACTAATGGGGAATTTCTCTGCTGATAACAAATAACAACAACAACCGCCGTCGCGTGATCTGTTGTCGTTTCACTAAAAAGTATCAGTAATGTATGTCGGTAATATCGATTTTAGTAATTTAAAAAATATCTGTAGTTCATGTGGGGCAAATAAAGGTGGCGCTGTCGCTTGACATTTCATAGCCTGCGTTACACACGTTTATTATAAAGCACAGGGTATGAAATGTCGACCACAGCGCCATCGTAGCATCTGTCTTCCCAACTAAATCGCCTTTGTTTATAACCTCTAAATTACTGACAGTAGAGAAAATTTGGTTGTTATGACGATTAAAAATTGTCGTTCATTGTCGTTGCGTATAAATACACATAGGGTACGCACCAGTGTGCCCGTAAAATTTGGGATTTCCTATCATATGTGCATCAATTTGTTTTGGTTTATGAATTTGTTGTCGTATAATCGATTAATCGTTGTACAGTTTTGTGTTATAAATTTTTCGTTTTTGTTTGTTGACTTTTTTGATAAAGTGTGAATTACCTGAAAGGGTATAAGGGGCATAAATTATTCCATCCCTCAATTAAGTTTGCTGCCTTGATTATAAACATCACTACTCAGGCGTAGCGTGTGTTACCAGATCTCCTTTATCAAACTGCTGTTATACAGAAGCTACTGGATTTTATCGAAATTAACAATTTTTTATGTCTTATTTAAAATTTGGTAATTTTTATAGATAATTTTAAACAAGAATAATGCAATAGTTCTTTTCTATAAAATTGTAACTTTGTATTTGTATTATTATATTCGCTCTATTTATTACGTTACTGTAATTATACCTTTACTTAAATATATGCACTTTTGTGATAACGTATTTTATTTATTTTTATAATAATAAATTATGACAACAAAAACCCTTTATGTTTTACGTTTTTAAAATTCGCGCCATAGCCTGTATGGTAGTTTTCTACGGAAAACACAATTAACAAAACAAAACAACGAATTTATTTAATTACTAAAGTTAATTTGACTACACTACAGTTATACAGAAGTCTACACAATTTATTTCACTAAAAGTCTCTTCTCCCGCTCGCCTCTACTGTAAACACTCGCTATAATGTAGACACTACCTATCTATCGCCTGTTGTTCGCCTATCGATCGCTTCGCTTCCAAACATCAGCTGTCCACTGTCAACTAACTCGGTGTGTGCCGTCTCCGCCTTTTATAGTCTTTTCTGCCTCTTTCTAGGGAATTCTACAGGCGTCTAGTAATACAATTGTTTTCCCATTGATCGTTGCTGGTGTTTTCTAGATGTTTCAGGAAAGCCGGGAATATTCCTTATGTATTCAGGGAAGATGTTCGGTAATTATGCTCACACCAACTTAATTGGCAAGTACTCGTAACACTGCCCCCTTCTTAGAATTGATCGTCCCGATCAATGTCTTGACCTTTGTAGGGCGCCAAGCGGTCCAAGTGTACAACTTTCATCTTGGCCTTTGGTCCTCTCTGAATACGGTAGACCACGTCATTTAGCCTTCTGACCACAGGGTAAGGTCCTTCCCAGGCTCGCTGTAGCTTCTGTGAGCGCCCTTTTCGACGGACAGGATTGTAAAGCCACACCTGGTCCCCTTCTCTGAATCCTGTGCTGTTGGCTCTCCGGTCGTACCTGGTCTTCATGCGGTCACTCCCTACTTGGATTTTGTTACGAACGGCTCTATGGATGGTATCGAGTCGTTCCTCTAGCTGCTGTGCGTAGTCGGTAGCCGAAGGTCGCCGATATTCTGGGTGTCCAAACCGGATGTCCATAGGTAACTTCAGCTCTCTTCCAAATAAAATGCTGGCTGGTGTTCTGCCGGTGGTCTCATGAACCGCACTTTGATAGGCCAATAGGAACAAAGGTATGTTCTGGTCCCAGTCTGTCTGGTGATCGTTGACAACCATTTTCAAATTGGTTTCCAGCGTCGCGTTAAACCGTTCGACCATTCCGTCAGATTGTAGATGTAATGGAGTGGTCCTAGTTTTCTGTACTCCTAGCAGCTCACAGACTTCCCGGAATACCATGGATTCGAAGTTCCGTCCGTGGTCAGAGTGGATCTCCATCGGAACTCCATACCGACTGATCCATTGGTTCACTAGCATTCCAGCGACCGTAGTAGCTTCTTGGTTTGGGATTGCGTACACTTCGGGCCATTTGCTAAAATAGTCCATCACTACCAAGATGTACTTATTGCCAGTAGCTGTTGTTGAGAATGGTCCTGCTACGTCCAGAGCTATTCTCTCAAATGGGGCACCAACATTGTACTGCTTCATTCGCCCTCGGCTTCGAGTCTGAGGTCCCTTGGCTGACGCATACGTTGGACACTTCCTACACCAATTTTCGACGTCTCTTCTACACTTTAGCGAATAAAATCGCTCTCGCACCTTCTCCAACGTCTTTGTTACTCCGAAGTGCCCTCCACCAACACCTCCATGGACTTCTGTCAGCACCTCGTTGACTCTGTTCTTCGGGAGAACTACTTGATGTCGAATTTTAGTTCCGTCAGGGCTTTCCCACACTCGTTTTAGTACCCCATTCTCGACGATGAGCGAATCCCATAAGGCCCAATAGCTCTTCGTGATGGTACTAATACTACTAACATCTGCCCAGGTAGGTCGTGCTGTTCCTGCCTTTTTCCACCGCAGTATCGGTTTAATGTCTTCGTCGTTATCTTGGTCTTTCGCCAGGTCTTCGTTCTTCCAGTGTTCTTCAGGTTCCACCGTCGTCTGACAGATCCTTACCAAGTTCACTGGTTCCTTCTTTTCGGCGGCCATGCAATGTTTGCAGTTCTTCGAGCATGGTCTTCGCGAGAGGACATCAGCGTTACCATGTTGTTTTCCAGCACGATGCTCGATGCTGAAGTCGTATACTTGTAGCCGCTGTAGCCATCGAGCCAGTTGTCCCTCTGGGTTTGTAAATTGCAGCAGCCATTTCAGGGACGCATAGTCTGTCCTTAACAGGAATTTTCGTCCGTAGAGATACTTATGGAAATGTTCGAGAGTTTTGACGACTGCCAGCAATTCTCTACGGGTCACGCAATAGTTTCGCTCCGGTTTTGACAGCGTCTTACTGAAGTAGCCAATGACTTTTTCTTTTCCTTCCTGCATCTGCGACAGTACACCACCAATTCCTACATTACTGGCATCCGTATCGACAATGAAGTCTGTGTCGAACTGTGGGTACGTCAGTATTGGGGCTTGAGAAAGGGTAGACTTCAGTGTTTTAAAAGCTTGCTGACATCGTTCTGACCATTGGAAAGGGACACCATCCTCTGTTAACTTGTGGAGCGGTCGAGCTATATCTGCAAATCCCTTTACGAATCGTCGGTAATAGGAACACAGCCCCAAAAAGCTTCTCAAGTCGTGTTGGTTCTTCGGGACAGGCCAACTTCTCACAGCTTCAGTCTTGTCAGGATCAGTTCTTATTCCTTCTGAGGTGATAACGTGGCCAAGATATTTCACCTCCTAACAGAACAGATGGCATTTCTTGGGACTGAGTTTCAACTTGGCTGCTGAAAGCTTCTTGATCACTTCTTCGACATTCTGGAGGTGGCCTTCGAATGTCTTTCCCAGTACTATCACGTCGTCCAAGTACACCAGACAAACCTTCCAATTGAGCCCTTGTAGCACATTTTCCATAAGTCGCTCAATGGTGGCGGGAGCGTTACATAGTCCAAATGGCATAACGTTAAAGTGCCACAGCCCATAACCAGTCGTGAATGCGGTCTTCTGCTTGTCTTGTGGATCCAGTTCCACTTGCCAGTATCCACTCTTCAAATCTAACGTTGAAAACCATTTGGCACCAACCAAGCTGTCAAGGGTGTCGTCGATTCTGGGTAAGGGATAGCTGTCCTTTAAGGTTACGTCGTTGAGCTTCCTGTAGTCAACGCAGAACCTGGTCGATCCATCCTTCTTCCTAACCAACACTATCGGAGAAGCCCAAGCACTTTGCGATGGTTCGATTACCCCCTGTTCTTCCATGTTCTTCACCAGGTTGTTGACTTCTTCTTTCTTAGCCCATGGAACTCTTCTAGATGGTTGTTTAATAGGACGAGCTGATCCCGTGTCTATACGGTGGTATGTCAGATTCGTTCTCCCAAAGTCGTTGTCAGAGAGGGCGAAGACGTTTCGATATTTGTTGAGCAGTTCTTGGAACTTTCTAATTTGTTCGCTGTTAAGGTTTGTGGCCGAACGCTGCACTAAGTCTCGAAGAACGGTTGGAAGCGGTTCGCTCTCTGCCATTGAGGATTCAGCTTCGACTTCGCATTGGAGGATGGACACCACGGGTTAAAGGACTCCTACTTCCATTCCTTTACACACTTTCTGTTCGAAGTCCTTCAAATTGACCACTCTGACAGATGCGTTCGGCGTCCCAGTTCGAATTAGTGTTCGTCCTATCAGTATGGCTTTCTGTGTCAAATCCGGGTTTTTGGCTTCTACTATCCCCACCAAACCATCCGCACCTTCGCCGTCGATGTCTATTTTGAGAACTACCTCGGATCTAGCAGGTAGTAACCGGTCTTCTGCAACGATGACCTTTCGAAGACCGTACTCTTTGGTGGGGTTTGTCATCACCAACTCTTCCTTGCCGATGCGTAAAATGCCGGAGCCCAAATCTAGATTAATCTTGTTTTCTTCCAGAAGGTCTAGTCCGATGATCACGTCGTCGGCAACATCGGCTACTAGTACCTTGCGTCGAAGGCATACTTCTCCCAGTCTCAACTCGATGTCGCATTCTCCTCTAATCGGCGCTGTTTCTCCGGTAACCGTGGTCCTCTACAGGGGACGGATTCTCAACTCGTTAATGATGTTAGGCCGGATTATGGTCTTTGAAGCTCCCGTATCGACCACCATTCTAACCTTCTTGTTGTTGATGTGACCTTCGACGAATAAGGACTTGCTTCCATTCAGTTGGGAAACGACGATTTCGGTTGGGGCTTGGTGGGGAGAAGCCAACTTGCGCCCCTCAAAGTTGGCTGATCTTAGTTTACCGACTGCTGTCGGTCCGCACGGCGTTCATCGGCCGGGCAATCTCGCTGTAAATGTCCGTGCCTTCCACATTCCCAGCACCTTGGTCTTCCTTTGTTTTGGCCACAGTCTCGGGAAAAGTGACCGACCTTCCCGCATTCCCAACATTTGGCCGATTCTCTCCTGTCGTTGATGGTAGTCCTCTTGACAGTTTCGACGCATTCTATGATCAGTCTTGTGACTTGATTCTTGAATTCGTCGTTTTCAACAGCTGTTTGGCGTACACGCACGTGGCCTTTGGAAGCTTGTTTTGCAGCTTCGAATTCTAAGGCGTGCCCCAGTGCGTCACTCGCAGTCTTATGGCGGGCCAAACGGAGAACCTGCTTTAAGTCGGTGTCCCTCACGCCATCGACGAATGTTTGGACTGCTAGCTGGTCTGCGAAGTCCTGCGGAAGCGGTAGGATAGGCCAGTCTAACTAGACGTTCCACATCGGCCTCGAACTCCTGTAGATTTTCTGATGTTTTCTGATTGCGACGCTTCAGTTGAGTCTGGTACACTTGTTGCAAATGTTTGTCGCCATATCTCATTTCAAGTCGCTCTAGCAGCGCAGAAAAGTCCCGTTGTTGGCGCTCTGGAATACCTTAAAGGACGTCCAATGCTTCTCCTCGCAGAGCTATGACCAGCGCCGTTGCTTCCTCAAAATCGTTCCAGTTGTTTGCTTCTGCCGCTGCCTCGAACTGTCGTTTGTATACAGACCAGCAAACTTTTCCGTCGAAAGTCGGTGGTTTAATTCTAATCGTCTTGGCAGTGTTTGCGAACTTTACTTCACTTGCCGGTTTTGTGTTCTCGAACTTCTGTCTCATTTTCTCTACTTCCTTTTGTACTTCTTCTTTCAACTCATCTCTTAGTTTTTCTTGTCGTATCTCCAATTCTTGTCGTACTTCCTGTAACTCTTCTTTTAATCCTTCTTGCTTAATTTTTATTGTCCTTACATCTTCGATCAATTTCTCTTGAACTGCCTTAATTTCTTCTTTCCCTGCTTTAATTTCTTCCTTCTTTTCTTCTTGTGCTAATTTCATTTCGTCCTGTCCAGCTTCCATTTTATTCTTCAATTCTTCCTGGCCTGCCTTCACTTCTTCCTTCATTTCTTCCGGGCCTGCCTTCATTGCCTTCATCATTTCCATTAAAGCCTTTTTTTGTTCCTCCATTATTGCTGATTGTTTTCTTGTTACTGGCAAAAGGCTTCAAAATTCTTCTTCTCTTCGGACCTCTTCTACGATCTGTCGCACTAATTTTCTTCGGGAATCTTCAATTCCTTACTATCGCACTCCTGACAAAAAATGTGACGTGTTCGGTCACAGAAAACACAATTAAAAAACAAAACAACGAATTTATTTAAGTACTAAAGTTAATTTGACTACACTACAGTATAAACAAGTCTGCACAATTTATTTCACTAAAAGTCCCTTTAATCGCCGTTCTGGTAGACACTATCTATCGCTCTCTATGAACTCTATCGCCTCTATGGTTCGCCTGTATCGCCTATCGATCGTTTCCCAAACATCAGCTGTCCACTGTAAACTAACTCGGTGTGAGTGTCTCGTCCCCCTATTATAGTCTTCTCAGCCTTTTTCTAGGGTATTCTACAGCCGTCTAGTAATCCAATTGTTTTCCCATTGATCTTTGCTGGTGTTTTCTAGATGTTTCAGGAAAGCCGAGAATATTCCTTATGTAATCAGGGAAAATGTTCATTAATTATGCTCACACCAACTTAATTGGCAAGTACTCGTAACAATATGTTTTTCAATGGGGCTACTCTGGATTTTGAACATAATAAATGGCTTGAAAACATTCCATCTGCATATTTTGAACGATGTAAATGCATGTTCCATATGCTTGTTCGGATGCATCACAGAATGCATGTAATTCATAGAAAATGATATTACCGTGATTAAAAACTTTTCGGGGAATTGAAAAGGGAATTAAATAGTTTCAAGTTCATCGAAAAATTTTTATCCAAGTTGTATATAAATTTAGGGGAATTGATTCGTCCCAGTCAACTCTACAGGACCATAATTTTTGCATAAGTATTTTTACAACAATGATTATAGGAGAAATTAAACCTAACGGATCGAATATTTGACAAATTTTTGAAAGTACTTGACGTTTTGTTAATAATTGCCCTTTCATTGTTTTTAATTCGTTTATTAATATTGAATTTGAATTCATCAGATGATGGGTTCCCCCACAGACCTAATGTTTTAATTGATTCATTGTCAAAAATTTTAATTTTGTGTATTGTTTGTATCTTCTATTATTTCAGGGACGTTAGTCGCCCACTTGTTTAGTATAAAACCTGCCCTGATAGTCATATGTAATGTCATTTTGGAGTTTCGTTAATTCGTTAACTGTATTCGCTCCTGTTAACAAGTCGTCTACATAGAAGTCTCTGAAAATTGTTTCGCATGCGTCAGGAAAGTTGTTTTAAATCCTTTGCTGCTTGCTGTAAGCAGCGAGTAGCAAGGAAAGGCGCGCTTTTTGCCCCATAAGTGACTGTACAGAGACGATACGTTTGCAAGCTCTCATTGGGATGAGAACGCCACACTATCCTTTGTAAATCGCGATATTTTTTATGAACATTTATTTGCCGATACATTTTTGTTATGTCGGCTGATAAGGCAAATTTATGGGTTCGAAACCGAGATAATATTGAAAATAGATCTTCTTGAATAGTTGGTCTCAAAAATAATTTGTCATTGAGACTGTATGTTGATGAAGCTTAGCGGAGCCATCAAATACGACCCTTAATTTTGTTGTTAAGCTGTCTTTTTTAAAAACAGCATGGTGTGGAAGATAATAAACATTATTATTACTACTTTCGCTAGGGACTGGCTCCATGTGGCCTAAGAGTAAATATTCCTTTACAAAATCGGCATATTGTTGTTTAAATGTTGAATTTTTACTAAATTTTCTCTCTAAGTTATAAAATCGTTTAACACCCAAATTTTTTTTGATTCACCTAAAGCTATATCCTTCTTTAACGGTAATTCAACGCAAAAGCGACCGTTCTCATCACGGGTAGGTATATGTTTGAAGAAAGTGTTCTTCACATTTTTCTTTCTTCGTTTGTATAGAAATTGGTTTTCTTAGCAGTTGTTTCGAGTTCCCAAAATTTTGCAAGTTGTGCTTCTAATTGTACAAAGTTGCACCCTAATTTTATGATTTGTTATTTGCTTAGGCATATTATAAAATGAACCACCTACAATCCAACCCAAATGAGTTCTTTGTAAAATTAGTCCATCATTGATTTTAATCCTACCAACACACATTAGTTCCCAGAATAGTTCAGCACCGATTAATAAATCGATTTCTCGCGATAAGTTGAACTCAGGATCTGCTAAGTGGATGCTGCTTGGTATGTTTAAATTTGCAATCGAGAATGACAAAGAAGGTAAAAATTTTCAGTTAATTTTGATACCACTAAACATGAGATATTTGTATTAAACCCGTTGAATGTGGACTTAATTTTAATAGATGTTTTTTTGATGCATTACAACAATTGTTGTTAATACCTCTTATACTAAAATTAACTGTAGTTAACGGCAACTTAAGTTTTTTACATAATTTAGTACTGATCAGATTCAGTTGTGACCCAGCATCTAACAGGGCTCTGCACACAATTGGTTCACCTTTATTTTTAAAAATATGTAAGACTGCTGTAGATAATAAAATTTGTTTGTTTGTCAATGCCTTTGGATAGAATGACTTACTACAGATGACGTTGAAGGCTGTGCATTATTGTTATATTGAATTTGATCATCAACTTCGTTTGATTTTTCTAAATGTAATAGCGTATTATGCAATTTGTTGCATTTCTTGCAAGTACTGGCAATACAATCGCGTGATTTGTGATTAGTCCTAAAGCAATTTGTACACATATTGTGTTTTTGGACACATTTGATTCTGTCGCAAACAGGCATCTTAATGAAAGTATCACATTGATTTATATAATGATTCGATTTGCAAACAGGGAATTGATTTTCCTGTACTAGCGAAAGTATTCCCTAACTTTGAATTGAAATTTAGTGCCTCGGTAATTCAATTTATTCGGGTTTTTTTATATTCCTTTCAATGTTATAATTTGATTTTTTACCTTGTTCCAAAGTTTCTAATAATTGACACCTCGCGTTTAAAAATTTAATTAAGTCATGTAATACTGGCAATTCTGAATTAAGGGAAGATTCCCATTCCTTTTTGGCTACAAAATCTAGCTTATCTCCCAACAAATAAATTAAAAGATCATCCCAATGATCCGTTGGTAGTTCTGAACTTTTTAATGATCTAAAATGAGTATTAAATTTGTCTAATAGATTTCGGAGAGAACTAGCTGAATCTTTTTGCACAACAGGGAGATTAAACAATGCCTTAATATGGGTTTGCACTATAATACGTTTATGCTGGTAACGCTCTTTCAATAATTGCCATGCATTATTTTAATTATCAGAAGATGCGGTTAATGAACTAATAACATTAGCTGCTTCGGATGTTAAGCACATTTTCAAATAATGGAATTTCTCGATATTATTTAGGTTTTTATTTAGGTGTATCACCGAATCGAATAAATCATAAAAGGAGAGCCATTCGTCATAGTTTCCGTTAAAATGCGGTAATTCATGCGCGGTAATTGAATATGACTTTCACGATTATTAGAACTTTGACTTTGATTTTGAGTAATAATTTGTTCAGAGGTTGTTCTTTTATCACACGCTTGGATCATGCTTTCAAAGCGGCCAATGATATTGTAATAATTGGTTTCAAAAGCATTACGTTTATCATAATTTTCTTGGCCCTCTATTAATTCTATTTCTAATTGAATGCATTCAAATTCATTGAGTAATGGCTTCAAATTTCGCAAACGCTCTGTTAAATCGGTTTTAGTATAATTATCGTCTTTGAGTGAGTCTAAATTTGTACTTGCACGGGTTATCTTTGACTTAATAGTCCCTCGTCTTAATACTAAAGTAGCTGTTTCGGCCATTTTGATCAATGATACCGAAATAAAATGTATACTTGCTACACACAAAAAAAAACTATTGATAACAGGAATGAAAAGAAAGGACAATTTGAACCCACTTACTTCTGTGTTGCCTTTTGTAGCCTCCGTTGATTGCCTGAGTTTCCTACTGTTGTTTTAGTTTATTGTTGACTTGAAGTTTATTGAAGTTGGGGTTGGATTTGGATCCGGCTCGAAGGACCAATGTCTACTCGTTGATAATTGGCGGTATCCCGCCGAGGGTTCTTTTGGTTAACTTTTTTGTTTTTTATATAAAACTACTGAAAATATATACACAATTTATTTACACTATAATACACTTACACTACTAATTGGTTTTTTGAATATTTGTATTTAATTTGCAATTGGTTTTAAACGTAATTGAATAATCGGGTTTTTGTTTGTAATCGATAATATTGACTACTTGTTGTATTGACAACTCGAATCGTAGTAATGTTGTTGAGCACGTTCTTGAAGTTATTTTTGCTTTATTACGCACCCCCAAGTACCTGAGCTGGTAAAACCAATAGTGGTACGCGTTGGTATTTATTGGGGTTGTCGGAAAGGCCCGGCTCAGACGGCGATTGTTAGACCTTTTCTTTGTGCATGTGCAAGCAGTTTATATACATATATACAAGCATAATAAATGAGAATGTAAATAATATATACACTTACCACTTTGTGATGGTTCGATTACCCCCTGTTCTTCCATGTTCTTCACCAGGTTGTTGACTTCTTCTTGCTTAGCCCATGGAACTCTTCTAGATGGTTGTTTAATAGGACGAGGTGATCCCGTGTCTATACGGTGGTATGTCAGATTCGTTCTCCCAAAGTCGTTGTCAGAGAGGGCGAAGACGTTTCGATACTTGCTGAGCAGTTCTTCGAACTTTCTAATTTGTTCGCTGTTAAGGTTTGTGGCCGAACGCTGCACTAAGTCTCGAAGAACGGTTGGAAGCGGTTCGCTCTCTGCCATTGAGGATTCAGCTTCGACTTCGCATTGGAGGATGGACACCACGGGTTCAAGGACTCCTACTTCCATTCCTTTACACACTTTCTGTTCGAAGTCCTTCAAATTGACCACTCTGACAGATGCATTCGGCGTCCCAGTTCGAATTAGTGTTCGTCCTATTAGTATGGCTTTATGTGTCAAATCCGGGTTTTTGGCTTCTACTATCCCCACCAAACCATCCGCACCTTCACCGTCGATGTTTATTTTGAGAACTACCTCGGATCTAGCAGGTAGTAACCGGTCTTCTGCAACGATGACCTTTCGAAGACTGCACTCTTTGGTGGGGTTTGTCATCAATAACTCTTCCTTGCCGATGGGTAAAATTCCGGAGCCCAAATCTAGATTAATCTTGTTTTGTTCCAGAAGGTCTAGTCCGATGATCACGTCGTCGGCGACATCGGCTACTAGTACCTTGTGTCGAAGGCATACTTCTCCCAGTCTCAACTCGATGTCGCATTCTCCTCTAATCGGCGCTGTTTCTCCGGTAACCGTGGTCAAACGTAGCTTCCTCTACAGGGGACGGATTCTCCACTCGTTAACGATGTTAGGCCGGATTATGGTCTTTGAAGCTCCCGTATCGACCACCATTCTAACCTTCTTGTTGTTGATGTGACCTTCGACGAATAAGGACTTGCTTCCGTTTAGTTGGGAAACGACGATTTCTGCTGGGGCTTGGTGGGGAGAAGCCAACTTGCGCCCCTTAAAGTTGGCTGATCTTAGTTTATCGACTGCTGTCGCCTTCTCGAAATCGCTCCAATTGTTTGCTTCTGCCGCTGCCTCGAACTGTCGTTTGTACACAGACCAGCAGACTTTTCCGTCGAAAGTCGGTGGTTTAATCCTAATATCCTTGGCAGTGTCTTCGGACTTTACTTCACTTGCCGGTTTTGTGTTCTCGAACTTCTGTCTCGTCTTCTCTCCTTCCTTTTGTACTTCTTCTTTCAACTCAACTCTTAGCTTTTCTTGTCGTATCTCCAATTCTTGTCGTACTTCCTGTAACTCTTCTTTTAATCATTCTTGCTCAATTTTTATTGTCCTTATATCTTCGACCAATTTCTCTTGAACTGCTTTAATTTCTTCTTTGCTTGCTTTAATTTCTTCCTTCTTTTCTTCTTGTGCTAATTTCATTTCGTCCTGTCCAGCTTCCATTTTATTCTTCAATTCTTCCTGGCCTGCCTTCACTTCTTCCTGGCCTGCCTTCACTTCTTCCTTCATTTCATCCTGGCCTGCCTTCATTTCTTCCTGGCCTGCCTTCATTGCCTTCATCATTTCCATTAAAGTCTTTATTTGTTCTTCCATTATTGCTGATTGTTTTCTTGTTACTGGCATAAAGCTTCAAAATTCTCCTTCTCTTCGGACCTCTTCTACGATCTGTCGCACTAACTTTCTTCGGGAATCTTCAATTCCCTTACTATCCCACTTCTCACACCAAATGTGACGTGTTCAGTCACGGAAAACACAATTAACAAAACAAAACAACGAATTTATTTAATTACTAAAGTTAATTTGACTACACTACAGTTATACAGAAGTCTACACAATTTATTTCACTAAAAGTCTCTTTTCCCGCTCGCCTCTACTGTAAACACTCGATATAATGTAGACACTATCTATCTATCGCCTGTTGTTCGCCTATCGATCGCTTCGCTTCCAAACATCAGCTGTCCACTGTCAACTAACTCGGTGTGTGCCGTCTCCGCCTTTTATAGTCTTTTCAGCCTCTTTCTAGGGAATTCTACAGCCGTCTAGTAATACAATTGTTTTCCCATTGATCGTTGCTGGTGTTTTCTAGATGTTTCAGGAAAGCCAGGAATATTCCTTATGTATTCAGGGAAGACGTTCGTTAATTATGCTCACACCAACTTAATTGGCAAGTACTCGTAACAATATTATAAGGTTACGTTTTGACCTACTTGCTCTAATTACTTTTTTGACCACTTGGTGTCGTTTCGTCTAAAGCTCTTTACCATTACTGCCTTGATTATAAACATTGCTACTCAGGCGTTGCGAGTGTTACCAGATCTCCTTCATCAAACTGCTGTTATACAGAAGCTACTGGATTTTATCGAAATTAACAATTTTTTATGTCTTATTTAAAATTTGGTAATTTTTATAGATGCTTTTAAAAAAGAATAATGCAATAGTTCTTTTCTATAAAATTGTAACTTTGTTTTTGTATTATTATATTCGCACTATTTATTACGTTACTGTAATTATACCTTTACTTAAATATATGCACTTTTGTGATAACGTATTTTCTTTATTTTTATAATAATAAATTATATATATATATATATATACAACAAAAACCCTTTATGTTTTACGTTTTTAAAATTGGCGCCATAGCCTGTATGGTAGTTTTCTATGTAGAATTTTATATCTTCTGTCTCACTTATGCTCTCACTCTTCAATTTAGCTTGGGAAGACACTTGGTGAGATGGCGCAGATGTCAAATTAAGAAATCGAAATTTACTTCTATTATTGTCATCTAGGGTGTTACCAGATCGACCAGATCTGCTTCACCAAACTGCTGTTATACAGGAGCTACTGGATTTTATAGAAATCAACAATTTTTAATGTCCTGTTATTTAAAATTATCTAATTTTTTTATACTTTTAAAAAAGAATAATGCAATAGTTCTTTTATATAAAATTGTAACTGTATTTGTATTATTGTATTCGCACTATTTATTACGTTACTGTAATTGTACCTGTTGTGTATTTTGATGGGTGCACCGTTGTGCCACTTCTTTTTCTAATGGAGGGTAACCAAATAAAAGTCTCCAGTAGAATATTATTTACAATTTAATTAAAACTAAGTTGATTGATTATAATAAAACACGATGATAAAGACAACAATATGTTGTGATGATTATATGTTCATGATATTTGTTACGAATAGATGTAATAATATGTGATTATGCTAAAAATGCTATATGTTGTTACCAAGATGGTTACTGATTGATTTTTGTTTAACGACTGACGAATACTCTGGTTCTCATTCTTACAAACTACCTACCAACTACTATATACAATATTTACAGATATAACTGACCCCGCAGGGGTGGTGACAATGGGGGTTGTAAACATTTTCTGAGTATTTGGGTTTTGTGCCCCTTGCCCGGACGACTACGTGACCGGACCAAGGACACCGAAACTATACAAAATATATTGTTTTATGGGGGTTGTGAAGTTTGAATAGATTTCTTAGAAAATTGCATTTATGATATTAACAAGAGCCGCCCCCCTTGAAAGTTGAAGAACTTTCAAAACCAGTATGATTAAAATGATATAAATGATAATACGTATATTAAGTATGAAATAAAATTATGCTAGGAGCCTATGATAAAAAAGATAACTTAAATGAATTGAAACAAATATAAACTTATGTTAATGATATATGGTTGTTAATAATGATTGGAATGTTTATTTTTGTCAGCGGAACAGGGGTTTAGGGCGAAGGTCAATAAAACCTGGAGAATTTATCAAACGAACATAAGTTTATTTAAAATACAAAAGAAAAATACAAAGAGAAAACGGAGAGTGTCGTAACGCGGTCGTATGCAAACTAAGACTGTGTCATAGACTGTGTTGAGTAGTGTAGTGATGGGCGGGTAATACAGTAACGAATACTTTATATCCGTTACTTCCAAATACCCGAAGTAACGATTACTGGTTTTCAAAAGTAATCGTTACTCGGTACCGACTCGCTTCTTACGTATCTGCGTACGTGCTAATTCGTATAGCGTATATCGTATATGTATCGTAAATCGTATATCGTATCTCGTACTCTGTTTCTGTTATTGGTATCGTACGAACACCAACGACTTCGAATAGGAGCGAAAGTACTGAGGTAGAAATCTCAGCGCTCTCTGTTATTCAACTTACCTATTACTCTTCTCAAGTCTGCTTACGTATCTGTTATTATACAGTACAGGTCGCTTTTCAAATTCGGTAGTATAAAAGTCTGTACTCGATACATATTTACATTTGTGAAAGTGTGTATATATATATATATATATATATATAAACCGCATCATTACCGGTTCCAGCTGATGTTAATACCTACCTATTGCCGGATATCGTTAATGATTACTAAGTACCGAATACAAAGTAACGAATACCATATCCGAAAGTAACGATTACATACGAGTACTGAAAAGTAACGACAATTCCCATCACTAGAGTAGTGACGGCGCTGTAAGACAAGCGTCTACGCCCAGCCCGGTAACTGAGCTTTCGTTTATTTCCGAATGTATTCGTCAGTCAGTCGTGATTTACCGTTTAAGAGTTGGCTTGAGTTGGCTTGGCGGGACATTGTGCACGTGGTTTTATTTCAATTGGTAACACATTCCGTGAACTTGTATTCGTATTTTTTAAAACACTGTGAATTTATACTAATTGTAAGATAAAGAATAATATGGGTGATAAAAACTGCAGTTTGTGTTTGAAATGTTTCTCGAAGTCGGCAAATTTTTGAAAGTACTTGACGTTTTGTTAATAATTGACCTTCATTGTTTTTAATTCGTTTATTAATATTGAATTTGAATTCATCAGATGATGGGTTCCACCACAGACCTAATGTTTTAATTGATTCATTGTCAAAAATTTTAATTTGTGTATTGTTTGTATCTTCTATTATTTCAGGGACGTTAGTCGCCCACTTGTTTAGTATAAAACCTGCACCTGATAGTACATATGTAATGTCATTTTGGAGTTTCGTTAATTCGTTAACTGTATTCGCTCCTGTTAACAAGTCGTCTACATAGAAGTCTCTGCAAATTGTTTCGCATGCGTCAGGAAAGTTGTTTTAAATCCTTTGCTGCTTGCTGTAAGCAGCGAGTAGCAAGGAAAGGCGCGCTTTTTGTCCCATAAGTGACTGTACAGAGACGATACGTTTGCAAGCTCTCATTGGGATGAGAACGCCACACTATCCTTTGTAAATCGCGATATTTTTTATGAACATTTATTTGCCGATACATTTTTGTTATGTCGGCTGATAAGGCAAATTTATGGGTTCGAAACCGAGATAATATTGAAAATAGATCTTCTTGAATAGTTGGTCTCAAAAATAATTTGTCATTGAGACTGTATGTTGATGAAGCTTAGCGGAGCCATCAAATACGACCCTTAATTTTGTTGTTAAGCTGTCTTCTTTAAAAACAGCATGGTGTGGAAGATAATAAACATTATTATTACTACTTTCGCTAGGGACTGGCTCCATGTGGCCTAAGAGTAAATATTCCTTTACAAAATCGGCATATTGTTGTTTAAATGTTGAATTTTTACTAAATTTTCTCTCTAAGTTATAAAATCGTTTAACAGCCAATTTTTTTGATTCACCTAAAGCTATATCCTTCTTTAACGGTAATTCAACGCAAAAGCGACCGTTCTCATCACGGGTAGGTATATGTTTGAAGAAAGTGTTCTTCACATTTTTCTTTCTTCGTTTGTATAGAAATTGGTTTTCTTAGCAGTTGTTTCGAGTTCCCAAAATTTTGCAAGTTGTGCTTCTAATTGTACAAAGTTGCACCCTAATTTATGATTTGTTATTTGCTTAGGCATATTATAAAATGAACCACCTACAATCCAACCCAAATGAGTTCTTTGTAAAATTAGTCCATCATTGATTTTAATCCTACCAACACACATTAGTTCCCAGAATAGTTCAGCACCGATTAATAAATCGATTTCTCGCGATAAGTTGAACTCAGGATCTGCTAAGTGGATGCTGCTTGGTATGTTTAAATTTGCAATCGAGAATGACAAAGAAGGTAAATTGTCAGTTAATTTTGATACCACTAAACATGAGATATTTGTATTAAACCCGTTGAATGTGGACTTAATTTTAATAGATGTTTGTTTTGATGCATTACAACAATTGTTGTTAATACCTCTTATACTAAAATTAACTGTAGTTAACGGCAACTTAAGTTTTTTACATAATTTAGTACTGATCAGATTCAGTTGTGACCCAGCATCTAACAGGGCTCTGCACACAATTGGTTCACCTTTATTTTTAAAAATATGTAAGACTGCTGTAGATAATAAAATTTGTTTGTTTGTCAACTGCCTTTGGATAGAATGACTTACTACAGATGACGTTGAAGGCTGTGCATTATTGTTATATTGAATTTGATCATCAACTTCGTTTGATTTTTCTAAATGTAATAGCGTATTATGCAATTTGTTGCATTTCTTGCAAGTACTGGCAATACAATCGCGTGATTTGTGATTAGTCCTAAAGCAATTTGTACACATATTGTGTTTTTGGACACATTTGATTCTGTCGCAAACAGGCATCTTAATGAAAGTATCACATTGATTTATATAATGATTCGATTTGCAAACAGGGCAATTGATTTTCCTGTACTAGCGAAAGTATTCCCTAACTTTGAATTGAATTGAGTGCCTCGGTAATTCAATTTATTCGGTTTGTTTATATTCCTTTCAATGTTATAATTTGATTTTTTACCTTGTTCCAAAGTTTCTAATAATTGACACCTCGCGTTTAAAAATTTAATTAAGTCATGTAATACTGGCAATTCTGAATTAAGGGAAGATTCCCATTCCTTTTTGGCTACAAAATCTAGCTTATCTCCCAACAAATAAATTAAAAGATCATCCCAATGATCCGTTGGTAGTTCTGAACTTTTTAATGATCTAAAATGAGTATTAAATTTGTCTAATAGATTTCGGAGAGAACTAGCTGAATCTTTTTGCACAACAGGGAGATTAAACAATGCCTTAATATGGGTTTGCACTATAATACGTTTATGCTGGTAACGCTCTTTCAATAATTGCCATGCATTATTATAATTATCAGAAGATGCGGTTAATGAACTAATAACATTAGCTGCTTCGGATGTTAAGCACATTTTCAAATAATGGAATTTCTCGATATTATTTAGGTTTTTATTTAGGTGTATCACCGAATCGAATAAATCATAAAAGGAGAGCCATTCGTCATAGTTTCCGTTAAAATGCGGTAATTCTATGCGCGGTAATTGAATATGACTTTCACGATTATTAGAACTTTGACTTTGATTTTGAGTAATAATTTGTTCAGAGGTTGTTCTTTTATCACACGCTTGGATCATGCTTTCAAAGCGGCCAATGATATTGTAATAATTGGTTTCAAAAGCATTACGTTTATCATAATTTTCTTGGCCCTCTATTAATTCTATTTCTAATTGAATGCATTCAAATTCATTGAGTAATGGCTTCAAATTTCGCAAACGCTCTGTTAAATCGGTTTTAGTATAATTATCGTCTTTGAGTGAGTCTAAATTTGTACTTGCACGGGTTATCTTTGACTTAATAGTCCCTCGTCTTAATACTAAAGTAGCTGTTTCGGCCATTTTGATCAATGATACCGAAATAAAATGTATACTTGCTACACACAAAAAAAAACTATTGATAACAGGAATGAAAAGAAAGGACAATTTGAACCCACTTACTTCTGTGTTGCCTTTTGTAGCCTCCGTTGATTGCCTGAGTTTCCTACTGTTGTTTTAGTTTATTGTTGACTTGAAGTTGATTGAAGTTGGTGTTGGATTTGGATCCGGCTCGAAGGACCAATGTCTACTCGTTGATAATTGGCGGTATCCCGCCGAGGGTTCTTTTGGTTAACTTTTTTGTTTTTTATATAAAACTACTGAATATATATACACAATTTATTTACACTATAATACACTTACACTACTAATTGGTTTTTTGAATATTTGTATTTAATTTGCAATTGGTTTTAAACGTAATTGAATAATCGGTTTTTGTTTGTAATCGATAATATTGACTACTTGTTGTATTGACAACTCGAATCGTAGTAATGTTGTTGAGCACGTTCTTGAAGTTATTTTTGCTTTATTACGCACCCCCAAGTACCTGAGCTGGTAAAACCAATAGTGGTACGCGTTGGTATTTATTGGGGTTGTCGGAAAGGCCCGGCTCAGACGGCGATTGTTAGACCTTTTCTTTGTGCATGTGCAAGCAGTTTATATACATATATACAAGCATAATAAATGAGAATGTAAATAATATATACACTTACCACTTTGTGATGGTTCGATTACCCCCTGTTCTTCCATGTTCTTCACCAGGTTGTTGACTTCTTCTTGCTTAGCCCATGGAACTCTTCTAGATGGTTGTTTAATAGGACGAGGTGATCCCGTGTCTATACGGTGGTATGTCAGATTCGTTCTCCCAAAGTCGTTGTCAGAGAGGGCGAAGACGTTTCGATACTTGCTGAGCAGTTCTTCGAACTTTCTAATTTGTTCGCTGTTAAGGTTTGTGGCCGAACGCTGCACTAAGTCTCGAAGAACGGTTGGAAGCGGTTCGCTCTCTGCCATTGAGGATTCAGCTTCGACTTCGCATTGGAGGATGGACACCACGGGTTCAAGGACTCCTACTTCCATTCCTTTACACACTTTCTGTTCGAAGTCCTTCAAATTGACCACTCTGACAGATGCATTCGGCGTCCCAGTTCGAATTAGTGTTCGTCCTATTAGTATGGCTTTATGTGTCAAATCCGGGTTTTTGGCTTCTACTATCCCCACCAAACCATCCGCACCTTCACCGTCGATGTTTATTTTGAGAACTACCTCGGATCTAGCAGGTAGTAACCGGTCTTCTGCAACGATGACCTTTCGAAGACTGCACTCTTTGGTGGGGTTTGTCATCAATAACTCTTCCTTGCCGATGGGTAAAATTCCGGAGCCCAAATCTAGATTAATCTTGTTTTGTTCCAGAAGGTCTAGTCCGATGATCACGTCGTCGGCGACATCGGCTACTAGTACCTTGTGTCGAAGGCATACTTCTCCCAGTCTCAACTCGATGTCGCATTCTCCTCTAATCGGCGCTGTTTCTCCGGTAACCGTGGTCAAACGTAGCTTCCTCTACAGGGGACGGATTCTCCACTCGTTAACGATGTTAGGCCGGATTATGGTCTTTGAAGCTCCCGTATCGACCACCATTCTAACCTTCTTGTTGTTGATGTGACCTTCGACGAATAAGGACTTGCTTCCGTTTAGTTGGGAAACGACGATTTCTGCTGGGGCTTGGTGGGGAGAAGCCAACTTGCGCCCCTTAAAGTTGGCTGATCTTAGTTTATCGACTGCTGTCGCCTTCTCGAAATCGCTCCAATTGTTTGCTTCTGCCGCTGCCTCGAACTGTCGTTTGTACACAGACCAGCAGACTTTTCCGTCGAAAGTCGGTGGTTTAATCCTAATATCCTTGGCAGTGTCTTCGGACTTTACTTCACTTGCCGGTTTTGTGTTCTCGAACTTCTGTCTCGTCTTCTCTCCTTCCTTTTGTACTTCTTCTTTCAACTCAACTCTTAGCTTTTCTTGTCGTATCTCCAATTCTTGTCGTACTTCCTGTAACTCTTCTTTTAATCATTCTTGCTCAATTTTTATTGTCCTTATATCTTCGACCAATTTCTCTTGAACTGCTTTAATTTCTTCTTTGCTTGCTTTAATTTCTTCCTTCTTTTCTTCTTGTGCTAATTTCATTTCGTCCTGTCCAGCTTCCATTTTATTCTTCAATTCTTCCTGGCCTGCCTTCACTTCTTCCTGGCCTGCCTTCACTTCTTCCTTCATTTCATCCTGGCCTGCCTTCATTTCTTCCTGGCCTGCCTTCATTGCCTTCATCATTTCCATTAAAGTCTTTATTTGTTCTTCCATTATTGCTGATTGTTTTCTTGTTACTGGCATAAAGCTTCAAAATTCTCCTTCTCTTCGGACCTCTTCTACGATCTGTCGCACTAACTTTCTTCGGGAATCTTCAATTCCCTTACTATCCCACTTCTCACACCAAATGTGACGTGTTCAGTCACGGAAAACACAATTAACAAAACAAAACAACGAATTTATTTAATTACTAAAGTTAATTTGACTACACTACAGTTATACAGAAGTCTACACAATTTATTTCACTAAAAGTCTCTTTTCCCGCTCGCCTCTACTGTAAACACTCGATATAATGTAGACACTATCTATCTATCGCCTGTTGTTCGCCTATCGATCGCTTCGCTTCCAAACATCAGCTGTCCACTGTCAACTAACTCGGTGTGTGCCGTCTCCGCCTTTTATAGTCTTTTCAGCCTCTTTCTAGGGAATTCTACAGCCGTCTAGTAATACAATTGTTTTCCCATTGATCGTTGCTGGTGTTTTCTAGATGTTTCAGGAAAGCCAGGAATATTCCTTATGTATTCAGGGAAGACGTTCGTTAATTATGCTCACACCAACTTAATTGGCAAGTACTCGTAACAATATTATAAGGTTACGTTTTGACCTACTTGCTCTAATTACTTTTTTGACCACTTGGTGTCGTTTCGTCTAAAGCTCTTTACCATTACTGCCTTGATTATAAACATTGCTACTCAGGCGTTGCGAGTGTTACCAGATCTCCTTCATCAAACTGCTGTTATACAGAAGCTACTGGATTTTATCGAAATTAACAATTTTTTATGTCTTATTTAAAATTTGGTAATTTTTATAGATGCTTTTAAAAAAGAATAATGCAATAGTTCTTTTCTATAAAATTGTAACTTTGTTTTTGTATTATTATATTCGCACTATTTATTACGTTACTGTAATTATACCTTTACTTAAATATATGCACTTTTGTGATAACGTATTTTCTTTATTTTTATAATAATAAATTATATATATATATATATATACAACAAAAACCCTTTATGTTTTACGTTTTTAAAATTGGCGCCATAGCCTGTATGGTAGTTTTCTATGTAGAATTTTATATCTTCTGTCTCACTTATGCTCTCACTCTTCAATTTAGCTTGGGAAGACACTTGGTGAGATGGCGCAGATGTCAAATTAAGAAATCGAAATTTACTTCTATTATTGTCATCTAGGGTGTTACCAGATCGACCAGATCTGCTTCACCAAACTGCTGTTATACAGGAGCTACTGGATTTTATAGAAATCAACAATTTTTAATGTCCTGTTATTTAAAATTATCTAATTTTTTTATACTTTTAAAAAAGAATAATGCAATAGTTCTTTTATATAAAATTGTAACTGTATTTGTATTATTGTATTCGCACTATTTATTACGTTACTGTAATTGTACCTGTTGTGTATTTTGATGGGTGCACCGTTGTGCCACTTCTTTTTCTAATGGAGGGTAACCAAATAAAAGTCTCCAGTAGAATATTATTTACAATTTAATTAAAACTAAGTTGATTGATTATAATAAAACACGATGATAAAGACAACAATATGTTGTGATGATTATATGTTCATGATATTTGTTACGAATAGATGTAATAATATGTGATTATGCTAAAAATGCTATATGTTGTTACCAAGATGGTTACTGATTGATTTTTGTTTAACGACTGACGAATACTCTGGTTCTCATTCTTACAAACTACCTACCAACTACTATATACAATATTTACAGATATAACTGACCCCGCAGGGGTGGTGACAATGGGGGTTGTAAACATTTTCTGAGTATTTGGGTTTTGTGCCCCTTGCCCGGACGACTACGTGACCGGACCAAGGACACCGAAACTATACAAAATATATTGTTTTATGGGGGTTGTGAAGTTTGAATAGATTTCTTAGAAAATTGCATTTATGATATTAACAAGAGCCGCCCCCCTTGAAAGTTGAAGAACTTTCAAAACCAGTATGATTAAAATGATATAAATGATAATACGTATATTAAGTATGAAATAAAATTATGCTAGGAGCCTATGATAAAAAAGATAACTTAAATGAATTGAAACAAATATAAACTTATGTTAATGATATATGGTTGTTAATAATGATTGGAATGTTTATTTTTGTCAGCGGAACAGGGGTTTAGGGCGAAGGTCAATAAAACCTGGAGAATTTATCAAACGAACATAAGTTTATTTAAAATACAAAAGAAAAATACAAAGAGAAAACGGAGAGTGTCGTAACGCGGTCGTATGCAAACTAAGACTGTGTCATAGACTGTGTTGAGTAGTGTAGTGATGGGCGGGTAATACAGTAACGAATACTTTATATCCGTTACTTCCAAATACCCGAAGTAACGATTACTGGTTTTCAAAAGTAATCGTTACTCGGTACCGACTCGCTTCTTACGTATCTGCGTACGTGCTAATTCGTATAGCGTATATCGTATATGTATCGTAAATCGTATATCGTATCTCGTACTCTGTTTCTGTTATTGGTATCGTACGAACACCAACGACTTCGAATAGGAGCGAAAGTACTGAGGTAGAAATCTCAGCGCTCTCTGTTATTCAACTTACCTATTACTCTTCTCAAGTCTGCTTACGTATCTGTTATTATACAGTACAGGTCGCTTTTCAAATTCGGTAGTATAAAAGTCTGTACTCGATACATATTTACATTTGTGAAAGTGTGTATATATATATATATATATATATATAAACCGCATCATTACCGGTTCCAGCTGATGTTAATACCTACCTATTGCCGGATATCGTTAATGATTACTAAGTACCGAATACAAAGTAACGAATACCATATCCGAAAGTAACGATTACATACGAGTACTGAAAAGTAACGACAATTCCCATCACTAGAGTAGTGACGGCGCTGTAAGACAAGCGTCTACGCCCAGCCCGGTAACTGAGCTTTCGTTTATTTCCGAATGTATTCGTCAGTCAGTCGTGATTTACCGTTTAAGAGTTGGCTTGAGTTGGCTTGGCGGGACATTGTGCACGTGGTTTTATTTCAATTGGTAACACATTCCGTGAACTTGTATTCGTATTTTTTAAAACACTGTGAATTTATACTAATTGTAAGATAAAGAATAATATGGGTGATAAAAACTGCAGTTTGTGTTTGAAATGTTTCTCGAAGTCGGCTAACTTAAAAATGCATGTAAAGAAATTTCATCCTGGTAAGATAAGAAAGTGTTAAAATTCAAAAATTAAATATTACTCTTAACTTAAACTGCTTTTTAGACGAATTTGCTTCTAAATATCCAATAAAAAACTTCAACTATAAATGTGATTTGTGCCAAAAAAATTTTTCTTATTTAAAAAATTTATCTTTTCATAAAAGAACTCACCATCAACAAACAGGAAAAAATTCACAACAAGTAAGGATATTTATCTATAATAATTTAGTATATATTAATAATATAGGTATTATAACATCAAGCATGAAATATATTTTAGCATTTTCATGTAAAAAGAAAATGTCCACTTTGTAGACAAGAGCCTGAAAACATTTTTGATCATTTTAAAACACATGATATTATAGTTGAAACTGAAAAGTTGCTATTTTCTTCAGAAGAAGTTTAAGGCATGGAAGTTTTCATTAGAAAGTACAAACAATTTGTCATTTGTCAAAACAAGGGGTTCGAAAGTTATTCAAAAAAATAATTCTTTTAAGACTGTGTACAATTGTCATAGATCTGGTACATATATTAGCAGAGGCAAAGGACTAAGGTGCTTGAAAACTCAGAATTCTAAAAAAATTGATGGTTTCTGTCCTGCAAAACAGAGGTGGGAGCTATTCAGTTCTATATACAAAAACTCAAGTAGGACATGACAACGATTTAGGTCATTTGTTTCTTACATCTTCCGAAAGGCAAAATTTGGCTGAGAAAATAGCTGCAAAAATACCTCTTGATAGCATTTTGGATGAAATCCGTGATTCTCTTAATAATTCAGGACTTGCACGAATCCATCTTCTAACGAAAAAGGATCTTCATAATATAGAGCAGGCATATAATTTAAATGCTTTATCAGTAAGGCATAAAAATGATGCCATCAGTGTTGATGCCTGGGTAAAGGAGATGAAAGACAATAATGACTGTATATTGTTTTATAAACCTCAAGATACAAGCAGCGCTCAATATCCAAACCTAAAGAACGAAGATTTTGTTTTAATTATTATGAACGAAGGACAAAGGAAAATGCTTGAAAAATATGGAAAAGACTGTATTTGTCTTGACGGAACCCATGGTCTTAATAATTATGGCTTTGAACTTCAAACCCTTTTAGTTTTGGACAATTTAAGAGAAGGTTTTCCAGCTGCTTTTTTGATATCCAATCGTTCTGATCAGGAAATAATGACTATTTTCTTCTCCATTATTAAACAAAGATTAGATATTGAAATTAAGCCGAGAGTCTTCATGTCAGACATGGCAGATTGTTTCTACAATGCCTGGGTACAGGTCATGCAGCCAGCAGAGTTTAGGTATGCACGTACGTATTACTGTTACAAAACACCTGAACAGATGCAAACATTTCAGATATTTTTAAACTAGAACATTATACTTAAATGACATTAATGCTTTATAGTTTATACCTAGATATACATATATGTTTTTCTCATTTTTTTAGGCTTTATTGTTCCTGGCATGTTGAACGTGCCTGGAGGAAAAATTTGAGTAAAATTAATTCAAAGGAGAAGCAGGTATATACTCGCACAATAATGTTTTCAGCATTTTGTACCTTTATAATCGTTCTTTTGTGCTATATATTTTTAAGGTGGCTGTATATAGAGAATTGAGAACCCTCAAGCAAGAGACAGATGTCAATGCTTTCTCATTGATGCTTGAAAATTGCATTAATAATCTCCTTGCAGATACGGATACTGTTGAATTTGGAAAATACTTTCTGATAAACTATTCTAATAAAATAGCATTATGGGCTTATTCATATCGTTTGCATAGTGGACTAAATACTGTAGCGACCAGTGACACAGTACGTGTGTGCGATAACAATTTGTGGCATGTACTTGTTATCACTAACATGCTTACACCGAACACGGTACTTTTCGTGTTATCAACTTACAAGATGTAAATCATTCTCCGGCGACAAGTAACAAGTTAAATTCTGGAATAATCGAGGACTTTCTAATTATTACTCATCATTCGGGAATACACAGGATTTCTTCGAGTTCCTGTCTAGAAAGTTCGAAAGGTGTATATATAGTGATCATCTTTGGACCGAAAGACAGTTAGTTAGAAGAAAGCATCAGTGCGCGAATTAAAACCGATAATAGACAAGTGATATAAATAAATTGTTACATAAATAAGTGAATTGTTGTGATATAAATGGTAGTTCTAAGTTAGTGTTTAAGTGTTTTAAATAGTGTTAAATAAATAATTGTTTAAATAAATACTTTGACTAGAAAATTCGTTACAATTGGTGTCAGGTGTGGGGTCTGCGAATCGACCTCCGGAGAATTTTCTAGTGTAATAAAAATACAAAATAAATAAAAATGCCGAAAAAGTTGTTCGAGTTGAAAGTCGCCGAATTGAAAAGCGAACTGGAGGAGCGAGACGAAGATACGTCTGGTACTAAGAACATCTTACAGAAACGGCTCGAGGAGGCTTTGATACAAGAAGGTTTCGATCCCAGCACGTATGAATTTGAGGACGAATTCGAAAAGAAATTGGAAAAGAAACTAAATGAAAATTCAAAGAACCTGAAAGAAAAATTAAATGAAAACCTGGATGAATTAAAGGAAAATTCGAAGAATATGGAAGAAAAATTAAATGAATTAAACGAAGGTTCAAAGAATATGGAGGAAAAATTAGAAAAATTCGAAGGAAACTTGAAAGAAGAACTGAAAAAATTCGAAGAAGAAACAAGAGAAGAAATCAACAAAACGCTGGGGACTTTCGACGAAAGACTGGCCCAACTGGAAGAGATGGTTCTGAATCCGGAAAAACGAGAGACCAGTCACCTACTTACGGAAAAGGGGCATAGCGTGGTTGAAGGCAAAGAAATATCCGACGTGAATGAAGAACAGGTCATCTCTAAAGTGCATATGAAGCTTCCTACGTTTGACGGAAAAACATCATGGACCACGTTTCTGACGCAATTCGAGGTGGCTGCAAAAGCCTACAAATGGACGTTAGAAGAGAGAGCTTCTTCACTTGCTCTTACCCTGCGTGATGGTGCTGGCGAAATTTTGAACATGTTACCACCTGAAGAATTACTGGACTACCATCGGCTAGTAAAAAGATTAGAGATGCGATACGGCCAAGCACATCTGACGGCTGTGTACCATGTGCAGTTAAAGAACCGACGTCAGAAGACAAGTGAAAGTCTTCAGGAATACGAGGCGGACATTGCTCGGTTAGTCCGGCTCGCCTATCCAGGTACGGCTGATGATACACTGGAAGGATTGGCCGTCGACGCATTTATTGACGGACTTAAGGACGACGAAATACAACAGCGACTCCGACTGGACCGGCCGAGGACTTTGATTGACACATTGGCCCGCGCACTGGAATACGACGTCGTCAAACAGGCGTCACAACGACAATGTCGAGTGCGGGAATTAAAAGAGGAGTCAGCCGGTCGGGACGAAGATAAACTGGAAGAGATGGTCCGCCGAATAATGACCAAAATAGAAAGGAAGCCCAGACAAATCAGCTGCAGGAGCTGTGGGAAGTAAGGCCACGTGAGAAGCAGCTGTAAGAGCGAGAGATTTGCTTCTCAAGTCAGAAAGCTACAAACAAGAACGAAAGACGCACAACGCCTACCACAAGCCTTGACGAAATTGCGCCAGGAAGCAGGAGGCAAATGTAATCCTAACCAACGACGCCAGATAGAAGGATTACTAAAAGAATACCAAGACGTCTTTGAAGTAGAAGGTGGCAAGAAGGGACGAACCAACACCGTCCTGCACAAAATAAATACTGGCAAGGCCCAACCCATCCGCCAGCGACCCAGGAGACTACCACTGGCCAAGAGAGAAGAGTACGACTTTGACATAGAACACCGAGCGGGAAGTAGCCATAAAAACGCCGACGCCTTATCCAGAAGACCTTGCCTGGATAATTGTAAATACTGTCAACGCGTCGAAGAACACGAAGAGGTCAGGAGGATAACTATCCTGGACGAGCAGTGGCAGCCCGACAACATTAAGGCAGAACAACATTCCGACGTGCTCCTGAAAATGTTCCTGGACTGGAAGAAAGAAGGCAGAAGACCAACCTGGCAAGAAGTGGCTGCCAAGTCAACAGAAGTGAAATCGTTGTGGGTCCAATGGGATTCCATTGATGAAGAAGATGGTCTCCTGAAGCGCGTCGTTGAGAACCAAGATGGCACAGAAAGCAGACGTCAGCTGGTGATACCGAGAAGCTTGGTAAAAGAGGTTCTGCAGTGCCTCCATGATGACCCTTCGGGAGGACATTTCGGCGTAAAGAAGACCCTTGGCAAAGTACGAGAACGATTTTACTGGGTCAACTGCAAGAAGGACGTGGAAGATTGGTGCAGAAAGTGCACGACGTGCGCCGCCAGTAAGGGACCTCAGAAGCGACAGCGTGCTCCGATGCGGCAGTATAACGTTGGCAGCCCATTCGAGAGAATTGCCATAGACGTTGCCGGACCATTCCCAGAATCTGAAGATGGGAATAAGTACATCGTAGTGGCAATGGACTACTTTACGAAATGGGCTGAAGCGTACGCTCTTCCAAACCAGACGGCAACTACAGTGGCGGAAACCCTCGTGAAAGAGTTGATTAGCCGATTCGGAGTACCACTGGAGCTGCATTCCGACCAAGGACGAAATTTCGAGTCAGCCATATTCCAAGATATTTGTAAGATATTGGGCATTCATAAGACTCGAACTACAGCCCTACATCCCCAATCAGACGGCATGGCAGAACGAATGAACAGGACCATTAACAAGTACCTGTCCAAAATGGTCTCCAAACATCAGCGAGACTGGGATCGTTATCTGCCATTGTTCCTTTTGGCATACCGATCTTCCATACATGAAACCACTGGACAAACACCAGCCAGGGTACTGTTCGGCCGAGAGTTGCGACTACCATGCGACTTAAAGTTCGGATGCAAACCTGGCGAAGACGTGGCTGGAGAAGATTACGTCAGTGAACTCCGAAGACGATTGGACGACATCCATGACGAGATACGTTCCCATATGCAGATAGCCAGTGACCGGATGAAGGACGCATATGACATTAAGGCCACTGATGGAGGATTCCATGAAGAAGATTTGGTGTGGCTTTATAATCCGAAGCGTCAAAGGGGCTTTCGCCGAAGCTGCAACAAGATTGGGAAGGCCCGTACAAAGTTATCAAACGAATCAATGACGTAATCTACCGAATTACACGTACTCCCAATGGAAAACCAAGAGTAGTCCACTTCAACCGACTGGCTCCATATGCTGGGGACAACCACGAGGAAGCTCGAGTTAGAGTTGTGCAGGCTCGATCGCCAGAGCCCCAGTACGAAGAATTTATGGCCGAACAGAGCTTACACCGAAAAGCCCGATTTGGAGTCACCACCGAAGTTCAGCAGGACTTATTCGCCGTCCCGAAGGAATATTCGCTGGCCCATTGTGTGGCAAGGGATTTGGACATGAGCCGTGGGATTGCCACGGTCTTTCGGAAAAAGTTTGGGCGACTACCGATGTTACTCGACCAGGCCAAAGATGGAAGAAAAGTATTGCAGTTACTCGATGGGACCCAATCCATCTTCTATCTAGTCACCAAAAGCAAGTCGTCGGAGAAGCCTACCTACCACTCCTTATGGGACTCCCTTATAGAACTAAGAGAGCAATTGCTACACGCTAACATCCTGAAGCTAGCAATATCAACGATCGGATGTGGACTCGATGGGCTGGATTGGAGGGTGGTCAGAAACATGCTGGAGGTTTTGTTCCGATGCACTGGTATAGAAATTTTGGTGTGCGCCGGAGATCCACGACGAGGACCGTCACCATTGAAAACCGTTGACTGCCATTTCCACCTGACAACCGGATGCCGAAGCGGATCCACCTGCAAGTACCGGCATGATCCTCTGAAGGAACGGCAGAATGTGATCCGGAACGAATCACCCTTAAGGAGGGGGTAGTGTAGCGACCAATGACACAGTACGTGTGTGCGATAACAATTTGTGGCATGTACTTGTTATCACTAACATGCTTACACCGCACACGGTACTTTTCGTGTTATCAACTTACAAGATGTAAATCATTCTCCGGCGACAAGTAACAAGTTAAATTCTGGAATAATCGAGGACTTTCTAATTATTACTCATCATTCGGGAATACACATGATTTCTTTGAGTTCCTGTCTAGAAAGTTCGAAAGGTGTATATATAGTGATCATCTTTGGACCGAAAGACAGTTAGTTGGAAGAAAGCATCAGTGCGCGAATTAAAACCGATAATAGACAAGTGATATAAATAAATTGTTACATAAATAAGTGAATTGTTGTGATATAAATGGTAGTTCTAAGTTAGTGTTTAAGTGTTTTAAATAGTGTTAAATAAATAATTGTTTAAATAAATACTTTGACTAGAAAATTCTTTACAATACTAACATGCATATTGAACGCATGCACAGAACGATAAAATACATTTATTTAAAAGGAAAGAACGTAAAACGCCTAGATAAAGCTATACATGCCATTTTAAGGTTTGTTCGAGACAAAATGTTTGACAGGTTAGTTTATATTATATTATTCTCTAGTAATATTATTGTTAGTTTGCTATCTTTTTTTTGTGTCAAATTTTCAACAGTGTATTGCTCTCATGCGTATTGTGCAACTTAATTATATTTTATATATCATATGTATCAAATGGGATTTATCCCGTTAATCCTCATTAAATAAATAAATATTCACATAAATTGTATATCGTTGCAGGTTAATTTTATTAAATAAGGGCAAACTTTGTTCAAAATTAAAAGAGCTAAGGAAACGACATAAAACTAGCACAAATTTAGATTTGGGTTTGGTGGTAGCCATAGAATCTAGATGGGAGGTTTTATCCTCCACGAATGAGGAAATATATATTGTAGAAGAAGTAAATAAACAGTGCATGTGTAAATTAATCTGTTCAGAATGTAATGCTTGCATGCACCATTTTTCATGCACCTGTATAGACTCAGCTATACGATGGAATATGTGCAAGCACATTCACTTAGTATGCAGATATCAAAAAAGTCTCAATGATTATGCAGATACGCTACAACAGGACATTTCGGAAAGTAATTTTTATTAAATGCTTTATAATACCCAATCATTAAGTAATGTTTTATATTTTCATAAGACGGGACAGTACCGATCTATCCTAAATATGATAAGGTAATAAAAAAGGTGTTATATAAATTTATTATTGATGTGTGGTGTCTAGTTTATACATAAGTTTGTAGCTTATAGTATTTTGCTGAAGGTGTTTCTTAGTTTGGGTTAGTTTGGTCAATAATTGCCATATTACCTACCTAGTATATTTTTGTCAATTTGTTTCAATTTGAGGTATTTCAAGATTGAAACATTTTTATGATCTTAATAATAATAGAAGAGTTACAAAACTAAAAAGATTTCGTACACCCCAAAAGGCCAAACAAAAGTGTTGTTTTTTTTTGTGATATTACTGCCAAAGCTTCCTTTCCTTTACAGAAGAGTTTTTTTAATTTTTGTACAGAGCTTCTAAAATACACAGTTCGAGTTATAGTTTTTATAAAAAGCACTAAGATAATTTAAAGGCTTGCTGGATTTTTGAATCAGGTGTAAACCATAAACTAAAGGTATTTTAAATGGTTTCTAGATGGCCTAATCGATTGCTGAAGCAAATTAGTTCTAAGACAAAGGATCTCAATTGTTTTCTTAATAAAAACTATATATATTTTTCTAGATGAGCAAAACTTGGTTATTGAAGATTGTATAAGGCCTAATGATGAAATTGAAGAAATTGCCCAATTTCTCAGCAAACCAGAGCCAATTAAAAACAATTTTGAAACCCAAAAGAGAGATTATATAGATTGTGTTTTAAAACATCTTCAAAGTATAAATTCTGTAGAAGAACTTGAAGTGTGTAAAAAACTGACATCACCCATTGAACCAACACTAGCTGTGCTAAGATCACAAACACGTGTGCAAACATTGTCTACTGCAGTGCCACAAACCAAATTGCCACATAACAAAAATATTTGTCCTCAAAGACGTCTATACGCAACCAAGAAGTCATCAAATAAAGCCAAAAAAATGCTAAACTTAAGACTGACAGAAATTCAACTTGTAAACAAATTGTAATTCGTAACAATTTTAATTTTCTTTTATTTTTTTCTACAAACAACTACATATTATAATAAGAAAAGTGAGTAAATACTAAAAATGAATGGAGTTTGGGAGGATTTAAAATAATAATAAAAGTATTTATTTTCAGTTCCAAATGTAATAATTGAAATGCTTTTTTTTGATACCATATTACATACAGTGTAAACATCTAACAAGGAATAAATTTTGTATTGTCACTTAAAAATTTAATTGGTTCATTTGTAATAAACTCCAACATTCACACATTTTTTTTATCTTAAATATTATTTATGATTTCCGCCCTCGTTGTTCACAATAAATTCAGTAAGGAAAATCAGAATTTCTGCCCACTTGTAGCAAAACACCAGTAAAAAATAATATGTATGTACTTTATGATTTTTATATTAAACCACTATCAATTTATTGGTATAGATAAATTATTTTCTCTAGATACCTGATCTGCGCGAAGTAGAAAAGAACGACACTAGGCCAGAAAAGGAGGGATACAATTTTCAAACGGACTCTGCCGGTTGCTGGCTTTGACTATGTATAGTATTGTACGGAAAAATTGCTTACTCGAATTTTTTTTTTTTTTTGGTATTGTATGCGAAGTAAAATGTAGAAAATGTAATATCTAATAACGTAGCAATAATTCCTGATTTGGTAATTTAGGTATAAACAGAAGCGCAGAGGTGCACATAATATTTGTGTTTATGGCGAGAATAAAATTTTGACACGTACTGTATATATAACTGTGTTTCGCAAGGAAGAATCGACAGCAGAATGAGCTCAATGAGCTCCTTATACCCTACCAACAATTTTGCCTATGCACATCTAGTACGCTGGAGGGGGCAAGTATATAGAGAAAATAATCCATGTATAACTGTCTATTAAACAGTAAATCACGACTGATTGACGAATACACTCGGAAATAAACGAAAGCTCAGTTACCGGGCTGGACGTAGACGCTTGTCGCTGTAAGCGGTGAATTTGAAATGAAATATTGATTATTTGAGTGTGCTCATACGCAGATGGCGACACTAAGATAAAACTAGAAACTCGCGTACATGGTATGATTGTGTGTGTGATCATGTATGTTCTGACAATTTTAAATGAGAAACTGCGCACACTTCGACACCACATAAAAAACACGTAAGCTTCACATTTAATTTATTGGAAGCGCGTACACCTTTGCTACCGTACGTTTTACTGTGGTTCCACTAATAGTTTTTACGGAAACTACGCGGATGATTCCATCTGCACCGGGATGTACTTCCGTGATCCTTCCCAGTTGCCATTCAGTGGAGGTGTGTTTTCTTCCTTCAGCAGAACCATGGTGCCAATTTGGAGTAGAGTGTCCCGGTTGGTTTTCCATTTTGTGCGAACTTGAAGTTCACCGATATATTCTCTACTCCATCGCTTCCAGAAGTGCTGCCTCATTTTCTAGATATGCTCGTATTTAGATAGTCTATTTTCTTTGATATCGAATAAAGATGGCTCCGGAATCGACGTGAGCTTACGACCAATCAAGAAGTGCGAAGGGGTTAAGGGGTTGAGGTCGTTGGGGTCGTTTGATAACGGGGATAAGGGAAGTGAATTGAGTACCGCTTCGATTTGTGTCAGGAGTGTGTAGTACTCTTCATATGTTAACAATGAGTTTCCCGCGACTCTTTTCAAATGATTTTTCACGGATTTCACGCCGGCCTCCCAGAGGCCTCCAAAATGTGGTGAACGAGGCGGAATGAAATGCCAAGATACGCCTAGCTCATTTAATTTTTCTACTAATACATTTGACTGTTTACGTAACATTTGATATAACTGTAGTATTTCGGACTTTGTGCCCACAAAATTCGTCCCATTATCTGAATATACGTGTTGAGGTAACCCGCGAAGCGATATAAATCTGCGAATTGCAGCCAAGCATGCTTCTGCAGTGAGGTCAGTGACCAATTCGAGATGGATGGCTTTAGTGGTAAAACATACAAAAATGCATATATATGATTTAATTGTTTTGGAACCACGCCCTTTTTTCTCTTAGATATTAATTGGTCCGGCATAATCGACTCCGCAATTAAAAAATGGTGGAAAAGGTGTCACACGTGATTTGGGCAATGAACCCATGATCGGCATGATTGATTTAGGATTAGTCCGAAAACAAGTGATACAATCACGAATTACCCTTTTAATTATATTTTTTCCAGAGATTGGCCAGTATTTATCGCGTAGTGACGCTAATAAATGATTAACACCACAATGTAATAACCTGATATGTTCATTTCTGATAATAATGTTGATTAGTTTATGTTTTGATGGGAGGATGATAGGGTGCCTTTTGTCAAAAGAAAAATTTGAATGCTGTATCCGACCGCCAACTCTGAGAATTTCATTTTTATCAAGAATCGGATTTAATGACAATAAATTGCTTTTATTTCCTAGCTTACCATTAACCTTTAGGGCACATATGTCTCTAAAATATACTTCATGTTGAGCAATCCGTATTAATACTAAAATAGCGCCTTGCAATTCGTTATTTGTTAATGATCCTGATGTTCTATTATGTTTGTTTTCCCTACTGTTTGATATCCTACTGTTTGATATGAATCTAAGGCAATAAGCTACTACTCGCTTTAACTTATTTAGATCTGAAAATTTTGTGAACGGTTCGAAACTGTTTTGTTGCACTAATATATGCGTTACTAGCCTTTGTTCAGGCACATCTCCCTCCTCAAATTGCAGACGAGGCCAATGTGATTTGTTTAAGGAAAGCCAATGAGGGCCGTTCCACCATAATTTCGATGATTTTAATGATTTTGGGTCTACACCTCGCGATATTAAATCCGCGGGATTATCCTTTGATCCCACGTGGGACCAGCAATTGCGATCTGACAATCCTTGAATTTCTGCAACCCTGTTAGCAATAAATGTTTTCCAATGTGAAGGTGATTTTGCTATCCAAGACAACGTGATTGTGGAATCACACCAATAATTGCATGAGTCTATGTGTAAATTGAGTAAATCCTTTACCCGTTGCATCAATTGTGCTAAAACTACAGCACCGCATAATTCAAGGCGGGGCAGGGAGATGTTTTTTAGTGGTGCGACACGAGATTTTGCACATAATAATGCTACTTTGTAATTGCCAAAAGCGTCCTTCGATCTAACATACACGCACGCGCCATATGCTTTCTCTGAAGCATCTGAAAATCCGTGTAATTCAGTAGAAGCTGAGCCATCTAATGTAATGTAATTACACTCGACACTGTATTTTATGCGGTTTATCATCCGGCTCGAAGGACCATGTTGTGTATTTTGATGGGTGCACCGTTGTGCCACTTCTTTTTCTAATGGAGGGTAACCAAATAAAAGTCTCCAGTAGAATATTATTTACAATTTAATTAAAACTAAGTTGATTGATTATAATAAAACACGATGATAAAGACAACAATATGTTGTGATGATTATATGTTCATGATATTTGTTACGAATAGATGTGATAATATGTGATTATGCTAAAAATGCTATATGTTGTTACCAAGATGGTTACTGATTGATTTTTGTTTAACGACTGACGAATACTCTGGTTCTCATTCTTACAAACTACCTACCAACTACTATATACAATATTTACAGATATAACTGACCCCGCAGGGGTGGTGACAATGGGGGTTGTAAAAATTTTCTGAGTATTTGGGTTTTGTGCCCCTTGCCCGGACGACTACGTGACCGGACCAAGGACACCGAAACTATACAAAATATATTGTTTTATGGGGGTTGTGAAGTTTGAATAGATTTCTTAGAAAATTGCATTTATGATATTAACAATACCTTTAATTAAATATATGTACTTTTGTGATAACGTATTGTTACGTAATTTACAATTTCACGTATTTTTCTCTCAACTCTTTTTATTTAAATTAACTCCATAACACAACAACGATTCAATATCTATTTCGATAACAACAACAATTCTATAACTATTTCGCTTGTCAATCGCTTTTCTTCTCTTTTCGCTTATATCTGTCGCTCTCTTCTATCAAAATACTGTCAAACTGTCCAACGCTGTTCCTTATATAGTATTATGGACGTTTCTAGGCAACTCTCGAAACGTCCAGCAACTCTCGGACTTTCTGGAACGCGCCATAGGTTACTTCCACACAATTTTCGAGGTCGGCGCTTGTCAACGTCAGAATGACACATCTGTCACACTGCCCCCCCTCTAGCGCTGATCGTCCCGATCAGTTTCTTCCACTGTGTATGGAGCCAACCGGTCGAGGTGTACAACTTTCATCTTCGATTTGGGGCCTCGTTGTATCCTGTAGACGACATCGTTTATCCGGGTAATCACTTTGTACGGGCCCTCCCAATTCCGTTGTAATTTAGGGCACCTTCCTTTCTTGCGAACTGGGTTATAGAGCCATACACGATCGCCTTCCCTGAATTAAGTGTTAAGCCGCTCGCGTAGTTTAGACACATAATCGTCCGTGGACAGCGAAGAATCTTCAGGTCGACCAAACATTAGATCAGCAGGTAGTCTCAGTTCTTTCCCGAATAGCACGCAGGAGGGTGTCTGTCTGGTGGTCTCGTGTATGGATGTCCTATAGGCCAGAAGGAATAAGGGAATGTGGCGATCCCAGTCGGTCTGATGATCGTTCACGAACATCCTCAGGTTGTTTTCTATAGTCGCATTAAATCGCTCTACCATGCCATCAGACCGAGGATGCAGCGAAGTCGTTCTAGTTTTCCTTATTCCCATCAATTCACACACTCGTTGGAATATTTCTGATGCAAAATTTCGGCCCTGGTCAGTATGAATTTCCATAGGAACTCCATATCGGCTGATCCAGTTGTTTATTATTGCCTCCGCCACGGTGGTTGCATCCTGGTTGGAGATTGCATAGGCTTCCGGCCACTTGCTGAAGTAATCCATGACAACGAGGATGTAGCGGTTGCCATCTTCAGTTCGGGGAAAGGGACCAGCGATATCCACGGCTATTCTTTCGAATGGCGCTCCGTCGTTATACTGGTGCATTTTTCCTCGTGTTCTGGTTCTCGGACCTTTGTTGGAAGCACATACTTCGCATTTTCTACACCAGTCTTCCACATCCAATCTAGCATTCACCCAGTAATACCGTTCACGTAGTTTCTCTAAGGTCTTCTTCACACCAAAATGTCCACCTCCAGTCCCAGCATGCAGCTCTTTTATTACTTCTTTCGTCTTCTTCTTGGGCAACACAACTTGTAGGCGCTTCTTGGTCCCGTCTGGACTTTCCCAGATTCTTTTAAGGACTCCATTCTCGAGCTTTAGTGAATCCCATTGGGCCCAATAACATTTCGTCGTAGTACTCAGGGGGCTTACATCTGCCCACGTTGGTCGAGATTCTCCTGTCTCCTTCCATTTCGTGATGGGTCCAAGGTCATCATCGGTTCGCTGTTCTTCAATCAACACTGTATCTTCCCAATTTTCTTGTCTCTTCACGGTGGTATGTAGGCATTGAATTTGTTCTAACCCTTCTTTTCGTTCCACAGAAGAACAGTGTTTGCAATTCCGCGGGCATGGTCGTCTTGATAAGGCGTCGGCATTACCATGGTGTTTTCCTGGCCGATGTTCAATTTTGACATTATATTCCGGTTTGCTTCTTTCGGCGGTTGGCGTCTGTATTCTTCCAGATGGACATCCGCAGCTCAGGTTCCCCGTACGTCTGCACTTCCAACATGTAATTGCTCATTTCCTTTTGTTACAATCGCGTGAAATATGCCCATATTTGTCGCAAGTCCAACATTTGAAATTGTATTCTAGTTTACTTCCTTCGGCAACTGACGTATGTCTTCTTCCAGAGTGACAGCCGCTGCTCAAGTGTCCCGTACGTCCGCAATTCCAACATGTAGCTTCTCGCTTCCTCTTGTCACAATCGCGTGAAAGATGCTCATGTTTGTCGCAAGTCCAACAGCGTGGGCGCTCACTTAACCCTTCCTTCGGTTTCGAAGACATGATTTCTTTCGCTATTTTCACCATTTCTTGCCGAAATATTTCGCCATCGTCTTCAAAATTCAATCCAGCCTGCCGGATTCTAACATGTCCTTTGGATGCTTGTTTGGCTGCTTCATATTCCAGCGCATGCGACAATGCTTCGCCTGCAGTTTTATGTCGAGACATGCGCAGAGCTTGTTGTATTTTGACATCTCGCACTCCATCGACAAACATTTGGGTGGACAGCTGGTCTGTTATGTCTTGAGGGGCACTAGGATAAGCCAACCGCACAAGCCTTTCGACGTCCGCTTCGAATTGTTCAAGGCTTTCACTGCTACGTTGATATCGACTTTTTAATTGAGCCTGATACATTTGTTGTAGATGTTTATCACCGTAGCGCATCTCCAATCGGTCCACCAGAATTTTAAAATCGTTTTGTTGCATTTCTGGTATACCTTGCAGAACGTCGAGAGCTTCCCCCACGTAGCGCTATGATCAGGGCAGTGGCTTTTTCCATTTCATTCCATTCATTTGCTTTGGCAGCAGCGTCGAATTGTTTGAGATAGACTGATCAAGAGATCTTCCCATCAAATGTTGGTGGTTTTATTCTCGACATTCTGACACTTCCTTCTTCGCTTTTGTTTAGTTTTGGGTACTCTTGAACATTCAGATTGGCCTTCATATCGTCTAACTCTTTTTGAAACTTTTTGTGTACGCCTTTAACTCTTCTTGAACTTCTACTCTTGTTTCCTTTAACTCTTCTTGAACTTCTACTCTTACTTCTTTTAACTTTTTTTGGAATTCTACTCTTTCTTCCTTTAACTCTTCTTGAACTTCTACTCTTACTTCTTTTAACTGTTCTTTCAATCCTTCTTGCTCAATTTTTATTGTTCTCATATCTTCGATCAATTTCTCTTGACCTGCCTTAATTTCTTCTTGACCTGCTTTAATTTCTTCCTTCATTTCTTTCTGGCCTGCCTTCATTTCTTCCTTCATTTCCACCTTCATTTCTTCCTGACCTGCCTTCATTTCTTCCTGACTTGCCTTCATTTCTTCCTGGCTTGCCTTCATTTCTTCCTGGCTTGCCTTCATTTCTTCCTGGCCTGCCTTCATTTCTTGCTTCATTTCTTTAAGCATTTCCATCAAAAATTTCATCTGCTCCTCCATTTTTAATGCTTGACTTCTTGCTACTGGCATAAATCCTTACTCCTGACACCAATTGTTACGTAATTTACAATTTCACGTATTTTTCTCTCAACACTTTTTATTTAAATTAACTCCATAACACAACAACGATTCAATATCTATTTCGATAACAACAACTCTATAACTATTTCGCTTGTCAATCGCTTTTCTTCTCTTCTCGCTTATATCTGTCGCTCTCTTCTATCAAAATACTGTCAAACTGTCCAACGCTGTTCCTTATATAGTATTATGGACGTTTCTAGGCAACTCTCGAAACGTCCAGCAACTCTCAAACTTTCTGGAACGCGTCATAGGTTACTTCCACACAATTTTCGCAGTCGGCGCTTGTCAACGTCAGAATGACACATCTGTCACAGTATTTTCTTTATTTTTATAACAATAAATTGATAACAAAGACCTTATACGTTTTACGTTTTTAAAATTGGCGCCATAGCCTGTATGGTAGTTTTCTATGTAGAATTTTATATCTTCTGTCTCACTTATGCTCTCACTCTTCAATTTAGCTTGGGAAGACACTTGGTGAGATGGCGCAGATGTCAAATTAAGAAATCGAGATTTACATCTATTATCGTCATCTAGGGTGTTACGTCTTGCGTGTATATGTATATACGTATATATCTTTCTTTGTGTATATGTATATATCTTTCTTCTTCTAATTTATAGTTGTATGTGTGTTTATTTATAAACTAACAAAGGAGGCCCTTTTTCTAAAATTACAAAAATAAAAAAAAAAACCAAATTGTCATGGATAAGAACAAAAAAAAAATAACAACAAAAAAAATTAATAAAAAAGCAACAAGAATTCAATTACATTCTGAAGACCAAGAGTTATTAATAATCAACATATATATTTGTAAATAGTTGATTTATATATAGTGTATTACAATAAAAAGGCAATAAAATTCAAGAAAATCCTTAATTCAATAAAAACAAGAAAAATCCGAACGCATAACAGAGGCTGGATACCAGATACGGCCTCGCATCAAACATAGGGTGTTACCAGATCGCCCAGATCTCCTTCATCAAACTGCTGTTATAAAGAAGCTACTGGATTTTATAGAAATCAACAATTTTTTATGTCCTGTTATTTAAAATTATCTATTTTTTTTATACTTTTAAAATAGAACAATGCAATAGTTCTTTTATATAAAATTGTAACTGTATTTGTATTATTGTATTCGCACTATTTATTACGTTACTGTAATTATACCTTTAATTAAATATATGTACTTTTGTGATAACGTATTTTCTTTATTTTTATAATAATAAATTACTACCCCTTTTTTCATGAACGCGTAGAGGTATTAAATTGAAATTCATATCAAATACTTAGGTCTATAATATCCTTAAGCTGTAACAAAATCAAACTTCTATGTCAACACAATCAAAAGAAACAGCAATTTAAGCCGCATATTTTCAAACTCGCAACTACTCGCAAGGGAATCAAAACCTAAAGGGTACTTCCAGTCGATTTAGGATCTTGAAATTTGGCATGAAGCACATATAAAGGAAAAATTCCGAAAACCTAAAATTTTTAGTTACATCACATATATACAGGTTTGTACGGAACCCTCGGTGCGCGAGGTCGACTCGCACTTGGCCGGTATTTTTTTTAAATTATTTATTATTCGTTTTTTATGTCGAATAAAAAAAACTGGCAGGTGTTTCTGTGAGGGTATCAATATATCTTTTTATAATTAAAAAATAAATAATTTAATGTTATCTAGGTGAATAGGCGAAAATTATCCCCTAAAGTATTGAGGTTAAAATTTTGAAGACATCAAAGAAAAAGGTTCTTCACTTATAGATTAGAGGAGAGCTTGTAAGAAGATGAAACGGCTTATTCCGAGGGTCTTAAATACATTTCTTTTATTACTTAAAAATGTTATTTAAAAAAAAGTAGGCGAAAATTGACCATTTCCCCTTCCCCTTATTTCCGAAACTAATGGATCCAAAACATTGAAAAATATACAGAAATTACTTCTTCACTTATAGATTACAGAAAACTATAATAAGCTCTTAAAATAACATGAGAAATCAGTGGGCAAGTTGGAAAAAAAAATATAAGCTGCACAGTGTGAAATTAAAAACGAAAGGTCTCTTTTGAGTGTATCAAATATATTATTTTATAGTTTTAAAACAAATAATATTAAAGTTATTTAAGAAAATAGGCAAAAATTAACAATCCCCTCCCCTTATTCTCCGAAATATTGAGAAAAAAATTTTGAACTTCACAAAGAAAATAGTTCTTTTCTTACATAGCAAGTTGAAAAAGAAAAACGGCTTGTTCGGAGGATCTCAAATATATTTCCTTTACAAGTTCAAAATATGTAAATAGTTTTAATGTTATTTAAGAAAATAATTGATCATTCTCTCCTGTCTCCGATAGTACTGAACCTAAAATTTTGAAAAAAATATTAAAAAACAGCTTTTTGACTTAAAGATTAACGGAAAGCATCGAAGTCCATGATCTGAAAAAGAACAAATAGAAAGAAGTCCAGGAAAAAAAATGTCCCATTGGAAGGAAATCCCCGCAAAAATCATTATTAATTTGTTGAAATATTTAAAAGTTTTTACATAACGTTTATTTGTAAATGATATTTAGTAAAATAATTAGTTTTAGTCAATTTTATTGTAACAAAAAGTAAAATGAATAACAAAAAATGAATTTGATTTACAATTACGAAATTTTATATAGGATGTATAAAACCGGTAGATTACAATGTTACGATGGAGTCGGACGTGATCTTAAATTATAGCAAATTACTTTAAAAAATTGTTCCAATATAAATTTGATACATTTGGGCTCTCCCAATAATTGTAAGTCTGCTTTATTTGATGTCTTAGAACCCAATCACATAACAACAAGATATAAAGTAACGCTTCTGCCCCAAACAGAATTACCGAATTTTCAGTAACTGTCATTATTGTTAATTTAGCTGGTACATTTTGTACATTTGTAATTGAAATTTATTCAGAACTAGGAAATTTCTTATTTTAGATTAGAGGGATTGGTTTCTTAAACTCGAAAATAACATGGAAAATCACTCAATATTGTGCGTTGCATGTTTTTTAAAATTATTTTTATAAATCTTTATGCTAAATAATGCATTCGGCAACGAACGGAACCTTCGGCGAGCGATTCAAACTCGCACTTGACTTTTTTTTTAATAATACACATCCTGGCATAATGTATTGTAGATTGTATATATGCGAATAAGAAATAGTAAATTGCTGGACGGTCTACATAGGTAGATATATGTACCTGTATGAAACTTGACTCTTGACATCAGAGATCAGACAAGACGGACAAGACAAACCCATCGAATCGTTTTCTGGCAATGTATCAATGAATGCCAGTAAAATGCGTGGAGTACAAAGACGCAACGGCAATCCATTAACCGCTGCCGTTTCTAACGTAGTCCGAGTCAGAATGTCAGAACAGATTTTTGCCGTAGTTAACTGCCGCTGCTCTGTGAAAGAATGTGCTACTGACGATGCCGTTGCCGCTTGTCGCCGCCGCACATTCCTTTCTCGAGGTTGCGGCAACGCGATTGGTTATCGGACGTGACGTCATCGGTGGGTCGTTCGAGATGACAATGTGGGTATGCAACATGGCCGTGTAGATCGTGGTGTTTGAGTGCGCGACAGTTGCTTATATTTTGCATGGATTAAGTGATTGATTATGCCAAAACGACGAAATGGTGAGATACCCCTGCCCGAAGGCTGGGATTTTGCAAGGGATTATGACGGCAAGGTGTACTTTATAGACCATAATACGAAAAAAACCACTTGGATTGACCCTAGAGACAGGTAAAGAGAAATATATATGTATACGCGCATTCCACAGCTTATTTATAGTATTTTTTTGTTGCACTAATTTTTTTTCTTATTTAACAAGTGTCTTGTATAAATGTACCTTTGTAGTCTTAGTGCATTTTTCTTTAATCCGTTTAAAAAGTCCTTTCGCACCGTAAAAATCACGTAGATCGTAGTGGTGTACGTAAAATTCCTTACGTACATACATATGTATATGCGGATGTTTTATATGTACGTACATATGTAATATAATAATATTAAGCAGTTGGTATGTAGGCTATGTAGACAGCGACAATCTATTATTTGTTTTCATTTTGCAAATACAAAGTAATGTACCAATGTACCGATTTTTTAAAATTTGGAATAAACATACCTATACAGCAGTTGTCTAGTTCATGCGTTAAATAATTTGTAATTTGTTTTTTCAATACTCATGTATGTATAAATGAAATTCGCGAATCATAATTAACTTAAGTTTGCTCCTGAAGTAATTTACACAAAATGGGAAAGATAAAATATACCCATTGGAACATTGAAATAGACAAGCGTAAATAATAATAATAACATTAATATAAACAAGTAGAATATGATTATTATTGCAAATTACTCAGGCACGGAATAAATAAATTCAGATAAAATTTTATAAAATAACCTAACCTACCCCATAAAATTTATGATTGCATGAGGTCATATTCTAAACCGAATCAATCAATTAATCAACTACATTGGAGTCAAATTATAAGTTCCATTTTAATTTTCACAAAATTTAAGTTCCATTCATTAATAGAGAACACAACTCGATCATAAAAATATGTACCTAAATAATTAATTGTACTTTTAAAACTAGCATAACATGTAATCGGTGATTATGCATAATATCTGAAAAGAACATTTTTTTTTATTAAAGACTGGATATTGTTTTAGATTTGAAAAATAACGAAATACATGAAAGTGCATGAAACGTCAAAATGGGTAACAAGTTGAATCAAATTATTTCCATGTTTATTTTAAACTAAAATTAAGACTCGTAACTATTTACAAGTTGTCTCTGGTTTAAGGCATACATTGTCAACGACTAATTTCGTAAATAGATTCAGATACACAACATATTTTAGTCACATTTTTTTTTATTCATTAAAATGAGTCAATGACAGATTGCAGCTGGTGTCATTGATTATTTCATCCGCATGTAATCTTAAATTTTATTGAGTATACCTAGGTATCTATTGTCACTCTTTATCCTCACAATTTACTACATAGTACAGTAGGTATGATATAGTCTAGTAAAATCTGTCATTTTGGAGACAAGTCTGGTAAAGTCCTGCATTTTTGATATAATATGCATATTTGGTCCACCAATAAAATTACATAAAATTTAATTCTCAAAAACAGGGTTGGTGAAAAAAAAAAACACCCTAAAACGTTTATTTTGCGTTTTTCTTGAACATCAAAAAAACCATTTAGATAAAAAAAATATAAATAAAAAATTATGTAAAAATGTATATTTTTTGTAAATGCGATAGATAACGAGGAAATCGCGTGCAAAGTTTTTATGTTAGCGCGCAATGGCCTAAAAATCATGCACAGCTTTAAAAATTAATAAATTTTAACTATCTACGAAATATGGCTAATCTTTGCATTTAATTCGTGGACCAAATTTGCATATTATATCAAAAATGCAGGACTTTCCCAGACATGTCGCCGAAATGACAGATTTTAATGGACTAATCACCTAATTGTATTTCAGTCTTTTTTTAGCTTTTTTGTTTATTGAAACATTCGATGCAAAATTTGTTGTGCCTATGACCAGGTATTGGATTAGAGGTAATTAATTTTAATTACATACATACTTTGACACTGATTGACTGAAAGTGATTTGTTTATTCCATCTCTTATTATTTATGAAAATGCTACCGTATACCATGCCGATAATCCCACTTATCACAAGAGACTTAAAAGTTCTGGGTACGCGAGTAACCCATGCATACATGTTTCTTTGCTAGTTAGAAAACGTAGGTATAGTTATCCCAAAGTTATAGTGCGGTTATAAAACACTAGTCGCAGTTGGCTATAAAAATTGATTGACAGATCTCAGGTTAGTATTGTAAATATTAAGTAAAGACGAGTTTGACTTTCTCACCGAGGGTTCCGTACCTTGCCAAATGTCAAGCAGAATTGTTCTGGACAATCTCAGGTCCGTGGGGCCGTTCAAGTATAACATAAGCAGATTTATTACAATTACTTACCCCCCATCCCCCTTGTCAGAAAAGTAAGCAAAACCCTTACCCCCTCCCCCCATGCTTACGTAAACATTTTTCAATTAATGTATTGTTTTTTTTAATATTATAGTTATAATGTTGCCATTCGTGTAAAAAAGTAAATAACTACCGATGACGTAATCTTCATCTAGACTCCCCTACCCCTCATGACATCCAAAATATGCAAAGCAAAGAATCCCCCACCCCCCAATAGTGCTTACGTAATACTTGAACGGCCCCCGTTTGCGTAAAATACAATGGCGTCGAAAAAAAAAAAAAATGAAATCTGGACTTTCCAGTTTTCACGTATTTCATCAATCATGGAAGTTTTAATTATTCGTTTTTAAAAATTTACAATATCGATGATGCTGAAATGTTACTGCAAATGTAACTCGAATTATTCTACCCAAAATTGGATTAGTAAGGTTTTTTTTGGGATAATCATAATAATAACTGTTTTGAGACCCCACATAACAATAAATTATAACTTGAATTAATGCAGTTTTCGTAACATATTTTTTTTTTTTTTTTTTTTAGTTTAAGACGAAATGGAAATAATGAAAACGAAAATTCATATCTACCTCACGTTTTAAAATTACGAAAATTATTTCAAAAGAACAACAGATCCCTATGTGAAATCAATGAAAAAAAAAATTGGTGAATTTCGATAATATTATTTTTATTAAATATTTCGAAATGTCAATGGCGACCCCACATGTATGTTACTGCAAGAAAAAAATTATCTTTATATAATATATAATTAAAGCATAGCCAACTACAATACTTTAAAATTCGAATGTGCATGATTTTTTTATTTTTTTTACGTAAAACAGTGCTTGAAGAACAAAAGTAATTTTTTTCTATTTATACAGGGTCGCTCATTAGTGCGTCAAAGGTCAATATGGCCTTTAGTAAATCAGATTGGAGAATTTTTTTTATGAGAATGATACAGTATCAAAAGACGCATATTTTAAAAATAGTTTGACTATACAGGGTGAATCACTAAATCGGAGCACGTTCCAACATATTTTTTTTAATGAAACACCCTGTATATTAATTGGTTTTTCATAATCTACTTAAAATTGTCTTTTCAATGATACAAAGATTTTTGGGTTTGGATGTTGCATTGTTGAGTTAATAATGAAAATGTAAAAAAAATCGTCGCAACAGGGTTTGGCTTTTTAGTTCAATGCACGAGTATTACGATTAGTTGAGATGAAATATTTAGTAGTTATGCTGCCAACGGATGTACTAAACCTAAAAAATAATAAAATCATAATTTTATTATACAGGGTGTTTTTTACGGTGCAGTCAATTGAGCAACCTTCAAAGAGCGATTTCTCCATTTTTTCAAATGGAACACCCTGTATATTATTGAATTTTTGGAATGGTGACTTAATTCTGCCTAATGTTTCTCTATAATATTTTATACCTAAACCTCATAATTTCAGAGATATTTCACTTTTTTCATTATCCAACTAATTATTTGATCCAGTGTGCTTATCGGTCAGATTTGGTAAGTTGAGACAATTAAAACGTAAATAAATAAATAGATGGTCAAAGTTTAATATCGTTTACTATTTAAAGTAAATGTTCAAAGTGTCCTCCATTGTGATTGGAACACATTGTCACATTTGCACCCTTGACAGAAAGGATCTATGCACTCTTTGTAACATCTCAACGGAAACTGTTTCAAATGCATAGATTATACGTTGCCTCATGTCGTCTGCTGTAGTTGGAGGAGTCTTGTATACAAGATTTTTTATGTGGCTCCATAGAAAAAAATCGAGTTTCGTCAAATCTGGCGATCTAGGTGGCCAACTGATAGGACCACCGCGACCTATCCATCTATCTCCGAATTGTTGATTCATGGACCCTCTGACAGTTAACGCAAAATGTGCTGGAGCACCATCGTGTTGGAACCACATATTTTCCCTTAAAACAGGAGGAACGTTTTGCAGAAGCCGAGGTAAATCATGTTGCAAGAAATACAAATATTGTGCACCATTTAAACGCTCATGAAAGAAATGTGGTCCAATTAAAAAGTTTCCCATAATACCACCCCAAACATTTACTGTCCATTGTCTCTGCTTATCAACCGATCTCAGTATTTTTGGGTTTTCAGTTGCATAATGATGAAGATTATGACGGTTCGGGTACCACTCTGAGTAAATGTCGGTAAATAACACTTTTTGGAAAAAGTTAGGTGTTATCCTTTCAGTTTCCAATCTCCATTCCCAAAATGTCCTTCTAGTCTCGAAATCGGGCTCCAACAGTTCTTGATGAAAGGAGATACTGTAGTCATGATATTTATTATTTTTCAATATCTTGCTTACAGTAGATCGTGGTACATTAATTTCTTTTGATATTTTTGTCGAACTAGTAGATGGCTCTTCAATTATTGATAATAGTACATTCAAATTTTCTTCGTCACTTGTTCTCTTTTTCCTTTCACATTTCTCATAACTGACATTTCCCGTCCTAGTGAACCTTTCCTTAAGTTTTTCCAAACTGCTAACTGAAGGTTGTCTTCTATTAGGATATCTCTGTGCATACATTCGCTGAGTTAACAAACAATTTTGTTCAGCTGATCCCATAATGAAAATCATGTCAACGAGTTCGTTTTTCTCAAACTGCATAATACCGACTTAACTAAAACCCCTAGTAATATGTGACAAGCAAAAATTGTTCAGGAAAACTACGAACCGAATCAAACTGGTATGATACGACAATGACAATAATGCAAAAATAATTGTAACAGTCACTAATACAGCACGCTTAACGTATTAAATTATTAGATGTATTAGACGCATTACGTATTCATTTATTATTTGCTTGTGCCAACTTGTCAAATCTGACCGATCAGCACACTAGATCAAATCATGAAAAACAAATAATCAGCTAAAAATAATGAAAAAAGTGAAAAATCTCTGAAATTACGAGATTTAGGTATAAAATATTATAAACATTAAGCAGAATTAACGCACCATTCCAAAAATTCACTAATATACAGGGTGTTCCATTTGAAAAAATGGAGAAATCGCTCTGAAGGTTGCTCAATTGACTGCACCGTAAAAAACACCCTGTATAATAATGATGATTTTATTATTTTTTAGGTTTAGTACATCCGTTGGCAGCATAACTACTAAATATTTCATCTCAACTAATCGTTAATAGTTTAAATTTATTGTATTTAATAATATTTGAATAAAATGAGTAATCGTAGTTGCTGTGTTGTTGATTGCAAAAATACCAGTAGAAAAAGTGAATGCAAGTAGTGATGGGCACTATCGAATAAAAACTATCGAACTATTCGATAGTTCACTACTATTCGAATTATTCGATAGTTGAAAAGTATTCGAATAAAAATAGTAGTTACTATTTTTATTCGAATAAAAAAGTAATGAATAGTTTTAGTAACTGAAAGTAGTTACTGAAAATAGTAGTTACTTTTTTTATTCGAATACTTTTCAACTATCGAACTGAACGTTGGAGTCGTGGTTGGAATGGGTAAATGATACGTTTGCGCATTGTCTACTACTTCGCTACTTCCTCGTAGCAGAGCCGAATAATATAAACAATTCTATAATTATTAGACGTTATCAATACATACATACATACTTTAAAAACATAATTTTCTATGGCACCAATTTATACTAGTTAAATATGAGGCAAAATAAAATGCAAATAAAGAATTAATAATTTTTAAATTAGTGTAGTGATGATTTGAGTCATAAATACTTAGGTACTATATGTTTGTACTGCGTACTTATAATTACCCAAAAAAAAAAAATAATAATAAGTGCAGAAACATATAAAAAAAAGTAGTTAAATGTAAAAATAAAAAACTCTTTATTCGTCGCCCTCTAACAAATACCTGGATAAGAACAACAGATGTTTCTAAAACACTTATTTTAGTTCAATAACAATAAAGTACGTATAGCAATAAATAATACAAAAAAAGATCGCTTACCTAAGTAAATAATAATTTTATCAAAGTAATAAGAATTAGAAACCATGTTTCAAGTCGAGGTTATTTATTATTTTCAGCATAGCCTGTTTGTTTTTTATCCATACTAGCATATTAATCGTATATTTGTCTGTTGGTATACACGTTCGTATCAGTATATTTGTATGTTAGTATGGACCGAGCGATTGGATAACCGTCTGCTGCCTGACTATCGTGTAATTGAAAAAAATAGTAATTACTAAATTCATTCGAATGAATTCATTCGAATGAATTGAAAAAAATAGTAATTACTAAATTCATTCGAATGAATTCATTCGATAGTTAAAAGTATTCATTTAGTAATTATTCGATAGTTCAATTTATTCGATAGTGCCCATCACTAAATGCAAGTTTTATAAATTTCCAACTTCGAAATTTAAAATAAATCAAAGACTAAAGTGGATAGTTGCAGTAAGAAGGTGCAAGTAAGTAGTGCCATAACCTTACTTTCAGTAATAATAATAACAGAAAATAATATTTTAAGACAAATCGATAAATTTGGTAATTTTAGGGGACACGCTAATATTTTATTTAAATCAATAATAGAAAAATTGAATTATTTAATTTTTAATATTTATAAAAGCTCCCTTAGAATACTTCTTCTTATTAGCAAACTGTCGAGGACTTGGTTTCCCCATAGCTGTTCTGTACTTGTCTTTGAAGCACTCTCCTTATGATTAATAAAAAAAATTAAAGCTGTAATGTGTTTACATATTGTGCTTTGATTGTAAACACAATCACAAAAGGTATCAGTAACACATCGAGCAGCATTCATCTATAAAAAAATAGAAAAAATAAGTTTTCGTTCATTTATTATTTTTAATTGATAGTACATACATTTGAACAACTTTTACTTACTTTTAATGAAGTTTTGTAAGGTGTCTTATGAACGCTGGTTTGACTAATTACTCTGCATTTAATCAAATAACTCTGGTTATTTTTTCGATGTTCTTCAACATCACGTACATGCTCTGCATCAGCTAATTTTTTTTCTTTCATTTCAGTGTCGGGTTGAAACTTAATTTGATTACTTATTGCTTGAAACCCAGTTTTGATGATAACGTCCATTTTTTTCTTATAAAAATAAATTAAAAAGTAATATTCAAATAAATATTTCAGTATATTGTTAATAAATAAACATTTTACAATATCTTCAAGATATACTTATCTAATTATGTCCTTATTTTTATTCCTTGTTTTTTTTATTAATTTTTGGTCTCTGTTATGCTTTAAATTGACTCTACTTAACCTCTTCACAGTTTTAAATAATTTGTTTATTTATTATATACTTACATTTTTTGTTGTACTCCAGTAAATATAAATCAGCAACTAATTTTGTTTATCACTGAGCATTTTTTCACATTTTATATATTTTTTATTTTAAAAAATTTGTTATTGTTAAGTCCCATAAATGTACTGAGTACTGAGTAAATAGCGTCCTTTAGTTCATACTTCTGGTGGCGCTACCGTCACGCACCAAGCGAATCGCGAGAGCGGTACTCTGTGTGTTAAAAAGAGAGCAGTCGGACGCGTGAAATGGAAGATAAAATACACTCAACATACAGCGTTTAGGTGCAGTGAACGAAAAGCATGTGTACGCTGCGCCGGCGCGGGTATCGAACAGTCTGTTCAAGTCTGCTTTCGGCCGACCAGGTGGAACTCGAACAGTAAAAAATGTTTACGAAAACGCAGAACATTTAAAGGATGCCTGGAATGTATTAAAGACTCTGTAGGAAATGATTATCATAGATATAACTAAGCTGTTATGTGACTGGGCTATCTAAACAATGACAATTTAAAAAATTGGTTTACTTTTTTGGTAAAATCATATGCGTCACTGTGAAATTCTTTTTGATGATTACATGTTCTTCATTTTGTGAACCCCTTCGTATTCGACCACGAGCCGCCACTGCATGATATAAATACATTTTTCTTTCACGATAGAAGATATTTTTGAGTACGCTGGACATACTTCAAACTTATTAAAGGAGCATTTTTTGCATTCGTATTCGTTAATGTATAAAAATAAAATAAAAATTAAAAATTTTTAGAAATAAAGTTTCGCTTATTATTAAAGGACACTACCACGATTCTTTTTATAAATTAAATTTAGAATTAAAAGTTTATAGTTTTTTTTTTAATCGTTCTATTCAGTATTTAATGATATTTTTGTAATTTTTTGTGATTATTCTCCAATGCATACTTAAACAAATTTTTTTAAAAACGAAATTATTATTTTTCATAAAAATACTGAATAACTATACAAATATTAACTTACGGGAACATGATAATCGATCGATTCGGAATTTAATTTTGCATCCAGTACGGGGTGTTCCAGTTAAAATAAAAAGTTGTTGCAGTGTGAAGTTCTTCAACTTTATTATATTTTTTTGTACCTTGCCGGATCATGTTATATTTACCTTTATATAAACGGAGAAATCGAATGGTGTAGTGAAAGACAGTGTTTTATTTATTAAAATAAGGACGTTGGTATCAATTTCCCATGTAACCGGAAGTGCTGAAAAATTGAAAATAAAATGTATTAGAGAACAAGATAAGTTGTTTATTTAATAAAAAAATAAATTTAAATTTTTTTTTTGATATTGTTACGTAATTTACAATGTCACGTATTTTTCTCTCAACACTTTTATTAAATTAACTCTATAACAACAACGATTCGATAACTATTTCGATAACAACAACAACTCAATAGCTTTTTCGCTTTTTAATCGCTTTTCTTCACCTCGAACTTCTCTCTGTCACTCTCTTCTATCAAAAACTGTCCAACGCTGTTCCTTATATAGTATGGACGTTTCTCGGTGATTCTCGAAACATCTAGCAACTCTCGAACCTTCTGGAACGCGTCATAGATACTTTTTATTCAACTTTCGCAGTCGGCGAATGTCAACGTCATTTAAAATGACACGTCCGTCACACTGCTCCCCCTCTAGCGCTGATCGTCCCGATCAGTTTCTTCCACTGTTTATGGAGCCAACCGGTCGAGGTGTACAACTTTCATCTTCAATTTGGGGCCTCGTTGTATCCTGTAGACGACATCGTTTATCCGGGTAATTACTTTGTACGGGCCCTCCCAATTCCATTGTAATTTAGGGCACCTTCCTTTCTTGCGAACTGGGTTATAGAGCCATACACGATCGCCCTCCCTGAATCCAGTGGAATTCGCTCGCTGATCGTAGCGGGTCTTCATCCGGTCACTTTCGAATTTTATTCTCGGTCTTACGGCTTTATGGATGGTGTTTAGCCGCTCGCGTAGTTTAGACACATAATCATTCCTGGACAGCGAAGAATCTTCAGGTCGGCCAAACATCAGATCAGTAGGTAGTCTCAGTTCTCTCCCGAATAGCACACAGCAAGGGGTCTGTCCGGTAGTCTCGTGTTTGGATGTCCCATAGGCCAGAAGAAATAAGGTAATGTGGCGATCCCAGTCGGTCTGATGATCGTTCACGAACATCCTCAGGTTGTTTTCTATAGTCGCATTAAATCGCTCTACCATGCTATCAGACCGGAGTCGTTCTAGTTTTCCTTATTTCCATCAATTCACAAACTCGTTGGAATATTTCTGATTCAAAATTTCGGGCAGTGTGAATCTCCATAGGAACTCCATATCGGCTAATCCAGTTGTTTATTATTGCCTCCGCCACGGTGGTTGCATCCTGGTTGGAGATTACATAGGCTTCCGGCCACATGCTGAAGTAATCCATTACAACGAGGATGTAGCGGTTGCCATCTTCAGTTCGTGGAAAGGGACCAGCGATATCCATATTTCGAATGGCGCTCCGACGTTATACTGGTGCATCTTTCCTCGTGTCCTGGTTCTCGGACCTTTGTTGGAAGCACATACTTCGCATTTTCTACACCACTCTTCCACATCCAATCTAGCATTCACCCAGTAATACCGTTCACGTATTTTCTTTAATGTCTTCTTCACCCCAAAATGTCCACCTCCAGTCCCAGCATGCAGCTCTTTTATTACTTCTTTCGTCTTTTTCTTGGGCAACACAACTTGTAGTCGCTTCTTGGTCTCGTTCGGACTTTCCCAGATTCTTTTAAGGACTCCATTCTCGAGCTTTAAGGAATCCCATTGGGCCCAATAACATTTCGTAGTCGTGCTAAGGGGGCTTACGTCCGCCCATTTTGGTCGAGATTCTCCTGTCTCTTTCCATTTCATGATAGGCCCTAGGCCATCATCGGTTCGCTGTTCCTCCATCAACACTGTGTCTTCCCAATTCTCTTGTCTCTCCACGGTGGTATGTAGGCATGGAACTTGTTCTAACCCTTCTTTTCGTTCCACAGAAGAACAATGTTTGCAATTCCGTGGGCATGGTCGTCTTGATAAGGCGCCGGCATTACCATGGTGTTTTCCTGGCCGATGTTCAATTTTGAAATTGTACTCTTGTAAACGCTGTAACCATCTGGCCACCTGTCCTTCAGGGTTTCGGAATCGCAGCAACCATTTAAGAGAAGAGTGGTCAGTTCTCAGCAGGAATTCTCGCCCATATAGATATTTGTGGAAATGTTCTATAGTTTTTACCGCGGCCAATAGTTCTCGGCGGGTCACACAATAGTTCTTCTCGGGCTTTGACGGTGTCTTGCTAAAATATGCGATTACTTTTTCTTTACCATCTTGAACTTGGGAAAGAACCCCTCCTCCAATACCCACATTGCTCGCATCAGTGTCGACAATGAATGGTTTTCCAAATTCGGGATAAGTCAAAATCGGAGTGTTAGTCAACTTATTTTTCAGAACTTGGAAAGCTTCTTGACAGATGTTCGTCCAATCAAAAGGCACTCCATTCTCGGTAAGTCTGTGCAAGGGGCGAGCCACATCCGCAAAACCCTTCACGAATCTTCTGTATAACGAACACAATCCTGAGAAACTCCTCAATTCGTGCTGATTCGTTGGTTGCGGCCAGTTACGAACTGCCTCGGTCTTGTCAGGATCTGTACCAACGCGTTTACTTGATATGACATGGCCTAGGTATTTCACTTCACTTCTAAACATCGCACACTTTTTGGGATTTAAGTTTAGTTTTGCTGCTGTGAATTTCTGAAGTACTCTGCTTAAATTGGCGAGATGGTCTTCAAACATTCGCCAAGGCACAATGACGTCATCCAAATAGACCAAGCAGATTTCCCAATTCAATCCTTGTAAAATGGTCTCCATTAATCTTTCAAAGGTAGCTGGTGCGTTGCATAGACCGAAGGGCATGACATTGAATTGCCAGATAACGTTCCCAGTAGTAAACGCAGTATTTTCTTTGTCTTCAGGATGCACTTCGACTTGCCAATATCCGCTCTTTAGGTCCAACGTCGAGAACCATTTAATTTCGCTCGACAGACAATCTAACGTCTCGTCGATTTGTGGCAAAGGATAGCTGTCTTTATGTGTCACTTCGTCAATCGTCGATAATCAACACAGAATCTCGTTGATCCGTCCTTCTTACGTACCAAAACGATAGGGGAGGTCCATGGACTTTTCGATGGATCTATTATCCCTTTCTCGTGCATGTCTTTGATCAATGAGTCGACTTCTCGTTTGGCCCATGGTACTCGTCTGCGTGGTTGTTTGATAGGTCTTGCATTTCCTGTGTTAATTCGGTGGTACGCTAAATTAGTTCTTCCATAATAGGTGTCGTCAATCGCAAAGACGTTCTGATACGTTCTAATTAGATGTTCTAGTTTTCGAGTTTCATCCTCAGTAAGATGTTCAGTTGCCTTGTTGATTAATTCTTGTAATACTTCTGGCAGCATCCCGTTTTATTCCCTTTGTTCTTTAACTTGGTCTAAATGATTGATGGTGGTGACTGGTTCTAATGTCCCTACTGGTGTTCCTTTCGTAAGTTTTTGTTCGAAGCCTTTCAGATTGACAACTCTGATTTGTACCACAGTTCTTCCGACAAGGATCGCCTTCTGCCTCAATTCTTCGTTGTCTTGCTCTAGGACTCCAGTCATTTCATAAGGGACATTGTCCTCTATTGTAATTCGAGCAACAGCTTCGGAGTGCCCAGGTAAAACTCGGTCTTCAGCAATGACAACCCGTAGTGTTCGTTGATCAGCCCCGTTTCTTTCTAGTGGTAGTTCTTGATTTCCTATTCGTAAACATTTTATTCCCATGTCTAGCTGGATTCGGTGTCTTTCCATGAAGTCGAGTCCCAAAATGATGTTGTCGGTGATATCGACGACCAGCACTTGTTGGTATAGGCTTGCGTCTCCAAGACCGATCACCACTTCGCATTCTCCATGGAACGATGTTGTTTCCCCTGTCGCAGTGGTTAATACAGCATTTATTGTTAGCGGTCGAATCCTCCATTTACCGATTATTCGAGGGTTAACTATCGTTCTTGATGCGCCGGTATCCACTATCAGTTTTAACTTCCTGCCGTCCACAAAACCATCCACAGTAAGTGAATTATCAGTGGTTTTTTTCGATACGGAGATGATGATTGGGGCTTGGGGACGCAAAGCCGACTTTCGCCCCGTAAGGCCGGCTATTCTTAGTTTCCCTGCTTGCTTCCTTTGGCGGCTGACGTCTGTCTTCTTCCAGATGGACAGCCGCTGCTCAAGTGCCCCGTACCTCCGCAATTCCAGCAAGTAAATTCTCTCTTTCTTTTGAGACAATCGCGTGAAAGATGCCCCTGTTTGTCGCAAGTCCAACAGCGTGGGCGCTCACTCATCCCTTCTTTCGGTTTTGGAGACATTACTTCTTTAGCTATTTTAACAACTTCTTGTCGAAGTAACTCGCTGTCGTCATCAAAATTGAAACCAGCCTGTCGAACTCTAACATGTCCTTTGGATGCTTGTTTGGCTGCTTCATATTCCAGTGCGTGCGACAAAGCTTTGCCTGCGGTTTTATGTCGAGACATGCGCAGGGCTTGCTGTATTTCGACATCTCGCACTCCATCGACAAACATTTGGGTAGATAGCTGGTCTGTAAAGTCTTGAGGGGCACTAGGATAAGCTAACCGCGCAAGCCTTCCGACGTCCGCTTGGAATTGTTGGAGGCTTTCGCTGCTACGTTTACTTTATAACTGCGCCTGGTACATTTGTTGTAGGTGTTTATCACCATAGCGCATCTCTAATCGGTCCACCAGAATTTTAAAATCGTTTTGTTGCATTTCTGGTATACCTTGCAGAACGTCTAGAGCTTCCCCACGTAGCGCTATGATCAGGGCAGTGGCTTTCTCCGTTTCGTTCCACTCATTTGCCTTGGCAGCAGCGTCAAATTGTTTAAGATAGACTGACCAAGAGATATTCCCATCGAATGTTGGTGGCTTTATTCTCGACATTCTTACATTTCCTTCTTCGCTTTTGTTTAGTTTTGAGTACTCTTGAACGTTCAGATTGGCCTTCATATCGTCTAACTGCTTTTGAAACTTTTAGTGTACTGCCTTTACTCTTCTTGAACTTCTACTCTTACTTCCTTTATCTCTTCTTGAACTTCTACTCTTACTTCCTTTAACTTTTTTTTCAATTCTTCTTGCTCACTTTTTATTGCTCTTATATCTTCGATCAATTTCTCTTGACCTGCCTTAATTTCTTCTTGACCTGCTTTAATTTTCTTCCTTTATTCTTTCTGACCTGCCTTCATTTCTTCCTTCATTTCCACCTTCAATTCTTCCTGACCTGCCTTCATTTCTTCCTGGCTTGCCTTCATTTCGTCCTAGCCTGCCTTCATTTCTTTAAGCATATCCATCAAAAATTTCATCTGCTCCTCCATTTTTGCTGCTTGACTTCTTGCAACTGGCATAAATCCCACTCCTGACACCAATTGTTATGTAATTTACAATGTCACGTATTTTTCTCTTAACACTTTTATTAAATTAACTCTATAACAACAACGATTCGATAACAACAACAACTCAATAGCTATTTCGCTTTTTAATCGCTTTTCTCGAACTTATCTCTGTCACTCTCTTCTATCAAAAACTGTCAAACTGTCCAACGCTGTTCCTTATATAGTATTATGGACGTTCCTCGGTGATTCTCGAAACATCTAGCAACTCTCGAACCTTCTGGAACGCGTCATAGGTACCTTTCATTCAACTTTCGCAGTCGGCGAATGTCAATGTCATTTTAAATTACACGTCCGTCACAATATATTAACGACTACGAATGTTTAAAATTATTTTTTTAATGGGACTGATATAGCTATTGTAGTACACCACTAAATCATAAAAATTGAATATAATCACACGAAGATTTTGCTACCTCCATTGGTGTTAATAAACACATGAATTACGCACAAATGGTGTTGTAAAGTAATGTATCTTATTATTTATACTTATACTACAAACAGATTCTGTTTGTTCCAGTCGCTACCTCTCGTATGTGCGACTTGCAAGAATTGCTTTTGCATAAAAATTTTACAATTATAATAAATTTGATATAATAATCGACGTTTATTTTGTTTTGCGGGGATACAAGTTTTAGTTGGGACAACGTTTATATGTATTTGTTATAAGACTTAGTGCATTAAAAGTAGCAGTGGTTATAGTTTAGTTTTATTTACTTTTCTCACTTTTTACAACGTTAAATAGACATTGTTATATTTAAAGACACAAAGACAAATATCAACTTTTTAAAAATAATATATTTTAATTATTTTGGATAACAAAATAGTGTGGTGTCAGTATCCTATTGTCTCGCCTCGCAACAGCCCTGGGGCGGGATAGATAGTATTTGCTAATAAAAAACGTGAACCTACACGGAGAAAAATGAAGTATTTTTTAATGTAAAAAAATGGTAAAATTTTTATAGTATTTTCACGTCGTTTTTAGTAAAATTTACTACGTTAAAAGTAAATATTATTCCGCTTATTAGTGGACAATACTCTCAACTCATGGGTGAATCATCTTTAGTATTCTTTATTTCAATATTGGTAAATTTTATAGCTGCGAATAGTATTTTTTACTTCCACTGTTATTTACTTTTCTGTGGAGTAAAATATACTTCTTAAATCGTATAAGCGACGTGAGTTGACGTACCTAATGATTACTTCTGAACGGATTGATTTCTACTAATCCGAGTGGCCATCCGCATGCCCCCCATACAAGCCCGTTGCTAAGCGTTGTTGATAATTGCTATGTAATTTAAGATGAATTAAGTAATAAATTTTATATGAAAATCTATTTATTATTTTTATTATCATTGTCATATATATATATATATATATGTTTAAAATAATTCTATAATAACATTCTACTACTATTGTTACATGGTAGTAGTAATAACGGGCTGGGGAGTGGAATTAACTAGATTTTGGAATATATTATACTACTCGGTGTAAGTAAAAATTACTCCATCCTCTAGTATTATTCACTTCCCAGCTCGTTATTAATACTACCATGGAACAGGAGTAGCTGTTACTACTTAAAATAGTTATCCATATATTGACCAAGAATTCTAGTAAAAGATACTACATTAGAAGTAGAATTTACTCCCAATTTTTCTCCGTGTAACTGTAAAAGAGTTTTTTAATTATTTAAATATACATTTAACTCGAATTACCATGTGACGTAAAAAATTTTTGAGGTTTCGAGACTTCGAGTTATTTAATAATACAAACACATATATGTGAGCTAATTTTTGTAAATGTGTATGTATTTATTTCATGTTATAGATAGATAGTTAGAAGGATGGATATAGGTAACAGTTTTTTCCCGCGGACCACTTTTCACTTTTTTTTTTAACTTTTAGTCAGCAAAGTTTTTAATGTACGTCTTGATGACAAGTAATCGTATATAGAAATTAAACTGCCTCCTATACAGCGGCGGATCTAGAACTTAGTTTAGGAGGGGGCGAAAGGAAAAAAATCATTTTATGGCGAGGAAAATAGAATTTTTACGTTTTCTCTATGGTCGCATGTCGATAGTTTTAAATCGCTGAAAATGATATTACGAAAAAAGTAGATGACTTGGTAAAAAAACGACTACATTATAATTATGAGCCTGTTGGACGTGAAAAATATAACATGTTTGATTTTACAATTTTTGTAAAAGTAACAAAATTTAAAAGAAAAAGTTACAAACATCAGTAGTAAAATTTACCAAAGTATGTAATTCACTTTCTACAATTTACCCGCAAAACGTATTTTTTTCTGAAGGTTTCTATAAGCCTTAGAATAAAATGTCGAAATCTTCTGAGAATGATGATCCTGAGAATATTTTTTATAATTTTAGCCGGAAAATTTTCCTAATGTACAGTTACAGGTTTGAAATTGAATAGGTATACACGGAGTTATAAACTTTCCGAAAGTAGCGAATAATTTCATTGAGATAAAAATAAAAATACAAAAAATCAAAAACTTAAGGACGTTGAAATCGTGGTTATTTGGTTCTTTGTACAGTATATTATATTTTTTATACAATGATAGGTAAATGGATGAAAATGATAGGTACATTGAGGAATAACGATTTCGTTTTTCATTCGAGCGAGATAAAAAATTATTTAATTCAATCAATTTGGGAAGGGATCGCGATAAAGAATTTTATTACTTTTCAGTTTTTTATGTAATCTTTACCTTTTGTGACATGAACATGAAGCTTACATAAGAGTCCATATTGATAAATGTTTTAAGCGGTTTGTAGTACATTTTATATTTCTTTTGCAGGTTTACAAAACCACAGACATTTGCCGATTGCATAGGTAATGAACTACCTTTGGGATGGGAAGAAGCGTACGATAGTCACGTTGGACCTTATTATATAAATCATATTAATCGTAAGTTATTGCTGAATTATTATTTGTAAATTTTATTCAATCACTGTTCTGTTGTACAGTGGCGGCTCAGAGTGCTTGAATAGATATACTTAAGAAACACCTAACCAATTCCATCTTTTCCTGACATTCTTAGATTAAATATATTTTTCAAAAGTATTTGGAAAACTGAAGGCTATGTTCAGGTGTTAGGCGTTGGTTGGAGGAAAATAGATTTGACAGTTAAGGAAATGATAGTTGCCGTTAGAAGTTGATTGAAAAGTGTAAGGGATCAATATAGAATGTACAAATCAGTATAGGGAGTTTATTGATTTGGGGTAAGGCTTGATAGATTAGTTTAAGAAGTGAGTGGAAAAGAGGGGGAGGGGTTGAGAATTGGTAGGAAATGAATGGACGTTTGATAAAGAAGAAAATAAATGCTAGTAAAGTTAATGAAAAAGAGGAGTAATTAAAAGCAGCCCTTGGAAGGCAATGAAGAAGAATGTAAGAAAAAAGGCATGGCAATAGAGAGCAGATCCAAAGAGTAATATAGAAATAATAGTAGTAATATAAGGAAATTTAAAATGGCTAAAGGAACGGAGGAGTTTCGAAAAATAATTAATAAGTATAAAGAAACTTAGAAACTTGTATAGGTAGGTAACAAAACTACGGGTGTGAAGGCAGCTTTATACTTACAATACGTATGAAATACACTCTGACATACGTCACTAGAGCAAGTCGAGAGTAACTTCCTCGTACAAAACGATATTATTTCGAAAAAAGGCATAAAAGTTCATAACAGCTGATATTCGCTGAATTATAAAAAGGGAGCAGGGGTGACCACGATTTCATTTAGTTGAGAAAAAGTCCCGTTTGACACTTTCATATACAGTAACTACAGTTTATTCTGCATTTTCATTTATATAGATGTGCAAACCTGTTGCTGCTGGAAGGTAACCTTAGGGAAAATGAGTTTATAAAAGGGTTAATTATTCTGTTATTCTATCAACATTCAAACACCAGTTTTTACTAGAAGTTTTTCTTGTCCTACAATAATTTTTTGTATGTAAGTTCTAGGAGACGTATAAAGTAAGATTACACCCTTAAAATAATTTGTCATAGGGTCTAACGGTTACTTATGGGGTGCGACACCCTTCAATAGTCAATCACCAGTTTTCACTGGAAATTTCTCTTATTTCAGTATAATTTGTGGCACCGAAGTATATAAATGCAAGGATCACTTAATGTAAGATTAGACCGGTGAAATAATTTCTTAGTTATCTAATCATAGTTTACATACAAGTGATGCTTATAGGAATAGAAAAATTCATGAATGCCTTAAATCGTACTGTAGATTTAAAATCGGTTTTCTTAGTTTTCTTCAAAATGCTTATTTAATTTACTCAAATATAAAACATAGAGCACAAATGTCTTGTTATAGGGTTGTACATTTATGATGAGAATACTTTTTACATGCAATACACACATTCTCTGTGAAAGTTTCATTTTTTAGGAGTAGATCTACAAAAACGCTTTAAATAGTCAGGTAGACGTAAATGCCAGTTCTTTGTGATTAAGTTTAATGAAAAGAATTACACGTGTATTGATAAAAATTTTAGGAATGTGTTTGGATATTTAATTGGATTTATTGTAGAGGTACAACGGTGGGGATTACTGAAAATAATGTTTTAGTTTGTAAATTAGCGACAATTAAACACCAATGGTTTCTATTAATATGTAATACGATGATGATGCTGTCTGCAATGAAAAAATTGGGGATGTCGACAAAAAAATGATCGTTGCAGATTGTCTATAAAATTTGGTAAAGGTCTGTTCAACTAAGATTACCTTAAATGAAAACGATCTTGACGAAGGCTAAATAATGCGCAGTTTATAACAGAATCGGTTAACCATCAGACCTTCTGACAAATTGTTTAATGAGTATAATCTAACTATATAGATATGTCTCTTAGAACTTACATACAAAAAATTATTAGGGGACAAGAAAAACTTCTAGTGAAAACTGGTGTTTGAATGTTGGAAAGGTTCCGTACAGAATAATTAACCCTTTCACAAACCCGTTTCCCTAATGTTACCTAACCAGCAGCAACCAGTTTGCACATCTATATAAATGAAAATGCAGAATAAACTGTAGTTACTGTATACATATATGAAAATGCTTTATTTGGATAAAAGTGTCAAACGGGACTTTTTCTCAACTAAATGAAATCGTAGTCACCCCTTTTCCCTTTTTAACTTTTTTATAATTCAGCGAATATCAGCTGTTATGAACTTTTATGCCTTTGTTCGAAATAATATCGTGGTGGTTAGTTAGCTGTCTTTACACCCGTACAAAACTGAGGATATAGAGTGGCACAGCCTTTTCAAAAAAAAGTTAGAAGATCGAGGTAGATTATACTGATAGTAAAGGAAAGTGAACTGATGGGGATTGAAATGGAGGGAATTATAAAAGGAATAAATTCGCTGGCACAATGAGAGCAGGATAAGATACGGGAAAAAAATAAAATTCCAGATGAATGAAAACCTGGGCCATAGTGCTAATTTTATGGGCGTAGCCAGGGCGGGGCGGGGGCGCCTTCCCCCCTAAACCGCCCATTGTCTCTTACGACTTTCTGTTTTGTAAGATTTTTTAAAATTATTTGAGAATAAAATTTAAAGTATCAATCAATTTAGTTTCTTATCAATCTAAAATATTTTTTAATTTTTTAGAAAAATATACCTACTTTTATTTTGTTTTCGAGTTCGACCTCCCACCTTAATAAAATATTAGCTACGGTTTTAGTGCTAATACATAATCATGAATGTCATTCTTCCTAAAAACCATGATAGTGAACAAATCAAAGCAATGTAGAGGGAAAAATTTATTATGTATGTAGAAAACAAAGGCGACATTTCGCCCTAATTTGTAAGGGTTTATTAAGATAATTTTTTTAATTAGTCATAAAACGGAAATTTAAATTCTTGAGCGTGTTGCTGGTGTCCGTTGGCATTCCAGGCAGATATTTTGTGGTTTGGATTAAGCTAATTTGCTAATGACACTTTGTAATATGAACTTCTGTGGATTGCTGTATTAGTAAAGTAGGATTATTTCATATTTTTTTTTTTTGAATTTATATAAACGCACTGGCCGCGAAAGCTGAATGAGAAACGGGTGCGTATGATAGGTACATATTACTTACAAGTAGGGTGTAAGTGGGTAATAGGTGCAGTAGTACAGTACTTTACTACTATCCTGTGGAAAGGATAATTTTTAACAAATTAGATAGATCCAACCAAAACCGTAGCTAGGATTTTGTCGAGGGGGAGGCGAATTTGAAAACACGATAAAAAAGTTTTTTAGGTTGATAGGAAACCAAATTGATATTTACAGTTAAATTGCAATTTAAAAAACTTATTAAAACTACCAATCTTCGAGAATTTCGAGAAAATGCATAGTTGAGGGTGTAGAGCCCCTTGCTCGTCCCCGCAATCGACAGAAGTACTAAATTGATATATGTATACAGTTCATATTTTACAAAAAATCTTTCTAAAACTACTAATCTTTAAGGACTTTGAGAAAATGTTCAGTTTAGGGGGGGGGGGAAGAGTGTAGGGCACCCTGCTCGTCCCTGGTTACGTTCATAGTTCCAACAGAATACCAATCGACAGAAGTGCTGTTGGTTAACAGCGTTTAGTGAATAATTACAGATATAAATTTACTATGTTATAGGTTTGTTAATATAAATAATACCAAATAAAACCATGAGTTGTTGAAACTATTGTAAGTGTGGATCGCGATTTCAAACTTGTTGCAGTTGTTACATATACGTACACCGTTTGTACTATTTTAAATTGTCGCTCTGTTTTTTGTACGGGTTTTGTTGTTTTGAATTATCTATTTTACGTATATTTCCATCAATTTTGCAGATTACGCGTTTTGTCGTGTTAAAAAAAAAAGGTATTTTACTTTTGGAATTGTATTTAACTCTATAGGGCAGGTGTCGTTACCGTTATACATGGTTCTTTTAAGGAATTTGGTTTGGAAATCTTATTCGGATAGAACTAGTTGTCAACTATTTGCACCATAAATTTTCAGAAAAAGGAACCGACAGTCTTGCCATTTTAAGTAAAAAACAACTTTAATGATTGATAAATCTACATAATTATATTTTAATAAAATACAAATTAAATACAAATAAGAATCAAAACGCATGTTGTACACATTCATTCTCTAATTTTAAAATGAACGGATTTTATGCATCTGTCTTTTTTTAAGAATCCACACAATTAGAGGATCCACGACAAGAATGGCGCGCAGTGCAAGAAGCAATGTTAAGAGAATACCTTCAAACAGCACAAGACGTATTAGAGGTATTTTATCATTTAGGTAGTGATCGTCGTAATAAAAAACGCAACATTATTTTTCAGGCAAAAAAAGATATCTACAATATAAAATCACAACGGCTTGTTTTGGCCCAGGACGAATACGAACACTTAAACAATGCTCTTGCCGCATTAAATGCATCTAGGACAAGTCGTACGTATAAATTAAGCATGATATTAATTATACTTTTTGGATTCCGTACTTTAAAAAGAAAAACTGAACCCATATAAAATTACCTTGGTTTTTTTTGGACTGAAGGAATATCTTTTGATACAAATTTGAAAATCAAAAATTAAAAATTGTAACAATTAATTTTGTTACCTATATTTTTTGTAAACTTTTATACTGTACTGTATTTGATAAAGTTCGGAATCTAAAGCGTGCGAATCAAACTCGAACTTGACTAATTTTATTTATTGGTTTATTAGTTTGCTCCTCTTCGAGTAACGTTAGTACAAAGTATGATCCTGATCTTCTAAAATCTGAAGTAGCTGGGGCCAAAAGCAGAGTATCGAGACTTAAAACGGAATTGGAACAAATTCAGAATGAAATGAAATGCACACAAAGAGGAGTAGACGCATTAACAATGTATGTTCACTTTAAAATAGGCTTAGTAACAATTAGAGGAAAATATAAAAAAGTTTTCATACACACTGGAGGTTTCATTTTAAATAATTTTAGTCGTGCATAATAAGTCAACAACCCTTTTCTATGTACCTATTATTAAATGAGTAACGTAGCTTCTTTATCGTTTTTGTTTACAAAATTTAACCATAATTATAAATAGTTATGAAAACATTAAATGATTTTTGCTGATTTTGTAAAATTAAAGTTATTTTCACGTGTTTCAGGGTCGAACAAAAAATTACTTCTCATAGTGGAGGTGGTTATAACATTGGGGAAGCCCAGGCAATCATACAGGAACTTCGAAACATTCAAGTTTCTCTCCAATCGGGCGAAAAAGAAAAGGTGGAATTGATGCAATCCCTTGCAAAGCTTAAGGATGATTTAACACGTTTACAATTATGCGAAAACGATTCTTCAGCGGACGCTTCAACTCTTGATATTTTCCAATATAAATTAAGTACTGCATCTCAAACAGATTTATCTTGTGGTGATGGAACCGTACCTGTCGGCACAAAACTTGCTGAAATGGCTAAGATTAGATTAAAATATGATGAGACCCGTAAAAAGGTACAAAATATACAAAAGAAATTAGCTGATTTAGAAGAAAAAATACAACCTGGTCAGTTAGAATCGGATAAAGACAGATTACTTCTTTTCCAAGAAAAAGAGCAGCTTTTAAGAGAATTAAGAAGTATAACCCCCAGAATGAGGTCAAAGAAAGAAATGTGTGATATACAGGCAGAATGTCAAAAATTAGAACAGGACCTGCATAATGCCCTTGAAGTATCAAATAGGACTATTTCAGATAGGCTACGACTACATGAAGAGAAACAGTTTCTTCTGCAGCAACTGAGAGATGCCCTTAAACAAATGACTCAGTTGGAGTCACAATTAAAAACTCTTTCAGCAAGTACCCTTTCAGTAAGTAGTAGCTCCAGTTTAGGCTCTCTTTCAACAACCAGCAGCAAAGGATCGCTTAGTTCTGGATTAAGTTTTACTGATATCTACGGAGGCCCAAAGACATCAGTAGTTTCTGAGAAGGCTATTGATATGGTTGATTTACAAAAAAGAGTGGAGAAGTTATTAAAAATTAATAACGACACGGCATCTATTTGTACTCCATCACCAAGTCGATCTCAACCATCACTATCTCCAAGAAGTTCATTATCATCAGTGTCTCCTCCCATGTCTCCTATGTATGAAAACATACATTGTCTTTTACCTCCACCATCTTATGAGCAAACAGAGAAGGAAAGAAAACAGAAACACCACAATCAAGAAGAGGAATCTATTATTAATCGCTCGGATAGTTATCTAAATATTGACGGAACTGAATCGACAGATTCCTCTCAGAGGTTACCCATGTATATGGATCCATTTGACACAAATAATGTTTTTAATCAAGAATTCGATTTTAATCGAATTTGTAGATATTTGTCATACAATGACAACAACACAACTGATATTTTGTCTCCAATATCGGAAACACCGCCGCCCCCCCAGATTTTCAATGAGGAGGAGGTTTTACTGCAAGTGTCAAGATTATCAAGGACGTCATCATCTTGTACAAATACTACACGATCGGTTTCAGCTGCGGTTAGTGATGAATCTGTTGCAGGAGACTCGGGTGTTTTTGAAGCGTCAAACCGGAAAAAATCATTGAGATCAAACACGGGATTGTCAGAGCGTCGTCAATCAGCTACTGCAGTGGATGATGTCCACGAAACTACACAAGTACATGTCAAACTTGTATATGTGTTCTCGAAAAATGTCTTAAATGTTTGTGTGGGGAAGGCAAAACATTTAAGTGTTCTTGGAATACCAGATGAAACGCAAATGTAACTATATTTTCACTTATTAGTCTTTAAACCACTGCTTTCAATTTAAAAAGTTTTAAAGTAGAAAAAGGAGACTGTGGTAAATGAATAAACAATTAAAATAGGACTCACCCCAAATTACCACTAATTAATTTAAAACGCGGACACGTGTTTCGCCCACTTCAAACGTGTCCGCGTTTTAAATTAATTAGTGGTAATTTGGGGTGAGTCCTATTTTAGTTGTTTAAAAAGTTTTATTATCAATTACAAGATATTAAAACAAATATAATGTTTTTTTAAGAAATACATTCAAAAATATGCATTTATTGATAAATATTAATAATTATTAATTGGATAACAATCAAATTAACTTTTATTAAGGGATATTGGATTATCTGAAATAAAATTACGTCATTCTTAAACTGTGAAAACATTTTATAAAGAGAAAACTTATTGTTTCAGATACATGAAAATAGCACTCTTGCCTCCTGCACCGGAAAATACTCAAAGTCGAGTTACAAAAATAGTCAAGTGCTCTTCCACAGCTGTAACGTTTGACGATAGTTTCGATCTCGATATTGCTCTAAACAAGTTATATGCCAAAACGTTGCAGATCAGCATTTGGTGCAAAAATGAACCTTCTCCAGAATTATGTTATGTAAGTTTTTAAGTTTATTTTTATTTAAAAAATTGGAATATTTTTAGAATACTTAGTATGCATGTGTTAATTTTTATGTTTTATTATTTATGCTTAACTGAATTATAACTTGTTTCATATTTTGGTAAAACTTCTGTACTACGACCTTTTCAAAAACTTGTCCTTTTTCTTTTGGAAATAGTTTTATGTTACCTTAATTGTATCAACAGGTTATAACAATAGCTGGGCACATTTTTATTTCAGTAGGTTCTATTCCATCTATATATTTTTCAAAGAAATCCAATATGAGTAATTTTGCACTGGTGCGGTGTAAAACCGAATACTGACAAATTTATCGGAATAGTTTCTGTAGTAAGGGAAGTGGTGTATTGCTTTGATTCGGGATAAATCGGCACAATTCGTTAATGTTCGGTTTTGCACTGCAGTGCAAGCATTTGAAGACGCCACAACAGTTTGTAGATAAAATTATTGAGTTTTAATAAAAAATGTTTTCTGTTTTTGTTTTAACCTTTAAATTAAAAAACAAATTCAAAAAAGTAAAATTTTTTGTATACTACTAAGAAATATTTTTTTTTTTGTTAGGGTTATACGCAAATAAGTTTGGCCGACTTTAATCCACAACACCTGTCGCAACGATGGTATAACATTCTCAGTTTGACGTGCCTCATGGTGGAATCGAAACTACTTTCAAAGCAACATAATAGTACAGATAATTCTTGTGTAAATCTGTCTCGACTTTGTGCAACTAAGGAAGAAAGTTCAGACGATTCTACCGTTATTTCATCTCAAACTTCAACATTGACTCGAAATCAAGAATTAAAAAATATTAATTTAACCTCTAAATTAGATTTTCAAGAGTTAGTCAATTGCCTTGAAAATACCACTGGCTATACTAGTGAAGATTCTGATAGTGATAAAAATAATGACGATATAGAAGAGGACGCAGAAGATGTATGTTTAAATGATAAGTTGGATATAGTTATTGAAGATTTTGTTGCTGAGTGTAAAATGGAAGATAAACAAACAAATACCGAATGTACATTTTACCCCGAACATTTAAAACAAATTAAGCTAATGAAGTCATGTTCTAATTTTAATGACGAACAATTGGGTGCCATTCGAAGGTCACAAACGTTTTCACCAAGTGTAGCCGTTTCAAAAGGACACTATAGTTGCAAATTGAATCGAAGTGACAGTGATAGTGCGATGCCATTATATCGAAAAGGATGTAATCCCTTCCAGCGAAATTCCGTTGAAAGACGTTCGTTGCGTTTTAGAAAACAGTCAGGTTCATTATTAGCTTTATCAAAATGTAAGTCAAGTAGTCATGTGCCTCCTCCGGTTCGGACATCTCTTGATCTGGAGCTTGATCTTCAAGCACAACATACTAAGTTGGACAATCTTAACAGTGAATTGCAGATGTTAAGGGACTTACGAGATAGATTGGAAGTTGCAAAGGAAAATGGTGATACAAAAACAGTCACGTGGCTTATGGAAGATACAGGATTTCAAAATGTGATGCTTCAGGCTGAAAAATACCAAAAGGGTAAAACGCCAGAAGAAAAAAGGATTGAAAAAATGTTAAGAAAAATATCCAGGGAGATTTACAGACTGAGGAAAAGTAAAGCTGGCAATGGAAAACCTGATATGATATCATTTAAGTGAGTATTACTTATAGAAAAGATATTTACTTCCACTTTTATTACTTTTACAAGGTACCTAATCTGAAAACTTCAATATATAGTATTTTAATTTACTTTTATAGGCAGGCATAAGTATGAGGCGTGCGAATGATCAATTTAGTTGCTGTTTGGTGAAAAACTATTTAAATTTTCTCCTTTTACATCCCTAAAAAGTCATTAACTGCTCTTGGTGAACAGCTGAGTAGTAATTAGGGTCATGTCCTTATACTGGGTGTTTCCTTAAGGGCATATCTGTCATATCTAGGAAAGTATTTGGTATAGAAATGAAAGGTAAAAAAAAACATGGTCATAAAAAAATTAACAAAAAAATATTTTTAAGTTCCCCATTTTACCGCAAGGGGAGCAATTGATAGGGTGATTCATAAAATTCTAGATTTCCCCGAAAATTCTCATATTAAAGTATAACTTTAATAACATCATTATAGTGCTTGAAAAATTCAGCATAAGTTTTGTCTCAATTTGCAATAATAACAGTTCCTTTGATTTTGCCACGAAAATTTAAATAATATGGCATAATTTTTATATCACAAACCGCAATTCCATATGTTTGTCCGCTTTAGAGTTATTGCTATTTTAGTAATTATTTTTTTTATGAATTTCTATACCCTATATTTCCGAAATATGGGCGGTGGCCATCATTAATAAAACACCCGGTACAATTATAACAAATACTATCGGAAATACAGTACTTTTAGCAACTTATTCTGTAGTGTATAATCATTGTTACTTTTCTTGGTTTTCTGGTTTTCTTAAAACATTACATGGAGTTGGAAAAAATTGGTTAACTTTGTTTAAGCTTTTGCACAGAATGTTTTTTCATTCAATTATAGTATGATAAAATTCATACTATTGTAGAATTTCTTCTAATACCTCTTCTTCTATTTACTTGAGTTCTTGAGGAGGTTATAAAGGGAATCTTTCTTTTTACCTTATTCTAGCATGAAAAATGGAAGGGGCAGTCCATCCATCATTAGCTTTTGACGACTAAGAATATTTATTATTGTTCGTATAATTAGTTTGCTTGAATTTGTTTATATTTATGTACAGTTTTGTTTGTAAGATATTTCTAAAATTTACTATTTCTTTTATAGAGAAAAAATGGCATTTTTTACTAAAACAAGCCCAGATGTACTTGTATTATCAACAGAAGAACCTGCTATTTTACCTAAAGAAAATACCACTTCTAACGAAAATAATTTATCTCAGAGGATAGATGCAGAAACCAGAAACTCTGAAGAAAACACTGACGAACAAGAGGAACAGCGATATAGCTATGTAGTAGATCGAATGTTGGGGGTGGAAGTATAAGTAATCCGGTATTATCCCATTGTCATTAACTTGCTACTACAACTGCTGTTTTGCAATGTGTCCTACCGTGTTCTAATATAACACCAGAGAGTTATCAGTTAATACAAAACAGGTATTATAATGTCGCTGATTTATCCTTTAGTTGAAGTTTTAAATAAATGCCCTGCATGACCAGGCAAAAAATATGTAAGAGTGGAATATGCAATTTTGATATTTCATAACATCTTATCAAATACAAGTTTTATTTTAATATCAAGGAGTTCTCAAAATTTTGTGTTATGGATATGTACATTCAACTATTATTAATTGAATTTACAAGATTATTTAAACAAAGTAACTGTATTTATTGGCATTTATCTACGAATTTGGTTGGAATATGTAATATGAGACCTATTAAACATGCATCATATTTAAACATTCCGTACATATTACATTATCAGGTAAATGTGACAGAAAAAATTCGGACGAATAAAAAGAAATTGAATTCAAACCGACATTACTGTGCTTATTATATATTTAAATTTTTCATAATTATGTACTTACGGAAAATAACATACATATTTATTGTTATTAACATTGTGCAAAGAGGTAGTGTTCAAAAACATGTGTTTTACTAGACAAATGGACCGAACCCATTTTCTGTGGTAATCTTATGATTAATTCAGGTAAACACAGAAAGTAATGTAATACAGTACCAGAGTGAAGAGAAGGATTGTTTTCTTCTACAACTGCAATTAAAAATATGTAATACTGGCACATAGACATAGGAAGCGGGTAGGGTATGTAGTTTAAATTGGGCAAAATTAAGAGTAGCGAAATTTATTATTACGAGGTAAATGTTTAAATCAATTCTTATTAACAACCTATACAATGTATTTAATTTGAAGTAACTAGGATATTCAGATAGATACTGTCTACATAAGGAGTTCAAACATATTTTCCAGAAAAATATATTGTTATCAGAGACTTGGCACGAACTAGACTTAAGATACTATAATTAAAGTGGTATGAAGAAATGAGTTCAAACTCCTTCGCGTGCTTAATATTAAATAAGTACGAAATTATAATATACATATAACGACGTAAACTGACAGAGGATGAGGTTTCGTACGCGATTGACTTTGCCATGATAACATTAGCATTAGCCCTCCCTGCCTACTCATGATTACACTTTTGAGCGTGAATTTTTTACCAAGCAACATAGGACATGTTAATGCATTTTTAACTCCTGTTTAGTCTTCCGCATATTTAATACTCTTATATTGCTATACAGGAGTTCATGGGTGTGCATATTAGGAGACTATTTATGAACGCTCTTGATTGCCACATCCAAACTATGACTTGAGTGTTGTCAAAATAAAAATAGAGCTAGAGGTATCTTTGGTTTCTGTTGCTTTCTTTTCGTTTAACTCATTTCCAATGTGTTATATACTCTATTCTATTATCATTATGACCAGACCATGCCAATACGTAACCATTTAAAGCCAAGGCAGTAGCAGTACACTACTAAGAGTGGCAAAAATAACGTTGCTGGAAAAACGATGCATTAGTTAGAGTAAATTTAATATGTGATTTTAATTTTCCACAATATATAATAATAATAATAACAATAATAAGTAAAGCATGACAAATCTTGTCGCTTATATGACCACAAGAATTATCAAAATATCCTTAGTTCCTTACATAACAATACTAAGTCATTTTTATAACCCGACACAATAACGTAATACTTCAAATGTGGCGCCCTAATGTGAATGTTTCGCGAAAACACTTTTCTGGTATTACTGCAATGTTTATTTGCCATTTTCAGTACATGTGTTGCAATCTGTCTTGGCATAAAGATACTTATTTTCACAGTTTTGGCACAGTTTATGTTAATAACCACGTCTCTGATTTCAATAGCAGTGGATTGCTTTTAAAAAGCAAAGGATTACTTTACTTTTAAATGTTAAATATGTACGCTAAAAGAAATTAAAGGCCTTTAAATATTGATAGAACATTCGAAGTGACTGTAGATACCTTATAATTAAAACAGAATTAGGTATATCAATACTTTTACGTGTTCAAAAAAATTGCCTTTGGTTGATACGCCATTTTTAAATATTCAATGTTTATTTAATTGCTTGCTTTCACGACCGGAATACATTGTAGAATTACAGTTCGGGTGTCGGGCCATATTGACGATTAAGTCCAAATAGTAAACAGTTAGCTTTGCACTTAGTCGCTGTCGAGATACAACGTAGACAACGCAGTTTTCAGGGAAATGGATGGAATCAATAGTTCATTAAGACCACGGCACTTTAGCCCGAACTGCAATTCTACAGTTTTAATTGTTGGTATAGTTTGTTACTCACCCTGCAAAAGAATTAACATCTGAATTACTCTGTATGCATTAGAAACTTAAATGGGTGCAAAATAGAATAACATACTTTGTTTTGATTATTAACAAAGATAATATACAGAGAGATAATTATTCAACATCAAGTTGACACTTTGATTGGGATATTAGATGCATTATTAACTTAACTATTTTGGTACACCGGTAGTCTATAAAATGCCACGATTTTAAATGGCTGTAAAGGACTTGTGATTTTTAGTTTTGGACTTGTTCTGTTATTTCGTGAAGAATATTTTAGTAATCTTTTTTTACCTTTAGATTTTTTCCACATCAATTAGATTTCAGGATGTATATTGTAGTTTTAATTTAATTTAATTTTTAATGTGTGACTAACTAGATTCATTGTTTCATTCGAGTAAAATAAATATAAATTTTGGGTAATCTGCTACATTCGTTTTAATATAAGTTAATTATTCCGAAATAGAATTACAGTAAAGAATCAACAAGTGTACTTGTAGTTGTAACAGCATAGTTTTTCGTTCAATTTTTCGATCTGAAATTAGTTTTAATAGTGCTTACGCAACTTCTATTCCGTCCTGATCTATCAATAGACGCATAGGTAATTAAGGATTTGAATATCAAATGTTATGTATTAGCTACATTACGTAAAATGAGATTGAGAATGCTGGTAATTTATAAGTTATTGTATTTGTTCAAAAGTTTAAGAGTATGTTTATAGCAGATGTGAATTTTGCATTTTTTTAAACTCAAAAGTGATTTGTATGTTGGTAAGAACAAAGACTTCTATGGCCATGCAGTGTCAGCTTCCTTTGGTGTTTTTTAAACACCAATTTACTTCTGTGTATCGTTTTTGAATGTTTCTTCGAAAACAATACGGTGCATTACTTTTCTGAGAGCCTTGTGTCTTATATAGGTAGATTTAATTATGTAGTACAATTTATATGTTGTTACCATTGTGCCTGAAATTTAATAAATATTTGTTTAGGCCTTTTTGGTCTACATTAACTACAAACATATTTATATTTATCTCTGTCAGAAGATTTTTATTGACATATTTGTATGTCTTTGTAAATGTACATCCGAGAGGACTAGAGATAGGTTTTGCATTTTAATTAAAACAAATACAACATTATAAAATACACACAACAAAGTAAACATACATAGAATGCGCACTCGTACTTTGCGCTACGGACACGGAGTTAGTTAGATCTTGTCTGTAGTCTTCACACTTCTGGTCTGTTTTTCAGGTTGAGTTACTCTGTTATCTCTAGTCTTCTTGTGTACACCCACGTGTTTATTAAAAATAAACAAATTAAAAAATACAAACATATTACAAAATTGATAAATGTATATAGAAATGATTGTATATTTTGTTATTAAAAATAAAACGTACAATTTATTATCGGCTATATTAGCTATGGATCATCTTCTAATTTGTTTTATCGTATATTGTATAGCCATAATTTTAAAATTCGGTTGTTATGATTATTATTAACAAAATTTGGAAGATGTTATGTATTATATGTAAATAAGTATAACGTTTATTTGTTAAATGTATGAGTACGTTTCTAAGATTATAAAATGGGTATGAATTTTTAATAAATGTTATTAAAAATATATTTTAAACAGGAATTGTTCTAAAAAAGCGAGTTCTGTTTCATGTACATATACGTAGAAGTTTTATATTGGTTATATTTATTTTCGATAATTAAGTTTTTTTTATGTATTATTTATTTGTATAATAGTTACAGTAATTTTTGTAATAATTTCTGTATAAAGATGTTAATTATTAACCAATAAAAGATTATAATTTGGACATTATGAGCGGGTTATTTATTCATTCTTTTACTCTTCTAAATAAATTATCATGTATTTGAGATTATAAAATGGAATCTCAGTCAATCGTGTAGCTTTTATAAGAGAATTTTTGGCGACTAGTCGTGGGTATTTTTTACTTTTTATTTTATATTAATAGTTCAAACGTTTTAAAATAAAAAAGAGGGGACTCATAATTTTTAACGCTGAGGTGATGCCTTTATCATCTCTTTTGATGCCAGTATGTCAAGTTAAGTAGTGTAACATGTAGTATGTAGTAATTAATAGTAATAAGAGGGAGTTCCTTTATAATTAAAAGTCGTGAAAGTAAGTTTTTTACAAAAGTTATGCACAAATATTAAGAAATTATTAAAAAAATTGCAAAAATTTTTGAAAAACGCATTCGATAAACATTTAAAATGAAAATAAAATCTTAACTTTAACGAATATCCAGTTTTAAATCGATTGTATTGAAATGTTAGTATTTTTTTCTAATAATAATATAGTTTAACTATAATTTTTAGTTTTTTACTACTAAATGTGGTACTGTCAATGGAAATTTATGGTTAACAACTGCTTTTCGCATCTTTCATTAGACATTTTTGTTGAGTAAACTATAAAAAAATATTAAACTGCCCCCCTCTAGCGCTGATCAGTTTCTTCCACTGTATTGGAGCCAATCGGTCGAGGTGTACAACTTTCATCTTCAATTTGGGGCCTCGTTGTATCCTGTAGACGACATCGTTTATCCGTGTAATCACTTTGTATGGTCCCTCCCAATTCCGTTGTAATTTAGGCACCTTCCTTTCTTGGGAACTGGGTTATAGAGCCATACACGATCGCCCTCCCTGAATCTAGTGGAATTCGGTCGCTGATCGTAGCGGGTCTTCATTCGGTTACTTTCGAATTTTATTCTCGTTCTGACGGCTTTATGAATGGTGTTTAGCCGCTCGCGTAGTTCAGACACATAATCGTGGACAGCGAAGAATCTTCAGGTCGACCAAACATCAGATCAGCAGGTAGCCTCAGTTCTTTCCCGACTAGCACACAGGAAGGGGTCTGTCAGGTGGTCTCGTGTATGGATGTCCTATAGGCCAGAAGGAATAAGGGAATGTGGCGATCCCAGTCGGTCTGATGATCGTTCACGAACATCCTCAGGTTGTTTTCTATAGTCGCATTAAATCGCTCTACCATGTCATCAGACCGAGGATGCAGCGGAGTAGTTCTAGTTTTCCTTATTTCCATCAATTCACACACTCGTAGGAATATTTCTGATTCAAAATTTCGGCCCTGGTCAGTGTGAATCTCCATAGGAACTCCATATCGGCTGATCCAGTTGTTTATTATTACCTCCGCCACGGTGGTTGCATCCTGGTTGGAGATTGCATAGGCTTCCGGCCACTTGCTGAAGTAATCCATTACAACGAGGATGTAGCGGTTGCCATCTTCAGTTCGGGGAAAGGAACCAGTGATATCCATGTCTATTCTTTCGAATGGCGCTCCGACGTTATACTGGTGCATCTTTCCTCGTGTCCTGGTTCTCGGACCTTTATTGCAAGCACATACTTCGCATTTTCTACACCACTCTTCCACATCCAATCTAGCGTTCACCCAGTAATACCGTTCACGTATTTTCTCTAATGTCTTCTTCACTCCAAAATGTCCACCTCCAGTCCCAGCATGCAGCTCTTTTATTACTTCTTTCGTCTTTTTCTTGGGCAACACAACTTGTGGTCGCTTCTTGATTTCGTCTGGACATTCCCAGATCCTTTTAAGGACTCCATTCTCGAACTTTAGGGAATACCATTGGGCCCAATAGCATTTCGTAGTAGTACTAAGGGGGTTTACGTCCGCCCATTTTGGTCGAGATTCTCCTGTCTACTTCCATTTCATGATGGGCCCTAGGTCATCATCGCTGTTCCTCAATCAACACTGTGTTTTTCCAAGTCTCTTGTCTCTCCACGATCGTATGTAGGCATGGAACTTATTCTAACCCTTCTCCTCGTTTCACAGAAGAACAATGCTTGCAATTCCGTGGGCATGGTCGTCTTGATAAGGCGTCGGCATTACCATGGTGTTTCCGTGGCCGATGTTCAATTTTGAAATTGTATTCTTGTAAACGCTGTAACCATCTGGCCACCTGTCCTTCAGGGTTTCGGAACTGCAGCAACCATTTAAGAGATGAGTGGTCAGTTCTCAGCAGGAATTCTCGCCCATATAGATATTTGTGGAAGTGTTCTATAGTTTTTACCGCGACCAATAGTTCTCGGCGGGTCACACATTAGTTCTTCTCGGGCTTTGACAGTGTCTTGCTATTATGCGATTACTCTTTCTTTAACGTCTTCAACTTAAGAAGGAACCCCTCCAATATCCACATTGCTTGCATCGGTGTCGACTATGAATGGTTTTCCAAATTCGGGATAAGTCCAAATCGGGGTGTTAGGCAACTTATTTTTCAGAACTTGAAAAGCATCTTGAACGGTGTTTGTCCAGTCAAATTACACTCCATTCTCGGTAAGTCTATGCAAGGGGCGAGCCACATCCGCAAATCCCTTCACGAATCTTCTATAGTACGTATATGATCCTAAGAAACTTCTCAGTTCATGCTGATTCGTTGGTTGCGGCCAATTACGAACTGCCTCGGTCTTGTCAGGATCTGTACCAACGCCTTTACTTGATATGACATGTCCAAGGTATTTCACTTCACTTCTTTTAGGATTTAATTTTAGCTTTGCAGCTGTGAATTTTTGAAGTATTCTGCTTAGATTGGCGAGATGATCTTCAAACGTTCGCCCAAACACAATGACGTCGCATAGGCCGAAGGGCATTACATTGAATTGCCAGAGACCGTAGTAAACGCGGTCTTTTCCTTGTCTTCAGGATGTACTTCGACTTGCCAATATCCGCTCTTTATGCCCAACGTCGAGATCAATGAGTCGACTTCTTCTCGTTTGGCCCATGGTACTCGCCTCGGTGGCTGTTTGATAGGTCTTGCATTTCCTGTGTTGTTTCGGTGGTACGCTAAACTGGTTCTTCCATAATCGGTGTTATCAATCTCAAAGTCGTTCTTATAACTTCGAATTAGGTGTTCTAGCTTTCGAGTTTCATCTTCAGTAAGATGTTCAGTTGCCTTGTTGATTAATTCTTGCAATGCTTCTGGCAACTTTCCGTTTTCTTCCCTCTGTTCTCTAATTTGGTCCAAATGATTTATTGTGATGGCTGGTTCTAATGTCCCAATTGGTGTTCCTTTCGTAAGTTTTTGTTCAAAGCCTTTCAGATTGACAACTCTGATTGGAATCGTGGTCGAGCCGGTTTGTACCACAGTTCTTCCGACAAGGATAGCCTTTTGCCTCAATTCTTCGTTGTCTTGCTCTATGACTCCAGTCATTTCATAAGGGACATTGTCCTCTATTGTAATTCGGGCAACAGCTTCGGAGTGTCCAGGTAAAACTTGGTCTTCAGCAACGACAACCCGTAGTGTCCGGTGATCAGTCCCCTTTCTTTCTAGTGGCAGTTCTTGATTTCCTATTCGTAAACATTTTGTTCCCATGTCTAGCTGGATTAGGTGTCTTTCCATGAAGTCGAGTCCCAAAATGATGTCGTCAATGATATCGGCCACCAGCATTTGTTGGTATAGGCTTTCGTCTCAAAGACCGATCACCACTTCGCATTCTCCATGGAACGAAGTTGTTTCCCCTGTCGCAGTGGTTAAGACAGCATGTATGGTTAGTGGTCGAATCCTCCATTAAGCGATCGTTCGAGGGTTAACTATCGTTCTTGATGCGCCGGTATCCACTATCAGTTTTAGCTTCCTGCCGTCCACAAAACCATCCACAGTAAGTGAATAATCAGTGGTTGTTTTCGATACGGAAATGATGATGGGGGCTTGGGGACGCAAAGCCGACTTTCGTACCCAGCAAGGCCGGCTATTCTTAGTTTCCCTGTTTGTTTGTGTCGGCGGCTGACGTCTGTCGTCTTCCAGATGGACAGCCGCTGCTCAAGTGCCCCGTACGTCCACAATTCCAACATGTAATTTCTCGCTTCCGTTTGATACAATTGCGTGAAAGATGCCCCTGTTTGTCGCAAGTCCAACAGCGTGGGCGTTCACTCATCCCTTCAAATTCAATCCAGCCTGTCGGGTTCTGACGTGTCCTTTGGATGCCTGTTTGGCTGCTTCATATTCCAGCGCATGCGACAATGCTTCGCCTGCAGTTTTATGTCGAGACATTTTATTTATTTATTTTATTTTCCTTTATTTAAACCCAACAGCCCAGTGGGCCATTAACAGGGTTACTCAATTACATAGTTATATGAAGGTTACAGAGTAAATAACAAAATATAATCTAAATGAAGAAAATAAACAATAGAAAGAAGTAACTGATATTATCAATTAAATAATTTTACGTAATGCTGCGTAACGATTGTATAATATTATTGATGCAGTTGGCAGTGATCGGATAACTGAAGTCAAGGAGATCAAAGTCAGCGAAATTATTGTTAGCTGCAATATAATTACAAATATTTATTAATCTATACAATGGTGATGTCTGTTCAAAAGTTGACCTGACAAGTGGAATACGAAAGGGGTCAGCTGATCGCAGATTCCGTAGTGGTGAATCAAAAGGAAGAAGTCCCAGAAAGCTCGGGCAGTATATCTTACCCCTGATAACACCAACTACAAAGAGAACTGCTGCACATGTCCTCCTTTCTTCAAGGGTGAGCATGTTAGCACTGGAACAAAGTGCAAGATAATCAGCACGACGATCAGGATAGACACCATTTCTTTTGTACTCTAAGTATTTTAAGAATCTCCTCTGAATTTTTTCAATTTCCTGCATATGTTTTTTAAAAATCGGTGACCAAACCACTGATGCATACTCTAATCTAGAACGAACTAAAGCACAGTATAAGGTTTTAATAGTATTGAGACATGCGCAGGGCTTGCTGTATTTCGACATCTCGCACTCCATCGACAAACATTTAGGTGGATAGCTGGTCTTAAAAGTCTTGAGGGGCACTAGGATAAGCCAACCGCACAAGCCTTTCTTTACATCCACTTTGCGATTAGTTGAAGTTTCCGAACAGCTTCCACGTCGTTCTAAGAACTGCAACAGCGACTCGTAGTTCGGCATCTTGTTGTCAGTTAGTGTGGTTTCCCAAGCAAACCTGGTATTTTCTCTTATTATGTTTAACAATAGAAATATGAACACGCTACTAAAATGCTCTACTGGTTCTCCTAGACCCTTAAGAGAACGAATATGTTGACGAAATGTTACGCTGAGATCGTCCAAAGCCGACGGATTATCTCGTTGTAAGCGTGGATACTCGTGCAGAACAGCCCAATGTTTCAGAATAGTGCGGCGAGAATTGTCATATTTTCTTAATAAAATCTCCCATGCTTCTTGGTAGTTTTCCTCCGTATATTCGATTGCGTTGATTAGCTGTGCCGCTTTACCAGATAATGAATTTTGAAGATAATAGAACTTATCGATATCGGAAATCCGTGTGTTAGAATGAACTTTGCTTACATATAAACTGGAAAATGACTGACAATCCTCAATTGCCCCATCAAATTTTGTTAGTTTTATTTCAGGTTAATGACTTAGAAAAGCACGAGGAGTTGAACTGTGGACAGCTGTAGATGAAAGTTTTGATTCTGCTCTACCCCGAGTTAGACGAGTAACATCTGCAACTAATTTATACAGGTTTTCTTCTATGATCTCGACCTCGTTATCCTGTTCTTTTTGTACTGCATCATCCAGCCCTAGGGTCTGCTCGTAAATCTCGTACATACTCGAGAAATGTGTTTTAAGCGCCTCAAGTTTTATTTGAAGAAGCTCTACATCTGGAGACTGTTGATTTTGGTCAAAATAATTGCGGATTCTGGTTAGGCGTTTTTTCATGTCGTTTTGCTTCCGTTTCAGCAATTCTAGGTTAGTCATGTTGTAAGGAGAAATGATATACGCCAAAAAATGGGAAAAGGATTAGTGATAGTTTTAAGCTTACCCCAAAATAGGCTCCGGTGGCGTTGATTAACGTGATGATTATAATTCTAGATCCCCTGCTATGGAATGTGTGTATCCTACCTGCTCGTTGTTTTGTTGTTCCGATGTCTGTTAGCGACGTCTAATCGGCTGCTTCACAAACTTACAGTTGTCGGAAAACGCACACCAAGTTCCGCTCAGTAAAATTACGCACTTTTACTGGTAACACTCACGAATAAGTTTTTTCGACATACACCTATGTACTGATATAAGAACAGTTAGAAGTAGTACCCGTTAATCCGTTGAATCTTTACTTGTGCAAGTTCACTGTTCCGCTGATTGTTGACGGCTGCTTCGCAAAATTACTTGTGTAATAAACTCATCCGGCTCGAAGGACCATTAATGTTGACGCCTAGTTTGACGAACTTTGTATTTTTTGAAATAAAAGAAGACGATTGCCTTTTGAACTTTTATTAAATAACACTTAACACTAAAAACTTAATACATACAAATAGATTACTTAACCGTTAGCAATGAATAGCTGATAGTCGTGAATATTAAAAGTGATGTTTGATTTTTTGTCCTCAATTCTCTCTTGTCAATGGTATCAATAAACGTTGTTACAAATTTTGAGAAAGGAATGCCATTAGGGAAAACATTGTCGCTTAATACTGCACCCGAACAAAGGCAATATAATAAAGTTTATTATTGTAGACCAATGTTAGCTGAGCAGCATTGAATATTTTAAGTAAGGGATAATCCATCAATAAATATCTACAGGAAATGCATCATAAAATATAGAAATTTAACAAAGGGGCACATTCCTATGCATAAAATTTTGTGATCGTATTGTAAACTGAAGTCATCAATGCTAAAATAATGACTTACTATATAATAAATGCTGACGTGCATCCGGCACCTGCAAAAAACACGCTTATCAGTAGAGATGTCTTGGAAATAGAAAATAGAATAGTAAGCATTTACGTTAACTTTAATGTTATTGCACATGAGTAAAATTAGTCGTAATTTTGAGACCAAACCAACAAGTTTTTTCTTTGCGGCTCCTTCCCACTATAATGTATTTTTCTTAAATAAATTATTTTCTAAAAATCGAACCTAGTGGCGAAGAAAAATAACTGGCGCAGTCAGAGCGGATTTTCAAAGACCTTTCTCGTTTGTCAAATTTTCGTGAAAGTGCGTGTGTGCATTTTACGCGTTGAACGGGAAAGCAGAAGATCAGTGAACCAAGAACAAAGGGTCCAGGAACCGAAGAAGTCCTCCAACCGCAAAGGCTCTGAGGGGTAACTTTTTCAACCCCCTGCTTCCAACAACAAAGGGTCCAGGAACCAAAGAAGTCCTCCAACCGCAAAGACTGAGAGGTAACTTCCTCAACCCCCTGCAAGCGACATTTAACGGTCAACTTTCGACAGTCGACTCGACGAACAACATTCAAAAACCAACTTTCAACATACATCGTTTCATCATTCATCAAAAGTAAGTCGAAAAGACATCTATTTGTAAATAGTTAATAGAATCGGCTGTTACTTGATGAAAAGTGGTATAATCCATGGAAAATGATACACAAATAACTTTTCACAGTTTTATTATTAAATCACGACTATAGTTTCGCTACACTGTAGCTTTATCAAGTGAGATTTCTGATATCCTTTTTTGGGATTTGAACAGAACGAAGTTGTAGGAAACATGCCTAACGAAAACGTTAGACCTTGACCTAATACCGAACAACTTATCTCTGCCGCTAAAAACTATGGCGACATTTTACCTAAATATGTTGGCAATGCAAACACACTTGAGACTTTCGCGAGTAGACTAATTCTATAACAAATATGGGAACACAAGGGACGACACGCTAAATAATTACTCTTTTTGTATGATATGTTCGAAACTAACAAGTGCCGCAAACGACCTGATATTATGTAGGCCGGACATTGAAGATTTGCCAGAGATTAAGAACGCTCTTAGGAATAAATTCGAAGACCATATAAGTAGACAAAATTTGGCCCACCGTTTCAAAAATCTTAAAATTAGACCAAATAAGAATCTAGAAAATTTTATCGAAAGAATAAAAACCTCACAAACACAATTTGACATCAAAATTGCTAGGGAAGACGAATTAACAAATGAACAAAAGGTTGTACACAAACAAATTAACGAACAGACAGCTTTAGAAGTTTTATATGCTAACAGTCCTAGTATGTTACAAACGATTCTTGATGTTAGAGACTTTAGTACTTTGTCTAAAGCTACCAGTACCGTACTGTCTTTTATAACCAAACATCCTTGTAGAAAAGACAACCTTACCTAACCGAAATTCTCAACAACCAAATTCCCGAAATTTTTCGACCCCAAATAACCAAAATAGAATACCTCAAAGTAGCACATTTTCATCAAATCGCAATAACCATTCTAATTTCAATCGACAACCAAACAAGAATTATTCGTACCCTACTAATTCCACTAACCAACAAATTAGACGACCTGTAATGCCGAGTACTAACCAAAATCCTTCCCAAAATCAACCTCTAAATTTGAGCAGGAATAATAATAATAGCAACAACGGTCAAAATAGAATTAACGATCAGAGTAGGAATTCTCAAAGAATTAATTATCAATCGGTCGCTGGCGTCAACCTAATTTAAATTTCACCGAAATTGAACAGGAAGGCACTAATACATCTAATTACGAGGTAAATGACCAGCAAACAATAAATCCCGATTGTAATCTAACGAATATTATAATAACGACAATAATTTTCAGGACATCCTAAATTTTCCATAAATTGCCTCGGAACAAATCATATCAATAACTCTCTACCGTACATAGTAATAAACGACCCATCTCTTAAAATTTTAATAGACACAGGTGCAACGAATTCTTTGATCAACCCCGAATCATCGAACACCTACTTCAAAGATTTTTCGTACAACGAAAATTTCATTTTACGAACTATAAATTCTCAGTCTAAACATGATAAAGTAGTAATAGTAGATCTGTTTTCTGAAGACCAATTTCTTAAATTCTTTTTTGTTAAATTCCATGCCTATTTCGATGTACTATTAGGATCACAGAGTCTAGATCAAATGCAAGCGAAAATAGATTATTCCGCGGGAATAATTATATTAAATTATTTAAATAATATAAGTTATCCATTGTATAGATACGATTGTCCCAAAATTCAAACACCCGAAAATTTTAACAAAATCACCATGCCGATATCTATTAAAAAAGGAATAGTTAGAATTCCACAACAACGTTTGGGAAACGCAACCATCCCAGCCACGATAACAACAGCTAACAATTTTCATTGCGAAGTGTCAATTTTAGGAAATCTAAGTAGTATAGATCAAACTAAAACTATAAAAGCTATGCATGTCAACGAAACAGAAGCGGACGTATGTAATGTGATGATTAGGACTACCGAAAATAATAGGTTACAACAGCTTAATTTAGATATAAATCATTTATCAGAAAATAAAAGGAAACTCATTCAAAACTTATGCGAACAATACCAGGACATTTTTTATAAAGAAGATGTATTAACATATACTAATTCGACCAAGCACAAAATTCCATTAAATTCAGACACTCCCGTTTTCGTCAAACCTTATCGTTTTCCAATAACTCAACGTGCCGAAATTGATAGGCAAATTAAGGAATTACAACAACAGAATATTATTGAGGAAAGCACATCACCGTACAGCTCACCTATATTCCTCGTCCCCAAAAAACCGGACAAGAGCGGAAAAGCGTCATGGCGAATGGCAGTAGATTTCCGGAAAACAAATGAAAAGACCGTAGAAGACAAATATCCTATTCCGAATATAGCCTCCATTTTAGACGTTTTAGGCAACTCAAATATTTTTTCTAAACTAGATCTTAAGAATGGTTATCACCAGATAGATAGATCCCGTAGATAGCCATAAAACAGCTTTCTCCACAGATAAAGGTCATTATCAATTTATGCGAATGCCTTCCGTCTCCGAAACGCACCTGCTTGCTTCGCTAGGGTAATGAACAGCATATTAAAAGGATTAATAAACGATATCTGTCTTGTTTATTTAGATGATATCATTATATTAGGTAAAACTTTTGAGGAACATCTAAAAAATATTACAACCGTATTCCAGCGATTAAAAGAATATAAATTCAAAATTCAATTGGAAAAATCGAAATTCTGCCTCACCGAAATAAAATATTTAGGTCATCTAGTAACCACTAATGGTATAAAACCCAATCCAAATTTAGTTGAAAAAATTAAAAACATCCCTCTGCCAAAAACAACGAAGCAGATAAAATCATTTTTAGGTTTATCCGGTTATTACCGAAAATTTATTAAAGACTATGCAACGATCACAAAACCATTGACATCATGTTTAAAGAATTATGCAAAAATAGACCATACTATCCCATTCATTAATGCATTCAATAACATCAAAAGAATTTTAAGCAACCCACTCATTTTGGCTTATCCCGATTTTAAACAACCATTCAACGTAACTTGCGATGCCTCCAACGTAGGGCTAGGCGCTGTACTGTCACAAGGAACTGTAGGTAGTGACAAACCAATTATGTACATTAGCAGAACCTTAAATAACGCAGAAATCAATTATTTTACTATAGAAAAGGAATGTCTTGCAATTATTTGGGCAACTAAAATGTTTAGGCCATACCTGTATGGAAACAAATTTAATATAATTACAGATCATAAACCCCTCCAGTTGCTCTTTAATATAAAAGAGCCCAATTCAAAATTGATCCGGTGGAAATTAAAATTAGAGGAATACGATTATAGTATAATATTGTGACGGATGTGTCATTCTGCCGTTGACATGCGCCTACTGCGAAAGTTTAGTAAAAGCATAAAAGTAACCTATGACGCGTTCCAGAAAGTCCGAGAGTTGCTGGACGTTTCGAGAGTTGCCTAGAAACGTCCATAATACTATATAAGGAACAGCGTTGGACAGTTTGACAGTTAGCAGTTAGTATTTGATAGAAGAGAGCGACAGATATAAGCGAGAAGAGAAGATAAAGCGATTGACGAGCGAAATAGTTATAGAGTTGTTGTTGTTATCGAAATAGATATTGAATCGTTGTTGTGTTCGAATTAATTAAATAAAAAGTGTTGAGAGAAAAAAAAAATACGTGATTTTGTAAATTACGTAACAATTGGTGTCAGGAGTAAGGATTTATGCCACTAACAAGAAGTCAAGCGGCAAAAATGGAGGAGCAAATGAAAATTTTGGTGGAAATGCTTAAAGGAATGAAAGCAGGCCAGGAAGAAATGAAAGCAAGCCAGGAAGAAATGAAGGCAGGCCAGGAAGAAATGAAAGCAGGCAAGGATGAAATGAAGGCAGGCCAGGAAGAAATGAAGGAGGAAATGAAGGCAGGCCAGGAAGAAATTAAGGCAGGTCAAGAGAAATTAATCGAAGATATGAGAACAATTAAAATTGACGGATATAATTGAATACACAATACTTTTCACAAATTTTTATTGTTATCACAACTATAGTTTCGCTACACTGTAGCTTTTTCAAGTGATTTAGGTGTACAATTAAAATTGAGCAAGAAGGATTGAAAGAACAGTTAAAAGAAGTAAGAGTAGAAGTTCAAGAAGAGTTAAAGGAAGTAAGAGTAGAAGTGAACTGAAGGCCAATCTAAACGTTCAAGAATACCCAAAATTAAACAAAAGCGAAGAAGGAAGTGTAAGAATGTCAAGAATAAAACCAGCAACATTCGATGGGAAGGTATCTTGGTCAGACTATCTCAAACAATTCGACGCTGCTGCCAAAGCAAATGAATGGAACGAAACGGAGAAAGCCACTGCCCTGATCATAGCGCTACGTGGGGAAGCTCTAGACGTTCTGCAAGGTATACCAGAAATGCAACAAAACGATTTTAAAATTCTGGTGGACCGATTGGAGATGCGCTATGGTGATAAATATCTACAACAAACGTACCAAGCTCAGTTAAAAAGTCGCTATCAACGTAGCAGCGAAAGCCTCCAACAATTCGAAGCGGACGTCGAGAGGCTTGTGCGGTTGGCTTATCCTAGTGCCCCTCAAGACTTTACAGACCAGTTGTCCACCCAAATGTTTGTCGATGGAGTGCGAGATGTCGAAATACAGCAAGCCCTGCGAATGTCTCGACATAAAACTGCAGGCGAAGCTTTGTCGCACGCACTTCAATAGGAAGCAGAAAAACAAGCATCCAAAGGACATGTTAGAATCCGGCAGGCTGGGTTGAATTTTGAAGACGATGGCGAAATATTTCGGCAAGAAATGGTGAAAATAGCGAAAGAAGTCATGTCTTCAAAACCGAAGGAAGCGGTGAGTGAGCGTCCACGCTGTTGGACTTCCGACAAACATGGGCATCTTTCACGTGATTGCGTCAAGAGGAAGCGAGAAATTACATGCTGGAGTTGTGGACGTACGGGGCACTTGAGCAGCGGCTGTCCATCTGGAAGAAGACAGACGTCAGCCGCCGAAGAAAACCGGTCTTACGGGGCGAAGGTCGGCTTTGCGTCCCCAAGCCCCAATCATCATCTCCGTATCGAAAACAACCACTGATAATTCACTTACTGTGGATGGTTTTGTGGACGGCAGGAAGTTAAAACTGATAGTGGATACCGGCGCATCAAGAACAATAGTTAACCCTCGAATAATCGCTAAATGGAGGATTCGACCGCTAACAATAAATGCTGTCTTAACCACTGCGACAGGGGAGACAACATCGTTTCATGGAGAATGCGAAGTGGTGATCGGTCTTGGAGACGCAAGCCTGTACCAACAAGTGCTTGTGGCTGATATCACCGACGACATAATTTTGGGACTCGACTTCATTGAAAGACACCGAATCCAGTTAGACATGGGCACAAAATGTTTACGAATAGGAGATCAAGAACTGCCACTACAAAGAAATGGGACTGATCAGCGAAAACTACGCTGAAGACCAAGTTTTACCTGGACACTCCAAAGCTGTTGCCCGAATTACAATAGACGGCAATGTCACTTATGAAATGACTGGAGTCATAGAGCAAGACAACGAAGAATTGAGGCAGAAAGCTATCCTTGTCGGAAGAACTGTAGTACAAACCGGCTCGAACACGATTCCAATCAGAGCTGCCAATCTGAAAGGCTTTGAACAAAAACTTACGAAAGGAACACCAATAGGGACATTAGAACCAGCCATCACCATAAATCATTTGGACCAAATTAGAGAACAGAGGGAAGAAAACGGGATGCTGCCAGAAGCATTACAAGAATTAATCAACAAGGCAACAGAACATCTTACTGAAGAAGAAACTGGAAAGCTAGAACACCTAATTCAAAGTTATGAGAAGGACGGATCAACGATATTCTGTGTTGATTATCGACGATTGAACGAAGTAACACATAAAGACAGCTATCGTTTGCCACGAATCGACGACACGTAAGATTGTCTGTCGAGCGAAATTAAAAGTTTCTCGACGTTGGACCTAAAGAGCGGATATTGGCAAGACGAAGTACATCCTGAAGACAAAGAAAAGACTGCGTTTACTACTGGGAACGGTCTTTGGCAATTCAATGTAATGCCCTTCGGTCTATGCAACGCACCAGCTACCTTTGAAAGATTAATGGAGACCATTTTACAAGGATTGAATTGGGAAATCTGCTTGGTCTATTTGGATGACGTCATTGTGCCTTGGCGAATGTTTGAAGACCATCTCGCCAATTTAAGCAGAGTACTTCAGAAATTCACAGCAGCAAAACTAAACTTAAATCCCAAAAAGTGTGCGATGTTTAGAACTGAAGTGAAATACCTAGGCCATGTCATATCAAGTAAAGGCGTTGGTACAGATCCTGACAAGACCGAGGCAGTTCGTAATTGGCCGCAACCAACGAATCAGCATGAACTGAGAAGTTTCTTGGGACTATGTTCGTACTGTAGAAGATTCGTGAAGGGATTTGCGGATGTGGCTCGCCCCTTGCACAGACTTACCGAGAATGGAGTGCCTTTTTATTGGACGAACACCTGTCAAGAAGCTTTCCAAGTTCTGAAAAATAAGTTGCCTAACACCCCGATTTTGATTTATCCCGAATTTGGAAAACCATTCATTGTCGACGCCGATGCGAGCAATGTGGGTATTGGAGGGGTTCTTTCCCAAGTTCAAGACGGTAAAGAAAGAGTAATCGCATATTTTAGCAAGACACTGTCAAAGCCCGAGAAGAACTATTGTGTGACCCGCCGAGAACTATTGGTCGCGGTAAAAACTATAGAACACTTCCACAAATATCTATATGGGGGAGAATTCCTGCTGAGAACTGACCACTCATCTCTTAAATGGTTGCTGCAGTTCCGAAACCCTGAAGGACAGGTGGCCAGATGGTTACAGCGTTTACAAGAATACAATTTCAAAATTGAACATCGGCCACGGAAACACCATGGTAATGCCGACGCCTTATCAAGACGACCATGCCCACGGAATTGCAAACATTGTTCTTCTGTGGAACGAAAAGAAGGGTTAGAACAAGTTCCATGCCTACATACTACCGTGGAGAGACTAGAGAATTGAAAAGACACAGTGTTGATGGAGGAACAGCGAACCGATGATGACCTAGGGCCTATCATGAAATGGAAAGAGAGAGGAGAATCTCGACCAAAATGGGTGGACGTAAGCCCCCTTAGCACTACTACGAAATGTTATTGGGCCCAATGGGATTTCCTAAAGCTCGAGAATGGAGTCCTTAACAGAATCTGGGAAAGTCCGGACGGGACCAAGAAGCGCCTACAAGTTGTGTTGCCCAAGAAGAAGACGAAAGAAGTAATAAAAGAGCTTCATGCTGGGACTGGAGGTGGACATTTTGGAGTGAAGAAGACATTAGAGAAAATACGTGAACGGTATTACTGGGTGAATGCTAGATTGGATGTGAAAGACTGGTGTAGAAGATGCGAAGTATGTGCTTCCAACGAAGGTCCGAGAACTAGGACACGAGGAAAGATGCACCAGTATAACGTCGGAGCGCCATTTGAAAGAATAGCCATGGATATCGCTGGCCCCTTTCCCCGAACTAAAAATGGCAACCGCTACATCCTCGTTGTAATGGATTACTTCCGCAAGTGGCCGGAAACCTATCAATCTCCAACCAGGATGCAACCACCGTGGCGGAGGCAATAATAAACAACTGGATCAGCCGATATGGAGTTCCTATGGAGATTCACACTGACCAGGGCCGAAACTTTGAATCAGAAATATTTCAACGAATATGTGAATTGATGGGATTAAGGAAAACTAGAACGGCTCCGCTGCATCCTCGGTCGGATCGCATGGTAGAGCGATTTAATGCCAGTATAGAAAACAACCTGAGGATGTTCGTGAACGATCATCAGACCGACTGGGATCGCCACATTCCCTTATTCCTTCTGGCCTATAGGACATCCATACACGAGACCACCGGCCAGACACCTTCCTGCGTGCTATTCGGGAAAGAACTGAGACTATCTCCTGATCTAATGTTTGGTCGACCTGAAGATTCTTTGCTGTCCACGGACGATTATGTGTCTAAACTTCGCGAGCGGCTTAACACCATCCATAAAGCCGTCAGAACAAGAATTAAATTCGAAAGTGACCGGATGAAGACCTGATACGATCAGCGAGCGAATTCCACTGGATTATGGGGGGGCGATCGTGTATGGCTCTATAACCCAGTTCGCAAGAAAGGAAGGTGCCCTAAATTACAACGGAATTGGGAGGGCCCGTACAAAGTGATTCCCCGGATAAACGATGTCGTCTACAAGATACAACGAGGCCCCAAATTGAAGATGAAAGTTGTACACCTCGACCGGTTGGATCCATACACAGTGGAAGAAACTGATCTGGACGATCAGCGCTAGAGGGGGAGCAGTGTGACGGACGTGTCATTTTAAATGACGTTGACATTCGCCGACTGCGAAAGTTGAATAAAAAGTATCTATGACGCTTTCCAGAAGGTTCGAGAGTTGCTAGATATTTCGAGAATCACCGAGAAACGTCCATAATACTATATAAGGAACAGCGTTGGACAGTTTGACAGTTAGCAGTTAGTATTTGATAGAAGAGAGCGACATATGTAAGCGAGAAGAGAAGATAAAGCGATTGACGAGCGAAATAGTTATAGAGTTGTTGTTGTTATCGAAATAGATATTGAATCGTTGTTGTGTTCGAATTAATTAAATAAAAAGTGTTGAGAGAAAAAAAATACGTGATTTTGTAAATTACGTAACAATATATAAAAAAGGTAAAAAGAACACCAATGCCGACTTCTTGTCATGAATAGAAGCAAACCCTATAGAGACTCAGGATGATTTATTATCTTTGTTTAATAATCCAGGTGATATAAGTAAACGCGAGTATTTAGACATCACGGATATAGATGAATATCTTGCCTCGGATAAACAACAAGTTAAAGAAACCCCTAAAATAAAAATACTTCAAGATATTAGAATCCAACCACCAGATAATGAGTAACCCAATACTCTCAGCTAGAAAACGTAAACGCAACTCTGCCTATAACTGACAAACCTTTAAATTATTTTAAACACCAAAGCGATTAGTCCATTTAATAAGACACGTCATCTAATACAAGTAACGGAACAAAATTATGCGAATGAAATTGTGAATATTCTTAAAGAATAACGAATCCTAAAATAATTAACGCAATATACACCAAGTCCAACAAACTTTATGAGATTATAGCCACACTAGTGAACCAACATTTTGACAATTCGGTTAAATTTATTTATACTAACACATTTATAAATTATGTAATACGTAGATGAAGAAATGCAACAAGATATTGTAAACCAAATTCATACTCTAGGTCATAGACGTGCACAAGAACTCACTGCAGAAATATCAAGGAAATTTTATTGGCCAGATATCCTATCAACTTGCCAAAAATATGTAGATAACTGTAGTATATGTCAGGAAGCTAAATATGAGAGATCCTATTAAATATCAGTTAAAATTAACACCCACCGCTAAACAGCCATTCGAAACAGCTTCATAGATACATTTTCTTTAAATAATAGAAAATATTTAACAGCCATCGACTCGTTTACCAAATATTTCATGTATCAACCGTTAAACTCTTCCAATTATCCAGACTTAGTAGACGCGTACATTAACTTGTTTTCTCATTATAAAATCCCTAAAACAATTATAGCAGATAATCAATTCAATAACCCACTCTTTATAGATATGTTAAAAATGCATAACTATCATTTTATAGCACCAGGTCATCCCAATAGTAATGGAACCATAGAAAGGGTTCATGGAACTCTAACTGAAATATATAAAACATTACCAGCATCAAAAAATAAAAATCTATTGTTAAATATATTCGAAAACGCGGTCATCATATATAACAGGCAATTCATTCTCAAACGGGCTATAAACCTGTAGAATTACTCTATGGACATATCGAAACAGACGACGCAATGAACATCCTTGATAGTAACTATTATCATGCGTATACAAGCGAAGTTTACGACAAAATTAAGGCGTTATACGAACAAGTTAGACAAATCGAATTAAATAAAAAAGAAAAACATATTAATTACCAGAACATCAAGAAACAAAACTTTACCCCGCTACAACCTAACCAACCGGTATATCTTAAGAAACTTATACGCGATAAAAAAGCCACTAATTATCGAAAAGAAGTAGCTAAACGAGATTTGGACAATAAAGTAGAAACACAAAAGGGCAAACCTATCACAAGCAAGAAATTAAACCAGTTCGAAAATCATTTTTAAAGGGAACCTTTGTTCCAGATGCGATTAATCAACCTGGTCATCTTAATGCTTGGAACTCTGCGATACCAACTGGTTTTGGCTCAGGTAGTAGAAATTAAAGACATTACATAAAACGCTGGTATTTTACCATTTAAATTGGGCAATACGCGGGTACAACTAAATCAACACACCTTTATTCACAAATATCCTTTGACACCTTTCGGTCAACAATTAATTAAAATAGATAATATATTGGGAAATTTGCACCAAACGATAAATAATGTAAACGATATCGATCTTTTACGCGAAGTCAACTATCTACAAATACAAAATGATCAACTTAGAGAACAATTCATTAAAATACAACCTTATATTCCAATGACACAATCAGCTAGGCAAAAAAGAGGCATAATCAATGCCTTAGGCTCCGTATTTAAATTCGTTTCCGGTACTCTAGATGCTAATGACGGCGAACGTTACGACAACGCGATAAAGAAATTAGAACAGAATCAAGAAAATGTAATAAATCATTTTAACAAACAATTATCTATTAATAAAAAGGAAATGCAAAATTTTGAGATGATATTTCACAACATTTCTGTCAACTTCATTTCTGTTCAAAGTTCATTAAATCAGCTTAGAGAAAAAGAAACAATACAAGCAAATATTTACACCATTGGTATAATTATAAATCAGTTAAGAACACTAGCAACAGATTTGTTAACTGCAATTAGCGAACAACATGTTAATGAGATGAAGCAAACTTTGTAAATTCTTCATACAAAAGATTCGTATTATAGCTATGATAATGTATTTTTTCTCAGAACAATTAATGTAGAATTCTATGTGACAACTGAACAAGTAGTATTTTTATTATACGTGCCGATATTAGATAAAACCAAATTTAATTTATATCATTTGTTTTCCGTGCCAACCGCTTTGAATACAACTATAATTTCACCAAAATCTTATGTTGCTTTAGCTGATGAAGAAATTTACTATTTAAGGAGTAATTGTAAACGTTTGCAGCAAGAATATTTCTGTGCGTTTGAAAATTTGGAAAGAAATTATCAGCAGGACAACTGTATTAAAAATCTTCTCCAAGTCAAACAAAATCCTTTTTGTAAACATATTCCGGTAAACATAACAGACCAATTAGTTTAAGTTTTAAACAATGAAAAGCATATTTTAATACTCCCAAAATTCACATTAATTCATGTTCGTTGTAAAAACGAAGAAGTCCATAACCTAAGGAGAACATTTTTAATTAACCTGCCAAATTCTTGCTCGTTCGTAGCGAAAGAATTTAAATATACTAATGTTGAAGATATAGTACAAGAAACACCTGTGTATTTACCAGCTAACATAGATAACATAATTAATCTTGCTTACATTCATAAAGGGAAGCCGTACGCTGTGGCTGTGTCGTAAACATGTTAGCAATAAGAAGTACATGCATACAAATTGTTATCGCTCACACGTACGGTGTCACTGGTCGCTACACTACCCCCTCCTTAAGGGTGATCCGTCCCGGATCACATTCTGTCGTTCCCTCAGAGGATCGTGCCGGTACTTGCAGGTAGATCCGCTTCGGCATCCGGTTGTCAGGTGGAAGTAGCAGTCGACTGTCTTCAGTGATGACGGTCCTCGTCGTGGGTTTCCAGCGCACACCAAGATTTCTATTCCAGTGTATCGGAATAAAACCTCCAGCATGTTCCTTACCACTCTCCAATCTAGCCCATCGAGCCCACATCCAATCCTCGGTATTGCCAGCTTCAGTATGTTAGCTAGCAGCAACTGCTCTCTTAGCTCTATCAGGGAGTCCCATAAGGAGTGGTAGGTAGGTTTCTCCGACGACTTGCTTTTGGTGACTAGACAGAAGATGGATCTGGTCCCATCGAGTAACTGCAATACTTTTATCCCATCTTTGACCTGGTCGAGTAACATTGGTAGTCGCCCAAACTTCTTCCGAAAGACCGTGGCAATCCCACGGCTCATGTCCAAATCCTTCGCCAAACAATGGGCCAGCGAATATTCTTTCGGAACGGCGAATAGGTCCTGTTGAACTTCGGTGGTGACTCCAAATCTGGCTTTACGGTGTAAGCTCTGTTCAGCCATAAATTCTTCGTACTGTGGCTCTGACGAACGAGTCTGCACGACTCTTATTCGAGCTTCTTCGTGGTTGTCTCCAGCATATGGGGCCAGTCGGTTGAAGTGGATTACTCTTGGTTTCCCATTGGGAGTATGTCTAATTCGGTAGATTACGTCGTTGATTCGTTTGACAACTTTATACGGGCCTTCCCAGTCTTGTTGCAGCTTCGGCGAAAGACCCCTTTGACGCTTCGGATTATAAAGCCACACCAAATCTTCGTCATGGAATCCTCCCTCAGTGGCCTTAATGTCATATGCGTCCTTCAACCGGTCACTGGCTATCTACATATGGGAACGTATGTCGTCATGGATGTCATCTAGTCGTCTTCGGAATTCACTGACGTAATCTTCTCCAGCCACGTCTTCGCCAGGTTTGCATCCGAACTTTAAATCGCATGGTAGTCGCAGCTCTCTACCGAACAGTACCCTTGCTGGTGTTTGTCCAGTGGTTTCATGTACGGAAGATCGTTATGCCAAAAGAAACAATGGCAGATGGCGATCCCAGTCTCGCTGATGTTTGGAGACCATTTTGGACAGGTACTTGATAATGGTCCTGTTCATTCGTTCTACCATGCCGTCTGATTGAGGATGTAGGGCTGTAGTTCGAGTTTTATGAATACCACATATTTTACAGATGTCCTGGAATATGGCTGACTCGAAATTCCGTCTTTGGTCGGAATGCAGCTCCAGTGGTACTCCGAATCGGCTAATTAACTCTTTCACGAGCGTTTCCGCCACTGTTGTTGCCGTCTGGTTTGGAAGGGCGTACGCTTCAACCCATTTCGTGAAATAGTCCATTGCCACTACGGTGTACTTATTTCCATTTTCAGATTCTGGGAATGGTCCGGCAACATCTATGGCAATTCTCTCAAATGGGCTGCCGACGTTATACTGCCGCATCGGAGCACGCTGTCGCTTCTGAGGTCCCTTACTGGCGGCGCACGTCGTACACTTTCTGCACCAATCTTCTATATAAAATCGTTCTCGCACTTTCTTTACACCAAAATGTCCTCCCGAAGAGTAGTCATGGATGCACTGCAGAACTTCTTTTACCAAGCTTCGCGGTATCACCAGTTGACGTTTGCTTTCTGTGCCATCTTTTCAGGAGACCATCTTCTTCTTCAATGGAATCCCATTGAGCCCACAACGATTTTACTTCTGTTGACTTGGCAGCCACTTCCTGCCTTCTTTCTTCCAGTCCAGGAACATTTTTAGGAGCACGTCGGAATGTTGTTCTGCCTTAATATTTTCAGGCTGCCACTGCTCGTCCAGGATAGTTATCCTCCTAACCTCTTCGTGTTCCTCGACGCGTCGACCGTGTTTACAATTGTCCGGGCAAGGTCTTCTTGATAAGGCGTCGGCGTTTTTATGGCTACTTCCCGCTCGGTGTTCTATGTCAAAGTCGTATTCTTGTACCTTCTCTATCCATCTTGCTACTTGGCCCTCGGGATTCTTGAAATTAAGCAACCATTTCAACGCGGTATGTCGGTTCGTAGCAAAAACTTTCTTCCGTAGAGGTATTTGTAGAAATGCTTCACTTTTTCTTCGCCATTCTGTATTTGTGACAGAACCGCGCCAATTCCAATATTGCAAGCGTCCGTCGGTGTCCAGGATAAACTTCCCAGTTGGTAGGGGATAGCTCAGCACAGGTGTAGAAGAGAGGGTTTCAAACGCAGCTTGTCAGTCTTGCTCCCAACAAAATGGTCTACTCTCTTCTGTGAGTCGTGTCAAACGCTCAGCAATTTTTGCAAATCCAGGAACAAAACGTCTATAGTAGGTGCAGAGTCCAAGGAAGCTTCTGACGTGATGGACGTCAGCAGGTACAGGCCAATCTTGCACGGCCTTAATTTCCTGTGGGTCGACTGAAACGCCGTCTCCGGATACTACATGCCCCAGGTAGTTGACGGTCTCTTGGAATAGCTGACATTTCTAGGGGCTTAGTTTTAGGTGGACATCACGGAGTCTTCGGAGAACTTCCTCCAAAAATTTCAGATGATCATTGAATCCTTTCCTTGATGTCGTCGAGGTATACCAGGCAAGTCTTCCCAATTAAGTCAATCAAGACTGTTTCCATAAGTCGCTCAAAGGTGGCTGGTGCGTTACACAACCCGAACGGCATCACCCTGAACTGCCACAGCCCCGTTCCAATGGAAAAAGCTGTCTTCTCTTTGGCATCCCGGTCCAAAGCCACTTGCCAGTATCCGCTCTTGAGGTCTAAGGTGGAAAATATCGTCGACCCCAGTGCATCCAGGGTGTCATCGATTCGTGGTATGGGGTAGCTGTCTTTTTTCGTTACATTATTTAATTGACGGTAATCCACACAGAAGCGTGTCGAGCCATCCTTTTTCTTGATCAGACCTACCGGCGATGTCCAAGGGCTAGTAGATGATTCTATTACCCTATCCCTTCGCATTTCACTTATGATGTTCTCAGCCTTTCTCTCTTGGCCTGTGGTAGTCTCCTGGGTCGCTGACGGATGGGTTGTGCCTCGCCAGTATTTATTTTGTGCAGGACGACGTTGGTTGGCCCCTTCTAGCCACCTTCTACTTCAAAGACGTCTTGGTATTCTTTTAGTAATCCTTTCATTTGACGTCATTGGTTAGGATTACATTTGCTCCCTGCTTTCTGGCACAATTTCGACAAGGCTTCTGCTAGGCGTTGCGTGTCTTCCATTGATGTTTCTAGCCTTCTGACTTGGGATGTTACGGTGTCCTGAGTAGTCAGCCTGAACTTTTCTCCGTTTAAGGTCACGACTGTTCTTTGAAAACTCAGGCAAAAGTCGTATTTCCGAAGCACGTCCAAGCCCAGAATGACGTTGTCTTCAATTTTGGCCACAAGCACGCAGTGTCGGAAGGAGGTCTTTCCTATGTGGATCTTGACGTAGCTTTCACCATGGACATTTACCATTTCCCCGGTGGCCGTGCGTAGCTTCCATTGTGTCGGTTGAAGCTTGCTTGTTGTCATCACATTGGCTCGTATAATCCAGTCGGAGTCGCTGTTGTATTTCGTCGTCCTTTAGTCCGTCAATAAACGCGTCGACGGTCAATCTCTCCAGGGTATTATCGGCCGTACCCGGATAGGCGAGCCGGACTAACCGTGCGATATCCGCCTCGTATTCCTGAAGACTTTCCCCTGTCTTCTGTCGTCGGTTCTTTAACTGCACATGGTACACAGCCGTCAGATGTGCTTGGCCGTATCGCATCTCTAATCTTTTTACTAGCCGATGGTAGTCTAGTAATTCTTCCGGTGGTTACGTGTTCCAAATTTTGCCAGCACCATCACGCAAAGCAAGAGCAAGTGAAAAAGCTTTTTCTTCTAACGTCTATTTGTAAGCTTTTGCAGCCACATCGAATTGCGTCAAAAACGTGGTCCATGATGTTTTTCCGTCAAACGTAGGTAGTTTCATATGCACTTTGGATGAGATGACCTGTTCTTTCACGTCGGGGATTTCTTTGCCGTCAACCACGCAATGTCTCTTTTCTGTAAGTTGGTGACCGGTCTCTCGGTTTTCCGGATTCAGAACCATTTCTTCCAACTGAACCAATCTTTCGTCGAAAGTCCCCAGCTTTTTGTTTATTTCTTTTTGTTCAACCTTTACTCCTTTTAATTCGTCTCTTGTTTCTTCTTCGACTTTTCCCAGTTCTTCTTTAAAATTTCCTTTGAATTTTTCTAATTTTTCATCCGGGACTTTTGAATTTTTATTTAATTCATTTAATTTTTTTCCATATTCTTTGAATTTTCCTTTAGTTTCTTTTCCAATTCGTCCTCAAATTCATATGTGCTGGGATCGAAACCTTCTTGTAGCAAAGCCTCCTCAAGCCGCTTCTGCAGGGTGTTCTTAGTACCAGACGTATCTTCGTCTCGCTCTTCGAGTTCGCTTTTCAATTCAGCGACTTTCAACTCGAACAATTTTTTCGGCATTTTTATTAATTTTGTATTTTTATTTTACTAGAAAATTCTCTGGAGATCGATTCGCAGACCCCACACCTGACACCAATTGTAACGAATTTTCTAATCAAAGATATTTAACTTTAAGGAATCCATTGAAAAAATAAAATATGGTAGGTGCCATTTGAGAAAACGAGGTTATTCGTATTTGAAATTTGTAAATTTTAGAATTTTATTTTGAACGCCCTGTGTAAATTATTTAGTTTAATTTTGTCAAGGTGTCAGCACTAATATTCAACTATTACTATTAAAAATTTCAACACTCTGAGTCGTATTTTGTGGAAGTTATAATTTTTTATAATTTGGGTTGCTGTAGCGATTTTTTTTTATAAATTAAATTAATGCAGAAACCAATCGTCATAGGTGTACAAGTTGGATATCAAACTTACCTTAGAATTACAAGTTTTATTCGAATTCAGCGTAAAAAATATACCATTCCATTTAAAATAATGAAGTTGGTGTCGACTTCCGGTATAACCGGATGTAAATCGAACTTGAAAATATTTTTAAAAGAAGCGGCATAAACAATAACCAAATGAGCCCAAGTTTCAGAATTGAATTCCTTCTTCTAATTCATATACTTCTAATAGCCCATCAACTTGAAAAACCCTGTTATACGCCTTTCAAAATTGTAATTATAAAAAGCATAGACAATTTTGTTTCAACGTATATTTAAGAAAAATCTCTAACAATTGTTTCAACCAAAAGGTCATTATCAAAGAGTGATATATAATAATACTAAAGATACAAAACTGAGACATCCCTTATAAGTAAGTCTAGAGCTAATTAGTGACGTCATACATTAGAAAGTAGTAGGGGGGTGGGGTTTGAGCATAATTCTACTTGGTTATTCACTAAAACATTATTTTTATTCTTGAGAGCTTTTTTTATTTATAGATTTTCTAACATCCTAAGTACATTATTTTTATTTTCAATATGTAAAATTTTGACATTTTTTGTATCTAAGGTGTGGTTATTAACAGCTCAATGTTCAGAAAAACCGGTTGAACAATTTTGCTTTTCTATGTTTGTACTATGTTCACCGATGCGAATTTTAATCGATCTGGCAGATTTTCCTATGTATGTGGCATTACATCCGTTGCAAAATAACTGGTATACTCCACTTTTTAACATATTATCTATTTTTTGTTTGCTATTAACTAGGATTGAACCCAAATTTCGCTTATTATTGTAATTATAAAAAATAACACGTAAAAAAATCATCCGACTGCTGTTATTACCATCAACCAGGTGGTACACTAAACGATTTTTTGGAAAAAACAAATACTGCAATAGATGACGATCCATCAACATTTGGATAATAACAAAAATGATTTCCCTAACGACCTCCTTTCGTTTGAACGTCGACTTATGGGACACACTGTATATCATTGAAATGAGAAAAACTGCCTTTTTAACTAACGCATAGCCAACCATGATTCCTATTAAAAAAAACACTCAAAAGTGGGTGATTGTTTTATTTTTCTGACGCCAACCAATTTTACTAAAAAAGTACCTGAAGAACATAGAAGTTGCTTTTTACAAACAATCAAGATATGGACATATTGCAAAAACTCGTAAATTTCAATTTTTGCTTATAATTCGAAAATAATATACGGTAGTATTTTTGTTTTAAAACCCGATGAACTAGAGTGCCGGCCAATTACAGCAATGTAGGCGTAACCTAACCTAACCTAACCTAACCTAACCTAACCTCTATTCTTAAAGAAATAAAACGAGATGCTTCCATTAATTTTTTTTATATCTTTTACAGTTACTAATAAGTTGTCCTATACAAACAAAGAAATTTGCCCACCTTGTACTTATTTTAGGAATTATGTTAATATAATAACAATCCAGTTGTGTTGGAAAAGAGATTACATCAATTTTTATTAATATTTTTAGTGATGCGATATATTCAGTGAAAGTGTGTGCCACTGTAATATGACTCCAATAAAACGCCCCTGTATTCCTATTACTTCCATTTATCATTAATATTGTCTTTAGTTGGCTAGGATCGGCTGAAGAGAAATGGATTATTAACAAATCATTAAAAATTAAACAAAATGAAAGCATTACTATATTTATTAAGTTGTGTAAGTGCATCATTAACAACGAATCTTTTTGACCCTGATCGGTAAGAATTAACATATATATTAATTAGCTCATAATAATTTGAACTTCGAAAAATTGTATCGAAGTTTGGTTTGTAAATGATGTAATTGGTAACTTCATTGTACATTTTTAGAAAAGAAAATCAACATAGAAGTCGTATACTTTTAAAAGTTTTATAAAATTCTACTATTGGTTATTAGGGCAAAAGTTACTTTATACAATTTTTTATTAAATTACATAAGAATTGCTCAGTTTTCACATTCACCCCTTCACCTTCATTCTTATGTTTAAATACATTCTTTGAGTTGTAGAAGGTCGCCCCCAGTTCTTCTATCAGTTTTTCCTTTTAACCGCCGTTTTCATGTATTAAAAATTCACAATTTCAGCTTCTCTTAAATTGAGTTAACGATCTCTCAAGAAACATGGAAAACTTTTTTTTTAATTTTTCTTTTGTAGACTAAAAAGACATAATAATATGCAAAAACATAATTACAAAAGTTAAAAATTGTACGTTTATTTACGAAAATTGTGGATTTTATATAATTTATTCGGCTTTAAGTGACAATAAAAAAAATGTTAGAAACAAAAATCTTAAATAGGTGTAATATTGCAATATCCCTTACAAACGATTTATTACGATAAATAAATAAAAAATCGAAATAATATTTAACTGCAGGTCTAATAAAACTAAACTGTTTCAATAAAAAAAGCTGTCGATATCTTACATTTTTAAAATTTTAATTTTCTGTTTTATTTTCGTAAAGGCAAAATAAATTAATTTCTTGCTCAATAAAATGGTGAATCCGAACATTCATATATTTCTATTTCCGAGAAATTGCAAAAATTATTTTTTAATGTTAAATTACGCTGAAATAGTACGGCATTGATCCAATGTATTGTTACGTAATTTACAATTATCACGTAATTTTCTCTCAACACTTTTTAATTAAATTAACTTTATAACAACAACGATTCAATATCTATTTCGATAACAACAATAACTCTATAACTATTTCGCTCGTCAATCGCTTTATCTTCTCTTCTCGCTTATATCTGTCGCTCTCTTCTATCAAATACTAACTGCTAACTGTCAAACTGTCCAACGCTGTTCCTTATATAGTATTTTGGACGTTTCTAGGCAACTCTCGAAACGTCCAGCAACTCTCGGACTTTCTGGAACGCGTCATAGGTTACTTTTATGCTTTTACTAAACTTTCGCAGAAGGCGCATGTCAACGTCAGAATGACACATCCGTCACACTGCCCCCCCCTCTAGCGCTGATCGTCCCGATCAGTTTCTTTCACTGTGTATGGAGCCAACCGGTCGAAGTGTACAACTTTCATCTTCAATTTGGGGCCTCGTTGTAACCTGTAGACGACATCGTTTATACGGGTAATTACTTTGTACGGGCCCTTCCAATTCTGTTGTAATTTAAGGCACCTTCCTTTCTTGCGAAATGTGTTATACAGCCATACATGATCGCCCTCCCTGAATCCAGTGGAATTCGCTCGCTGATCGTAGCGGTTGCCATCTTCAGTTCGTGGAAAGGGACCTGCGATATCCATGGCTATTCTTTTGTATAGTGCTCCGACGTTATACTGGTGCATCTTTCCTCGTGTCCTGGTTATCGGACCTTTGTTAGAAGCACATACTACGCATTGTCTACACCAGTCTTCCATATCCAATCTAGCATTCACCCAGTAATACCGTTCACGTAGTTTCTCTAAGGTCTTATTCACCCCAAAATGTCCACTTCTTTCGTCTTTTTCTTGGGCAACACAACTTGTAATTGCTTCTTGGTCCCGTCCGGACTTTCCCAGATTATTTTAAGGACTCCATTCTCGAGCTTTAAGGAATCCCATTGGGCCCAATCACATTTCGTCGTAGCACTCAGGGGGCTTACGTCCGCCCATGCTGGTCGAGATTCTCCCGTCTCCTTCCATTTCATAAGAGGTCCTAGATCATCGTCGGTTCGCTGTAACTCAATCAACACTGTGTCTTCCCAATTCTCTTGTTTGTCTACGGTGGTATGTAGGTATAGAACTTGTTCTAACTCTTCTTTTCGTTCCACCGAAGAACAATTCTTGCTATTCCGTGGGCATGATCATCTTGACAGGGCTTCAGCATTACCATGGTGTTTTCTTGGCCGATGTTCAATTTTGACATTGTATTCCGGTTTGCTTTTTTCGGCGGTTGACGTCTGTATTCTTCCAGATGGACATCCGCAGCTTCAGGTGCCCCGTACGTCCGCACTTCCAACATATAATTGCTCGTTTCCTTTTGTTACAATCGCGTGAAATATGCCCATATTTGTCGCAAGTCCAACATTTGAAATTGTATTCTTGTTTGCTTCCTTCGGCAGCTGACGTCTGTCTTCTTCCAGACGGACCACCGCTGCTCAAGTGTTCCCTACGTCCACAATTCCAACATGTAACTTCTCGTTTTCTCTTGACACAATCATGTGAAAGATGCCCCTGTTTGTCGCAAGTCCAACAGCGTGGGCGCTCACTCATCTCTTCTTTCGGTTTTGAAGACATGACTTCTTTAGCTATTTTTACCATTTCTTGCCGAAAAATCTCGCCATCTTCTTCAAAATTCAACCCAGCCTGCCGGATTCTAACATGTCCTTTGGATGCTTGTTTGGCTGCTTCATATTCCAGCGCATGCGACAATGCTTCGCCTGCAGTTTTATGTCGAGACATGCGCAGAGCTTGCTGTATTTCGACATCTCGCACTCCATCGACAAACATTTGGGTGGACAGCTGGTCTGTAAAGTCTTGAGGGGCACTAGGATAAGCCAACCGCACAAGCCTTTCGACGTCCGCTTCGAATTGTTCAAGGCTTTCACTGCTACGTTGATATCGACTTTTTAATTGAGCCTGATACATTTGTTGTAGATGTTTATCACCGTAGCGCATCTCCAATCGGTCCACCAGAATTTTAAAATCGTTTTGTTGCATTTCTGGTATACCTTGCAGAACGTCGAGAGCTTCCCCACGTAGCGCTATGATCAGGGCAGTGGCTTTCTCCATCTCATTCCACTCATTTGCCTTGGCAGCAGCGTCGAATTGTTTAAGATACACTGACCAAGAGATCTTCCCATCGAATGTTGGTGGTTTTATTCTCGACATTCCTACACTTCCTTCTTCGATTTTGAGTAGTTTTGGGTACTCTTGAACGTTCAGATTGGCCTTCATTTCGTCTAATTCCTTTTGAAACTTTCTGTGCACAGCCCTTACTTCCTTTAACTCTTCTTGAACTTCCACTCTTACTTCCTTTATCTCTTCTTGAACTCCTACTCTTACTTCTTTTAACTCCTCTTGAACTTCTACTCTTACTTCCTTTAACTCTTCTTGAACTTCTGCTCTTACTTCTTTTAACTGTTCCTTCAAGTCTTCTTGTTCAATTTTTATTGTTCTCATATCTTCGATCAATTTCTCTTGGCCTGCCTTAATTTCTTCCTGGCCTGCCTTCATTTCATCCTTGCCTGCTTTAATTTCTTCCTTCATTTCATCCTTGCCTGCTTTAATTTCTTCTTTCATTTCTTCCTGGCTTGCCTTCATTTCTTCCTGACCTGCCTTCATTTCTTCCTGGCTTGCCTTCATTTCTTTTAGCATTTCTATCAAAATTTTCATCTGCTCCTCCATTTTTGACGCTTGACTTCTTGTTACTGGCATAAAATCCTTACTCCTGACACCAATTGTTACGAAATTTACAATTATCATGTAATTTTCTCTCAACACTTTTTAATTAAATTAACTTTATAACAACAACGATTCAATATCTATTTCGATAACAACAATAACTCTATAACTATTTCGCTCGTCAATCGCTTTTGCTTCTCTTCTCGCTTATATCTGTCGCTCTCTTCTATCAAATACTGTCAAACTGTCCAACGCTGTTCCTTATATAGTATTTTGGACGTTTCTAGGCAACTCTCGAAACGTCCAGCAACTCTCGGACTTTCTGGAACGCGTCATAGGTTACTTTTATGCTTTTACTGAACTTTCGCAGTAGGCGCATGTCAACGTCAGAATGACACATCCGTCACAGTATGCTCATTAAAGCGATCTTAATTCTCATCGAAGAATTCAAAAATACATGAAAAATAGAGTTAAAAATAGTAGGTAGTGGTTCAAGCGAATCCGTACATCCGGTTCATTAATATTTTATAATATAAATGTATTCAGTGGAAAATATGGCTTCTACTTAAACTTTTCTAGTTTACTGGGAAAACACTTAATTAACAAACTACTGGCTTTAATTTTATATGTATGAATGTATACTAGGTGTCTCAGAATCCCGTGGACAGAATAACCAATAAGTCGATTTAACTACATTTATCAGTATACTAAATTGCTTCGTTTGCGGTGTAGGGTGTTAAAGGCAATAAAAAAAAAAACATTTTTCTTCAATAAATTATTTTTGAACATCTTCTTAACGTTCTAGTATGGTACCAAATCGCTTGAACATGTTGAAAAAAAAAAAAGGGTTGAAGAAGGATTTAAAACGTTTTAATTTGAATTCATAAATTAAAAATCAAAAAGAACTTCGAGCTATTGCTAAAATGGATATCTTTAGAAAAAAAGTGATTTGATGTATTTTTTATAATTAATTTAATTATGTTATTGCGTAAAACTAAGAGTTAATATTTAAAGAAGTTGTGGGAATTATTATCCATTTGCTTCTAAACCTTTAAAAATAGCCCATAATGCACTTAGAATGACATTTCACTTTATTTTGCTCAAAATATCTTGTAGTTAATTAGTTTGTAAAAGTCGGATTACGGAGTATTAGACCTCCACAAAATTAACAACGTGATCTTATCATATTTAAAAAATTATAGATTATATATTTTGAAAAATTTGGAAGTAAACAGATAATAACTCGAATAACCCTTTTGCAATTGTTGTACTGTAATAGGAAAACTGAATTTTTCCTCTTTATTTATAATACAGACTCGCTAATGTTAATTTTTGTAGAAACATTTATAAAATAAGTACTATTGAAAAAATAATATTTTTTAAGTTTATTAAAAAAACAGGTGGTTTAAAAATTGCATTCTTTTTAGTGTTTCTTTGTTTTTTGTTTTTTTTTTGTTTGGTCTTATTTTATTTACACAAATAACACACACTTGGATTAGTTTATTAATTTTATTTAAATACTCTATGTACATTTCGCCTATGAAGGCATATTCAGGAATAACTTATAACTAAAATTAAACTGTAATACAAAGCTAAAACAAAATTCTCTAGTTAAAATTATTTATTTAAGCACTATTTATTCAACAATACTATTTACAATAGCAATTTGTATATCTGAACACTTAATAATTACTTATTTATCTGATAAACAACGATTCGCTTTATTTATATCACTCTGTATGTCGCTTTTCAATGTTTATGTTTCGCATCCGGAAGTCAATTATCAACTTTGCTCTCGACCTAGATGCGGCTGCTTCTATTCACCTGTCGAATATATTAGAAAAACGCTGGAAGGATTCTCGAATTTTCAAAAGGAATGATTCAACGGCTATGTATAAAATTGTACCGCCTGTTATTTGCGAAAAATTTCTTACCAATGAAAACTTAATCATTCTGTGTTGAGGTTACAATTCTTTGAATCTTCAAACAAAATATTTTTGAGTTATGCAATACGTACAGACGGAAATATGTTTTTACATCGAAAGATATGTTTTGCACCGTCTGGGATTCTTTCTTCTTTTAGTTTATCAATTAGCTGTGTGCTATTTTTAGGTTAGGAGCATTTATGCACGAAGTGAATGGCCTAATAGGAAAACTTTCTTTGTGTATTTAATTAAGACCTACATAAGTGGTGATGAGGGGTTGATTGTTATTAGTTTATATCATTGTTTGCAAAGGTTACATTTAGTTTTTTACATATTTAGATACTTGTAACTTTTAACTGTTTATTTCTTTGAGGGAACAATCTTTGTTTCTGAAAATGACATCGTTTCTAAAAACTCCGACACTTTTCTTATGTATGACTTTTCTGTTATAATTGTTATGAAGTTATCATTACCTGCTTTGGCTTTTAATGTTATGACTTACTGATTGTTAAAAAATATTTAAGTATTAAATAATGAACAAATTAAAGCAAAATGAATTTTAATAATCAAAGCTCGGGCGCCACTTTGTCAAACAAACAAATATAATTAAGACTAGTGTAACCCCTCTAAATTTGGAGGGATAGTTGCTATTTTGGTGATGCATAGCACTTTAACCACTTTAATAATAGCGACTATTTCATACCGCAACCTCTAGAGGGTGCATAGCACTTCAAACATTTTAATGATAGCGACCATTCCATAGTGTAACCTGAGCAAAACCCTCTTGGTCGTACATAGCACTTTTCGGTGGTGCATAAAACTTCAAACATTTTTATGATAGCGACCATTCCATACCATAACCTCTTGGTGGTGCATATGCTATGCAGCATAGCACTTTTCGGTGGTGCATAGCACTCTAAATATTTTAATCACAGCAACTACTCCATACCGTAACCTAAGCAAAACCCTCTTGGTCGTACATAGCACTTTTCTGTGGTGCATAGCACTTCAAACATTTTTATGATAGCGACCATTCCATACCATATGATATACAGCATAGCACTTTTCGGTTTCGGTTTCGGTTTCAATCATATTAAAAACCAACAAAGATTTGAAATAAATGTATTTAGTTCGGGTTTTTATATTCACCTTGACTTATAATTAGTAGATAACTAAAGAATTATTTTGTTTCATTCTGTAGGATCAAAAGGTTACGGTATGTAAAGACAACACTCACTTCGTTCGTGTTGTCGTGGTCTTGTCATTCTCTTATTCATCATGTTTTAATATTGTGTTTAATTTTTCATTGGTTTTCTTTTTAGTTAAAATTAAAATAATTCTACTTCGGAAGTATTGGAGTTTTTGTAACAAATTGTATATATAAACATATTTTTAAGATCTTCAGAGACTTTTCTTTAAAAACTGTTATATAAATTAAATAAAATTACCGAGCGCGCAGTTGACCCTACAAAGTCTTGGCAAACCGCGCGCAATTGACCTGTAATATTTGACTACCTGAATTTATTCCTGACCGCAGCGCGCTATCGTCCATTAGATAAAGCTCTAGTTGACCTAGGAGAGAACGAATTTTCAGTTGACTTATCATATGTAGGATTATGTCGAGTTAAAACACTTGGTGGGCTCTTAATAAAATCAGGTTTCAATTATGATAGATTAAAAAAAATTAATGAGTACAGCCATGATTGGAAGAAGAAATGAATTACAAAGGCTGATTAAAATTGCTGATGTATAATTTATATTTGTTACAAAACTCATAAAAAATTATTTTGTTTATTTTATATTAATAAAGCTTCTAATATTCATTATTATTGTTCAAAATAAAAAGTATTTTTTTCACAGAATAAACAAGTTTACTTTAATTATTAAGTGTTTCACAATAGTTAATAAAGGTAGAAAAATCATTTGGTGAAAAGAAAAACATTATTAACATTTTCGTAAAAAATTCATATTAATTAAATGAGGCTTCGCCTGTTTATGACAGGGTCATTTCCTAGTTATTTACATCAAAACTGTTAAATTTGTGTCTGATTTACTCAAATAAGACGATTTATTAAACGTCAGAAATTAAGGTTAACACATACATAACAATCGATTACATTTGTACCCGCCCACATTTCTATCGTTCATCCAGGACACTGAAAGTGGAACAGGTATAAAGTTTAATATTTTCCCTGGACGTTTCAATGGTCAAATAGTTTCGGGATGTCGTATTATGAGAGGAGATAGATGACAGGAATTTCGTTACAACGCAAAATCGTGTTTTTTTGCCGTTTTCATTCGCTCATATCTTTTAAACCTCTCAATAATTCGAAACCAAATACAAATATTTACTTCCGTTAACTCCGAACGGCATTTGCCACACGTTTTCCCGTTTTTTCGAAATAATCAAACGAAAATTGCAATTTTGACGTTTGCTGTCACGGAAAACGTCCATATCTTCAGCAGAACATTATTATATATGATGCTCCGGGCAGAGCAGTGGGGGTTCCAGAAAACCCTGAAGCATTTGAGAGTTTTAAGATCTCATAAAAAAAAACATTTGAAGAGTATATGAAAAATACATACAACAAAAACTTACAAAATAAGCCAAGCCCACCTAAAAACGATTCCCTACGTCACAGTAGGGACAGCCGCCGGTTTTCGGGTATTTTAGGGGATTTTCTTATAGATATTTATGAGGCAAGATGATCCTGGGGAAGAACTTCAGGGACCAAAGAGACCAACATTATATATATTTATGATGACCGCCTGAAAGAATTTATTGTCTCCTAACTTGTTAATGAGACAGGTTGTAAATTACTTCTGTAACCTTGTGGGGTTGCTTCAGGGTGTCTTCACCCCTAACCGTAATCCCAATTTCCTAGTCAAGACAAACCCAAACTGATCAGAAAGAAGTTAAGTTTTTGTAACGGGGTTTTTCCATAGAAAAAAAAAACCTTACAGACTAAAACAAGGTTCCTTTCCTTACTCCACTCACACCTGTTTATATTATAAGTATAATTGACTGAACCACGCCCACCAGCGAAAGTCATATAACAGCACATATCCACGTTCAAAACAAAAGCACGCTCCGTAAACCACTCATACAACCGGTCTAGGTCACTCTGGAGCTCCTCAGCTTCACTCACAGTGGACACTCTCCTAACTTTCTTAGTATCATTTGCAAAGTTGAAACCTCTCCAGTTTGTTAAGCAACTTTTTACATCATTTATGGCAATGAGAAATAGGAGAGGCATACAACGAGATCCTTGAGGAACTCCATTGACAACTTCAAAGACATCCAACTCAATACCATCTATAACTACAACCGAGCGTCTGCGCGTTAAATACGATGCCACCCAACTAACAGAACCCCAACCAAACCCATCTTATCAATGCACATAAGTAAATAGCCATGGTCAACGGTGTCAAACGCAGCACCCAAGTCCAGGTAGATTACATCAGTCTGTTTACCCTGCGCCCAACCCTCTGCAATATAATCTTTAAAACCATATAAGTTAGTAACAGTTGATCGACCCTTTAGGAAGACATGCTGCTGCTCTGTCATTTTATTACTAAAAAATTCGTTTAAATTGTTGAACACGAGGTAGTCAAATATCTTGGCAATGTTAGCGAGCATTAATATAGGACGGTAATTTGCGATATTACTCCTATTACCTTAACATGCCATAATTTTCACTTGTCAGGGAAGACACCACTACTCAACGATTCGTTGAAAAGATACGCCAGAGGAGGAGCAAGGCTTGGCGCACACTTCAACAAAAATATAGCAGGCACTCCATCTGCACCCGGGGCTCGTGACTCGCTTATTTTGAGCAACTTTTCCAATACACTTTCAGCACTTACAGAGATAGCATTAAGGCATCTCGTCTGCATTACCGACTTTGAATTGTCTACTACCGTAGCCACGCCACTTTTACATCTAGAGGCGAAGTGACCAGCGAACAAATTAGCTTCAACTTGAACACTATTAACCCGCTCGTTCTTTAAGAATATAGAGTCTGGATAACTAGAGCCCTTGCATTTTCTGTTTACATATCTCCAAAAAGATTGGCTATCATTCTATATGTCTCTTTCCAAATTAACAATATAATTGTAACGCATTAACTTTGACAATCGCTTACAGTACGCCCTACTCATTTTAAACATGTTATACAAATAATCAGAGCCAACACGGCGGTAAAGAGTGTGAAGCTTCTTTTTTTCAAATACATATTGCTCTTCTGAGCTCGGGTCCAACCCACGAGGGGAAACCGGAAGATACATGATCAAATATAGGAATATTGCATGAAATGATTAAAAAATATATTTATAAAATATCTCTACTTTATCGTTCAAAGACTCAGCACTCGAAAATAATCCAAGCCGATTAATTCTACTAAGATCCTCCAATGCCCGAGTATAGTTCCCCTTGCAAAGTCAAACCTAGACCCAGAGGTTATACGCTTAGTGTTATTACAAAGAGATAATGACACTTCAAACGTAGGATGAAATGTATCTAGGCACACTAAAGGATTAACACTTGAAACATATGAAATACTATAGTCCGCAAAGCAAAGGTCGAGGTAGTTCACAGATGAGTTTGGTGTGTCCACTATCTGATGTAGTCCCAGAGCATTCACAGCCGACGATATGTAGGTACTGTACAGCCTCCCGGACATCTATCGACGCATGGTGACCACTGTAGCCAACAATATCATCCTCAGACGTCCAGGTATAGCCGAGAAAATTGAAATCACCGACTAACATATATTTGTAGTTCTGGTGCAATTCCTGTGACGGAAAATGGCCTCAGACATTTCTGTTACTTCAGGCAGAAACCTTGGTTGGTTGATTACAGATGAATACGGTGGAATATATATTTAAAAAAATGATTAACTATAAAGAAGACAAAAAATCACAGACATATTTTCTATAACTCCCGATCTTGCTGGTCCAAGAGAGGCACTTACGTGTCAGTATCATCAGACCACCCCCTCTTACTTTTCCTGTAGAGGAAGATGACCTGTCGAGCCTGTAAGAATTAAAACCAGGAACTAAAATATCAACATCACTGTATAAGTCATCAAGTCAGGTTTCAGTCAGTGCTATTATATCTAGTTAGGCAGACAGTATAATATTGCTTTGAAATCCGTTCTATCTTTTAAACTATGCACGTTTTGGAAGTAGAGCTTCAAATTAAGGAGTGGAGAAAGGTTACTAAGTTTTTTGGTGGTGGAGCTCCATTTCTACTTGATGAAGAAGGGTAATTTTCTTGGGCAGAGACTATAGTTGGTGTCCCATTTATATATCGAATCCTTATATCTTTTTCTCCTTTAGCCTTTTTTGCTTCCATCTCACCAATATCTGTGTGATACGTTGACGCTGAAAAGCAGTTCTGTCATTTCTACATTTAATTTTATTACCCAGTTTGCCAGCATTAACAATTATCCAGTGAGCACTACTTTGTTGATCAAGAATCAGCTTGAGAGGACGGTTTGTTGCACTATTTGGTTTACCTAGCCTAATGAGACTCATTTTAGTTATATCAAATGAAGCACCAGCCAGCTTGGCTGCTAGCATTGCCATGACATCGCTATCCTTGAGAGACGCATCGATGCCGTGAAGAATGACATAATTGCACTACCTATGTCTCTTCTCTAATTCTGATATAGCTGCGTCAATTGTTTCAGCAGACGAAGCAGACTGAGAGTGCTTTATTGCGCAAATTCTGCCTGTACGTTCACTAACGCACTAATTATTATCTTCAATGGACTGCCTAATATATTTGTAATCCGTGGCCAAAGCAGTATACTTAGCATACAATGAATCTAACGAATCATAAAAGGCAGAGCCCAAATCATCAATTTTCTTGTCGTTCAAAGTGGCCCTTGTAACCAGTTCGTTCAGGTCAACAGCATGAGAATCTAAATTTATGTTAAGAGAGTCTATCATACTTTGTGTCTTAGTAGAACCATCTGTAATAGTAGATTGCAGCATCATGAGCATTCAGAGAGATTTTCCTTCTGTAAACTGTCATCCGCTGAAAACATTGGAGGTTGTATAACACCACTAGAGCCAGAAAGATTTCCACCCAGTGGTTGAAGCTCCAACGTAGACACATTGGGAGGCATCCCACAGAAATTTGCAAACGCACCAGATTCAATCTTGGCATTATTTTTTAAAGCACAACTCGAAGGGTCAAATATAATTTTACATCCCGAACATCTAACTGCCTTTTGTAGGTATAAAGAACTGCGTTTGTCTCCGCAAACTATTTACATGTGCCCAGTACTCATGAGGTGTGTAGGTAATCTAACCTAAAAAACGGTGAAAAGCACACTACACACTCAAATGTTGTTAATGATGAGAGTCATTATATAATTTATAGATCAAGGATATAACAAAACTATGTAGTTTTTAAATATGGTAATAATGAAATTAACCAATACTTAAAAAAATTGCAAAAGTAAAATGGTTTATGCAACGAAAAAAAAAAAGCGTATGCACTAAGGCGCCATCTACCTATGAATTTGACAAAAAATACATTTTTTGTTTTCAAAAAATATGAGATTTCTCTATTTTGTTTTATTTTTTGTATTTAATGTCATGGCTTCGTCAAGCTTGTCCTTCTCTCTTCTTTTTGCACCACATCAATTAATCTCTAGGGCCATCTTTTTAATATCTGTCCATTTGACTTCATTTATAGGAGACATAAAATATAATTGTGTTATATATTTGGACCGCAAAATGGTTTATCGATGGAAGAATTAAACTATCTGACCTATAATTGGCTCGATCACGTTCGTTGTTGTAATTCCACATTTTTATTAGAATGATTTGATTTTCAAGCCAGTGCTTAACAAAATAATTTAAAAACATTATTACAATTATATTTTTTTTACAAAAGAGCTTGTCGCAGATAACGGCGTTGCATTCTTGATCATCGACCTAATAATATATACGCATACGCATAATATTTATGTGTTTAAAATACAAAATTAAACCCCTTTTGAAGAAAAACAATTTCTAACAGCCCCTACTCCATACAATAGCTATTTTGTATAAAATATTAAAATAATGTTGTATGTTATTTATCTATCTGTAATTGATTGGGTATTTATCGATTAAAATACCATAATCTAAATATTAGTAAAACGATAACCAAATACAAACGTTATTAACAAATAAATAAAAAATAATGATGTTTGAGATTGATAGATTTCAATCATACCTTTCTTAAAACAATCATATACCGAATTTTCGTTTTTCTTTTTTAATTGTACTTCAAGTAAATAAAAATAGTCGGGGAAAGTGTACCACTCTCGTTGGAAATGACTGCTCTAGATAATGGCAGGCATAACCTACCAGCTACTCCTTCTTTTCACTGTTTGTACACAAATTGAACCCTGATTTTTAGGAATAAACAAAAATTGAATGTGAAAATGGTACTTTCCCTTAAGAAAATTGAAAAAATAAATTGATGCTATAATAAATTTCAATCAACTTTATTAAAGAATTGGATTAGTTTTTTCCTTAGCTGTATCTTAATAAATTAGATAATCATAGCTATTAAAAATCAGTGTCTCTTTAGGAAAGACCACATTCAAATTGCACGAAACATCATGGAATTATTTTAAAAATATTTACAGTCCATCTTATTCTTCGAAAATGCTGCAAACGTTAGTAGATAGGAGTAGTTTTAACCCTTATTGTTCTTTAAGAAAATTGAAATTTTATTTGCGCCCCTTGATTAATAGATAAATGCAGTTAAATCGACTTATTTTGATGTTAGGAAGCTGTGGTCCTTCTATGTCCATGGAATTTTGATCACCTCGTATAAAGCAATTCATTTTGTACTAAATATGTTAATTAACAATTTTAGACCTCGTATTGCCTCTTCAAACGGACACCTGTTGGTGAGTGTAGGACAACATAAAAACATTTCTTTTTCAACAAAAGGACAAGGCACAGTGATGTTAAATGGACACGACCTATTTTTAACAGCGCAATTGGTACGCATTTTTTTTTATTATCACAAGCTAAATCTACACTTTTCATTTCTATTTAATTAATATTATAACATGTACGCAATGGGGATTAGGCAACCCATCATACAGCAATGCCTGTATGGTGAGTTGTCAACTGTTCACTATTTAACAAAAGAGCTGGAAGATTCTAGAAGATTCTGGAGAGAACATTTGAGCATCAGCTAACTCTATAATTATGTGGACAAGAATGGTGTAGGAGTTGGTTAATTACAAGTAGGTACTAGTATAGCGAGCGATGAAAGCGAAGAGGAGCGAAATACTGTTAAGAGTAGTGAAAAGTAAAACAGTAATTGTGATAGTGTTGTAAAAAGTTAATTATTAGATAATAAATTGTATGGAGTTGTTTTGAGTTCTTACGGGATAATATATTTATAATATATATATTATTATATAATATAACAGACTACTTCAGTACCTACATAAACTATAAACTAGGTAGCAGTAGATGATTAATAATTAAAATTTATTTATACTTTGTGAAATCAAAAATATTTCGAGGATGAAACCCCCCCCACCTTCGGGGTTTGATAAATCTTGATTTCATAGTTCAGTAAGTATGGGGGGGGGGTTTCTCGAATTAGGTAAAGGGTAGAAATTCCCTGTTCACGTTTATGATTCGATGTGTGAAAATATTCTCCAAATGACTAGACATACAGCCAATACAAAAGTATTTGTGACTAAAAAAAATACAAAGGGATACATCTAATATCCCATGTAATAATGTTACGTTTATTATCCTTTTACTTTTAAAAAATAACAACATAAATGAGTTTCTTAATTAGGTGGTAGAAAAAATGAACAAATTCATAATTTTTGCAGGTTAAAACCGCTTCTGAAGCTTTACAGTACCATAATACCAGTTTTCATGATTCAATTGGTGTGGTAAACCGATTCAACGATTTTATTCATGGAAAGGAAGGAATCATGCGTAGGATGGCTTTGCTCGAATCCAAGGCTTTAACAGAAGGAAACGTTTCTCATGTTGTATGTTTTTCTATATCATATTGTAACGAATTTTCTAGTTAAAGTGTTTATTTAAACAATTATTTATTTAACACTATTTATAACACTTAAACACTAACTTAGAACTACCATTTATATCACAACAATTCACTTATTTATATAACAATTTATTTATATCACTTTGTCTATTATCGGTTTTAATTCGCGCACTGATGCTTTCTTCAACTAACTGTTCTCGGTCCAAAGATGATCACTATATATACACCTTTCGAACTTTCTAGACAGGAACTCGAAGAAATCCTGTGTATTCCCGAATGATGAGTAATAATTAGAAAGTCCTCGATTATTCCAGAATTTAACTTGTTACTTGTCGCCGGAGAGTGATTTACATCTTGTAAGTTGATAAAACGAAAAGTACCGTGTGCGGTGTAAGCATGTTAGTGATAACAGGTACATGCCACAAATTGTTTTCGCACACACGTACTGTGTCACTGGTCGCTACAATATATTTATTAAAATAAATAATATAGGAGCCAGTTAAATAAGTTACTATTCTTAAAAAAGTTTTAGACATACCTACATTCACAGGCAAAAATAGATGGCTACTCGAAAATTACATTGAGCCAGACCTTTAAGATCATTTATTGGACAAGATATACTATTTAAATATAAACGTTTATTAGTTCTTTCTTTTTAGGGAAACAATGCATGCTTTCAAACGAGAAATCGTACGGTATCTTTGAGCGTGACCTCTTTTTTAACTTTAAATTAATTTATCAAAGCTTCGATTAACAAAATTTCCGCTTATACTATTGTTGCAGTCAAAAAGATGTATTGGAATATATTACAATGTGGTCAAAAAAGGTCCCAACAAAAGGGTTTGCATTTCGATAACTAATAGAGCAATTATAATGCTTGAGCTACAGAAAATGTAACCTTTGTAGGATCGGCCTTCTGAAAAAAAGTGATTATTGTGTAAAATGAGAAAATTAATGAGGAAATATGTCGGTCTTATGGTGTTCGCACAATTGCAATTAACAGTACTCTAATACTTACTAATACAGTACATTAATATACCAAATTTACTGAGATATGGCCAGTGTAAAAGTACCCAACCCTTAAGTAAATTTTATTGCAATTTATTGTGGGGTTCATTTATTTCTGGAAAGGTGTATTCCAAATATAAAATTTTGCTTTCTTATCAATAAAAAGAAATGGTATATAAAATTTAAAGGAGGGGTTAGTTTTTACACTTACTAATCACATCTTAGTTAAAGTGATAAGCTTATTGAAACTTACCGGATAACTACTATAAAGTTATTTCAATAATCTCTACTTCCCAAGAACTTTCGTCAAAAACTTAGACTTTTTACTCCATTTACTTATTTTTATTTTAATAACCAAATTTATTGAAGGGCACTTTGCACTCTTGAAGAATATATATATATATATATATATATATACACAAATATAATAAATCTTGATACAATTAAGCAAATTGTTTTACGTTGTAAGTTGTTCATTAATCAAATTGTATCTAATAATAATTTCAAAAACTTATATTTTTATGTTATTTAAAGTTAATTTACTTTTATTTGCAATATTGATTTGTTATAGAAAGAACGCGGAATTATTACTAGATATACAGTTATCAATCGAAGAATAACTCTGATTCAAAGAAAAGTCCGTCGATTAATAAGGCTATTAAATATAGATGAATGTGCAAGTAATCCATGTCAGAACGGTGCCGAATGCAGAGATATTTATAATGGAGTACTTTGCTTCTGTGCAGAAGGTTGGGAGGTATGAAACTTAATATAAAATAAAGAATAATAAATACAAAGCCGAAGAAAACTTGTGTTTGTTCAGAAGTTTCATTAGTACATTGAATTAAAAGATTAGTTAAGAACGAGGTAGACTCGTTCGCCGAGGGTTTCGTACCTTACCAAATCTATTATTCAGCAAGGCTTTATAAAGATAATAAGAAAAAATACGTGTTCTCACAGTGGTTTTAAAGAATTGTTTATTTTAAAATTTTAAAAAAGTGTACTACGGGACCCTCACAAGTCTATCGTTTGTTAAGTCACACGGCCAAGTATGCAAAATTGTTCAGATCATGGATTATAAGAATATATATAATATAGATAATAATATTTTTTTTTAAATTTTAGGCTCACTAATTTCATAGTTAAGAAGAGGGAATAGTTAATTTTCGTTTATTTTTTAAGGAACTTTAAAACTATTTATTTTAAAATTGTATAAACTCCTCCTTTTTTTTTAATTTTGCAATTTGTCTTTCAAAATTGACCCTTATGTTCACAGTTCACAGAAATTGATATCTTCGAAACTTTTATTTAATCACTCCAGTAGATTATGAACAAATTGGTTGCGACAACCGGGCAGAAAGACACACGAGGTGGACGTACGGAACCCTAAAAATTGAACTTGACAATATTAATATGAACAATAAATATTAAAACCTCTTTTGAACTGCAGGGCACATTCTGTGAAAATGACATTAATGAATGTCAACGTTTCACTCATACAGACCTAGGATGCCAAAATGGAGCTACTTGTGTAAATACCCCTGGGAGTTATGAGTAAGTATTTAATATACTTTAAAATTACTTTGTTTATGAGTGGACCATCCTTTTTAATATCTTACACTTTATGAATATAACGCTTATATAAGCCTGTATCTACGTAAGAGTATTGTGGCCTTAGACAGGGTCTCCACAAATAAAAGGCCCTTGCAAAATTATATGTATGTTAAACACATTTTTTTCTATTATCCCAATCCCAACAAATCAGTACAATTAAAATACATAAACTCAACTGATGCAAAATTTACAGTTAGAAGCTCATAACGGTTCATTTTGTGGTAAAAGTAGGTTGTTATGTGTTGGCTAGTAGGACATCGGTATTTTGTTTTCGAATGCAATAAGTTGGATAAAATGCAATTATTTTCCTTTTTTGCTAGGCTATTTTGTTAATTTTTATGACGTGGAAACATACCCTGTCGGATCACAGAAAAGTTCGGCGGGTTTATTTGTTTAGATAGATAGTTACAAATAGCTTTAGGATAATTTAGAATGTTCCAGATACCGTACAGAATGGTAAAATTTAGTTTTTATTTACAATTTTATTACTTTAAATAGTAAATTTTAATTGATGAATTTATAAAATATATGGAAATAAATAATACAAAGCTAAAAAAATTCAATCCGGCCCTGTCTTTAGAATACCGATTTGGAAGTTCGATTAAATTAAATCCATCTAATGAGACTCTTTTACAACGCTGTTCATTTACTCTCTAAAACTATATTGCATCGAAATAAAACTGTAGGTATCGTTGCGAAAAGTAATTCTTTTATGATTTTACTTGCAAGATGTAAATGCTCAAATGGGTGGCATGGTATTCATTGCACGAGAAAGTCAACTGATTGTAATTCCGGATCATCAACAGAACTTTGTGGTCACGGTATCTGCATAAGCGAAAATAGTGCTCAAGGTTATAAGTGCATATGTGAACAGGTATTATTATTTATATATTATTTTCAATGTGTTTACATATTCTACCCCAATAAATTAAAACTCAAGCTGTTTAAGGGGCTAGAGTGTTTATTAATTTAAAAGTAACACCGATGATTCGCCTTGTTGTGTTAGGTTTCTTCAAGGATAGCCTTATACTTAGCTTCAAATAATTTTATTGTATATGTTACAATATTGTTTTGCCAAATATAATATATGGTTTAAAATAAAACTAAATGTTTTTAATTCAGTTCAATATAGGTAATAAGTTTCGATAAGTAATCACTTTCACCATAAATAATTAATCTTTACTTATTTTTTATATTATGCCTTTTTGAGGGTTGGAAAACAAATGGAGTGGATCCAGCTTGTACAGTAGACGTTGATGAATGTTCATTGGATAAACCATCATGTTCCGTTAATCCTCTGGTTGCATGTATTAACACCCCCGGTTCGTACATATGTGGGCATTGTCCTGCAGGTATAAACATTGAGGAAAGCGAATAGATAGTGGTTTATGAACTTTGTATTTTTCTTATTTTTATTAGGATACACTGGAAATGGTTTCTATTGCGTAGATATCGACGAATGTGCCATTTTAAATGGTGGATGTAGTGTTTATCCTACTGCACAATGTATAAATACACCGGTAACACTTATCTACATTATACCATACTATGTGGAAATGCATTATTTTTTTTATTTAAGGGATCAAGGATATGCGGCCCATGTCCTCCTGGCTACATTGGAGATGGACTGTCTTGTACTTATCAAGGCATTTGCCAAGTAAACAATGGCGGATGTCATTATTTGGCTCAGTGTAGAGATAACCCAAGTAATATGTTCTTATTCTATTGATATCATATAAATGCATCCTGTACCTGTCTAAGTGTAATAATTAGTTCTGATCTTACCATAAATCTTTTAATTATTTCAGGAATAAGTTCCACATTTGTAGAGTGTTTATGTCCAGAAGGGTTTGTTGGGTCGGGGATTGGACCCAATGGATGTACAAGAAGAGTTGGTGGGGATCCATGTTCATCAAATCCATGTGTACACGGAACTTGCGTCTCACAAGATCAAAACACTTATGAATGTCATTGTACATCTCAGTTTGAGGGTATTTGTATATTTTGTAATTTTAATATTAGGCTTAGTTCATATACAAGAACTTGTCATTTTAGGGAGAATTTGTGATAAAAGAAAGAATCCCTGCTACCCCAATCCATGTCTAAATGGGGGTTCCTGCATACAAGTATTCAATATTTCTTTTGTTTGTAACTGTTCTGCTTCATTTACGGGACCATTATGCGATCAAGAAAAACAAGGTAATAATTTTTCTTCATATTTACAATAAGATAACTTAATACAATTTGCCGTTGTTAGCTTGTGGTGGAAGATTAAACGACGAATTTGGAGCATTGGAATATCCTCCACCAGGTGCTTCGCTGAGTAACTGGAAAAGTAACTGTGCATGGTTAATTGAAACTAAGCAAAATCTTACCCTTGATGTAGTTTTTGATAAATTTAATGTATATAAGAGTGTCGATTGTCAGACAGATTGGTTACAGGTAAGTGGATTATTTTATTAGGCAACTACTGAATTTGTAATATAATATTTTAACGAAAGTGTATTCGATACTCTCCGTGTACTGTGACCGCTTTCGGGCAGAAATTTCCCAATATTGAGTGTTGCAGATGAAAAATAAATAAAACAAATGAAAGACCTTTAAAACTGTATATTTATTTTAACGAAGAAATCGTGAGTGATTGTGATCATCAATAGTGGTTGGACGTTCAAATCAACGTCGTGTGATAATAGCAAATGATGCTATATCCTTAAAAAGATAAAACGGAAATCTGAGTGATACGTCTATTTGCTTTGGTACACTCTGGGGACCTTTAAATGATCCAAAATTCTCTGCACGGATTGAGAAAACCCTAGAAAACTCAGCTAGACCATTATGCTTCATAGAGCAGGAAAAGGGAGGTTTAAAAAACAAAAAGGGCAACCGCAATATATTTTCATATTTGAATATCTTTTAGTATATACTATTGTTGTACCTAAATTAATATTAATAAATAAAACAACTGAAAATCACTTTTTCATTGTTGAATTTGCTAGTAAAACGAAAATTAATTTTTTCAGTATTATAATTTTTTCTCAACTATTTACGAAAAAGGAAGTTGTAGATATAAAAAAGATGTACAAAATGACGTATACGTTACAATTCGATATTTTGCTGTTATTACAAAATATGGTTTAGCCCTTGCTTACAATCTGGTCACGTTTTTCATCTCGTAAAAGAAAAAATTATAAGTTTATTTAATGGAAAACAACAATAGATATCTTTATTTTAGATACATGATGGGAAAAACACAGCCGCCCATTCTTTAGGTCGTTTCTGTGGAGATACTCTTCCATCAAACGGAAAAATTACCACTACCCATAACAGTGTATTCATATGGCTGAAATCTGATCATTCAACCAGTAATTTTAGGATAAGTTGGAAAAGTTCTGCACCAGGTTAAAATTCATTCAAATGTTCATTACAGTTTTGTAATTTAACATTTCTTTTTTTAAATTTAGATTGCATCTATTATATAACCTTCATTTCCCATGGAGTTTTGCAATCGCCAGGATCACCAGGAAATTATCCACTAAATCGGTATTATAATTACCATTTTATAAATAATATAAATATATCTATACAATAATTAATAATATTTTTTTAGAGAATGTGAATGGCATTTGGCTGCTCCCCCAGGAAAACGAATCGAATTCCATTTTTTTAAATTAGATATTGGCCATGAACCAAATTGTACAGGAGACTTCATAGAGGTATGTTACTTTTCAGTGTTAACCTTGTAGCTCTTAGAAATTAACAACGAATAATACACTATAACCATATGTAGTTTTCAATGCAAATTTTAAATTATTGTAGTGATACGGATGTTCAAATTATCTATTTTGTTAAATATTTGGTGCCCTATTTTAAAATACAATTATAAATATATTGCAAGTGAAGTTGTAAATCCAAAAATTATTTGGAAGATCACATAATGTACCATACAATTTGATTTTGACCTTCACCTTCTTGATCATTCGAAGGTCAAATCAATTTTATTACATAAAAGGCCCTTATTGTTTAACCCGTCCTTGACAAGAGTGTAATAGTTGACGGTTGGGGTCGTCTAGCCAACAATTAAGGTTTTTCTTTCAATAATTTTGTTATTTCCAAAATATTCAGTTTCGTTTAGTATTCTATCCTTCAAATATTCGTGGTCATTTGAAAGAAGAGTCCGTACGTAAACTTTCTGAATTTGGAACCAAAAGTAGTTATTTCTGATAAAGAAAACCAATCTGACCTGTTAATAGCCTTAAAGGTCAAGCCGAGGTCAAATTGTGGAATTGAATTCAAAAACCTTTCGAATTAGGTTTTTCCTATACGAAACATTTGCGGTGGCAGTTTAAAATGGGACGCCCTATATCTGTACGTATTATTTTGGAACGTGGACTGAAGAAGAAGTTAAAGATATTTACAATATTCTTTTAAATATTGTGCATTTTTGTCTTGGAGGGTGACACTTTTCAATACAAAAACGCTAAACTTATTTTTGCTTAGCGACTTCAATCTTTAACTTTCACATAAGGAAAGCTGGATTGTGCTATACTTCATTCAAAAGGTCACTTTTTGTAATTACATACGACACAAAAATAAGGCATAACGATTTACTTTCAAAACGATTCTTAAACGATCACAATCAGATCTCCTTATAGAATCAACAATGTTCATAGAGAGGTGGGCTGTGTGGGGCTCATTCAGCTCCCTAAGTATCTCACACGGGAAGTATCCTTGAGATGCATTGTTATCACACTAAGACGTCTTTCTCTTTGACTGAAATATAGAGCATACCGTAAACTTCACTTTGTGCCGGCCAATTACAGCAATGTAGGCGTGGTTAAATAGCCCGCGAACTTTAAAGTTGAATTCAATACGCCAATATATTCAAGCTGTGTATAAATGTAATTAATAAGTGCATTGTGACCTTTATGAATGCTTATTAATTTTCAATTTTATATACATCAGTTACTGTTGTGAAAAAACGAAGAGGATGTTAAGGGTCAAGTGATTTTAATGTAAATAATGCTAATTTACGATTAGTTGAAATTCTTTATTTAAATCTATGTATTCTAAATAAGAAAAACAAAATATGAACTGGAATAGTGTTTATAAAAAATAATACAAAATTAATAAAAAAAATATCAAACGATGAAATCCCACACCACGAAAAACAAAAAAGCAAAGGGAAAACAGGTTAACCCACCACCATCCCCAACGGACAACCACTACAATTAACTGGAAAGAAATTCTAAAGAGAATAAGTTGGTTCAATGAAACGAAGAACTAATATTAAAAGTAGCAATATTAATCTTATTTTCAACAGATTTAATCCAATCTTTTTTTTTTCGGAAAATATGTCTGTTAATCCATTTTTCTTTTTTTACATGGGTTGGTATTCTTTTCTAAGGTATTCTTCAATTTCCTGAACATATCTAAAATACTGTCTAAATTCTCTTCTCATCTAATCTATCTAAGGTATTTGTAAAATTGATGAACTCTTGGGCTACAATCTAATAAACAATTTTTATTGTAATGATGACTACCATAATATATATATATATTATATTATATATATATTATATATATATCATACTACTATGAGTAGTCTATGATGACTACTATAATTACTATTGCTACTACTAATATTTTATAATAAGCACCTTGCGTTTATCTTCCAAAGTAATGAAATTGTTGATAGTTTGTTTTTCAGTTGTCGCTTGTATAAAATCACCCAATTCTTCATCGTGGTTTATATGGGACGTTGTTGATTCATCAATAAACAAAGCAAATTCATTACCTTCCTTCGTAAAATCTAAAACAGACTTGCCTCTCTGCTCAAACAAGGCTACTGCATGAATATGTTTACATAAAAATAATTTTACCTTATATGCGGCGCACTCACATTCATATCTATGAATACATATTTTACATTTATTACAAAACATTGACTTACAATTGCTATCACACAAACCTTTATAGGAAACAGAATAAAACTAAAAGAGCCAAGCCACAAGTCAATTTCTTTAAGAATAAAACTTGTCACTTACCGAAAATGATTGTACTTTAAACTTACCATATTCCATTAATTGTACCTGACCATCCATATTTTCTGCCTTTATGTGTGCTTCAAGGGTCTGTTTATGTTGGTAGTTATTAGCATTGGGTTAAGTTCACATAACTTACCGCTCAAAATTAGCAAAATTTGACCGATTTGCGCCTACACGACTGTTGACGACAATACACGATGACACTGGTTTCTTATTGGCCGGCACAAAGTGAACTTTACGGTATGCTGAAATATAGTATCAGCCCTTAACAGTATTTAACAACCAGCACTACCTCTTATTTATGTAACGAGGCAACAGAAAATGCTGTTCACATTCTCTATCGCTGCCCCGACTGCCCCGCGCTTGGTGAACATTAGTGTCGCCTATTCAAGGGACCAAAAAGTTATCTCTATAGAGAAATAATAGTAAAATTTGTTAAAAATGTCCCCTTCAGTTTGAGGAATTTTATAATACTTGAACTTTTACATTGAAAAAGCTTTGTAGCGCGATTTAAATGGCCCACCTTATAAAGTAGGAATACAGAATTCTATAAACTTAAAGGTTTAAGAGAAAATTCGGCATGGGTTTTAATGAATCAAAAGATAGCCTTAGTTAAATTTAAGAAGCATTGAGCGTCGGAGAGTTTACTAAATAATTAAGCATAAATAATTTTTACTGTTGGTCAGTTCAGGTTATAGCAGAAGTTAATACCGACCTTGCTATTTTATATGGAATAGCATAATTTTTATAACGAATTAGTATGATGAAAAAAATTTTTAAAGTAATTCTATGTCTACGATAGGCATTTTTTGAAAAATCGAAAACCAAGTTATAAAAATCATAACCTGAACAGATAATAATTCAGAGACTTAAAATTTAACCAATTATGGTTGAGTTACACAGCTAACGCCATACCGAAATTCAACTTCATAAATTGTACAGGACGTTTAAAAAAATCACTTCAAAACGGATAAATTTATTGCACATACCATATCACCTCCTCTTTTTATTATCTTCTCATCCATAGACACCTTGCCTAAAATAAGTAAAACGTGTTAGCCTCAGTTAGAGACTCATGGTATAGGTTTCTAAACCTTTTGTAGAACTTTAGATCATAATGTTTAAAGTAAATATTGCAAATTATTATCTGGTTATATTTTAGTTTGTAGATAGTTCTTCATCTTCAAAACAACAGTTAGCAAAATACTGTGAAACAGCTCAACCAGAGCCTTTGGTGTCTTTTGGACCAGATGTAGAAGTTCGTTTTCATTCAGACGAAAGTGGATCTTATTCTGGCTTCCAAATATCATACACTGCTGTCGAAAGTACTTTAATAATAACAATAATACCGTGGATATTTTTCATTAATTACATTACCTATATTCCGTAGGTTTTCCTGGTTGCGGTGGAGTTTTTACATCGTATAAGGGTGAAATACATTCTCCAACGATAGACGGACGATATCCAAGCGACATTATTTGTGAATATGTAATAAAATCCGAGAGTAATTCAAGAATCAAATTGACGTTTCTCAAATTCGAATTAGAAGAAGTTAGCGACTGTGAATACGATTATGTAGAGGTACGAAAACCATAACGTCAGTTTGATTTTTCAGCTTTAACAAAACAGTGTCAATGTGTGATGTAGGATTGCGGATATATAAAAAACTTATCGGTAACAGGGGCGCTGACTAAATGAGAACTCGGAGATTTCAGCACCTACAAAATGTGAATAGTAGGTGCTGACACATGACAATAGTCATAAAACCTGATCATTAATCAGCATTTTGCTACAATTTTTGTTTCTAGAATATTCTTTCTTGCAAGTTTTCGCATCTCGTTAGCGTCGGAATATTGAATTCATATAACGACTAAAATGAATAAACCTAAATTGTAAGGTGTCCAAACCTGACAACTCTTCACCAGTGCCTGATGTACATGAAGGTTTTTAAGGAAGTTATTTATACTCACCATAAGCTAAATATTTCACTGTCCATTCTATTAATTCATGATTTAGTAAAGGTATCATAAAATCGAGTATTTCGGTTAAAAATTAGAGTGATCAATTATTTAAAATAAGTGGTTATTAAACCACAGTTATTATTGATTGAATAAAAGTACAGAGTAAATAAATAGTGATTATAAATAAATAAGTCGGTAACCGTGCCAGACTTCATCACATTAATTGTGTTGATTACGTACTCGAAGTCTCGGTATCGATTGAGCTCAGAACATTTTTTTTAAATTTTTTGTGTTTCATTCTCACCAACATTGGTGAACGGATTCCCCTTGGGCCTACACTCTACTGCAAAGTTGGAGGGTAGGGCGGAAGGTCCTTTTCAGCCTCCTTTTAGGGACAGTGGGAATGGGTGAGTGAAAGTATGATCAAGGTCAAATTGTGTTATTCGGTATCGGTATCGGTAGCCAGAGCTGTCAGTTCACTAGTATTATACTGTAGATCAATACACAGCGTCTCCGATATTTTATCGAAGATCTGATTCCAAACATTCCAAATTCGCATCAGCGCTCAGTTCTATACTTTGTGTAATCAAGCATGCTAAATTGATGAAAAAGGAAATTTTTGCCAATAGCGCAGAATATTTTTAAAATGGGTTGCAATATGATCTGATTATTAGGGAAACTGGTTTTATCCAATCTAAATAAGTGCTCAACTGTCTCCAAATGGGCAGTTAGAGCAGCGGGCTCATGGAGGCTTTTCATCAGCGATAAAAAAGGACAGAACGTTAGAATTTCAGAAAATTTCACTGGAAGCCCGACATTGAAAAACTATTAATTATATAACATTTAAGTATCTAATGTTTTTCTTTTATTAAAAATTATACATTGCAGTTACACGAAGGTGCAGATACCTCAGCACCTTCAATAGGAAAATACTGCGGAAAGGAGTTACCAAATTCATATACATCCGTCGGAAATGTGTTGTGTATTATATTTAAATCGGACTTTAGTGTACAAGAAGGAGGATTTATTATAAAATATGAAACAGGTGACCAAATTAATGATTATTTTCCCCATTCTAAGTGTTCGTTTGTTGTACATAGTTTGCATTCCTCTTCTTTCCTTACAATATAATTATTGCAGTCACAATCATTTATTGCATGATATTTGAATTTTATTTGGTTTCTTTAGGTTCTTTAAAGAGACTTTTATAGGTATAAAAAATAATTTTAGTATGTGGTGGAATATTTACGGAAGAATCTGGAATTATTTCTTCTCCAGGATATCCGACTAATTACCCTGAAGATAGAATATGCATATATGAAATAGTTCAACCCGTTGGTAAAATCATTGAATTAGTTTTTCAAGATGTAGATTTGGAAAATTCTATGGATGTCTGCAGCTTCGATTATATAGAGGTAGGTCGTTATTCGTTTATTCGACAATGGGCCGTAACATTTATTTCATTAAAATTGAATTTGTTTATGATTTCCCAGGAAAATATACTAAGATTTCTATCTGAAATCGACAAGTCATTTGATACTAAAATTAATAATATTGTTAAGAAAATGTATTATCTACAATAGAAGTAGTTTCATTGTCTTCACTACTTATATCGTTCAGGCGAATTACCTAAGTCAAATTTGATAATAAATTAGGTCAGTTTTCTTACAAAAATGAGTTCTAAAGAACGTAAATAATACAAATATCTATTGCAACAGTATTATCAGAAAGTCTATAAAAAATATAGATTGAGAAATAGACTTTTTTCGATTGTATCTCTATAACTTTGTTGTCTCTGAATTTGAGAAAAAAGTTTCTAGGTAAGCTCTGGCATCTAATCTTAAAACGATTCTTAAAACAGCCACAACCAGGTCATTTTATCAGACTGCGCGAAGCACAAAAGGAAGGTTATGTGTTTAACTTGTACGTACTTATGTATGTCTGTGCCAATGTTCCCTCGTAATTACTCAACGGCTCAACTGATTTTGATGACATATCATTAGATTCGTCTTGATGGCGCGAGTGTCACTGAGTACATAAAATTATTTAAAAAAAGACAACTGGCGGATTTTATGCGATTTAATGTGTTGCATGTTTAAGTTAAATAATTTAAATATACAACGATGTTTTCTATAATTTATTGTACTTGCAATATTTATGCTCATCACTGTAGGTAAGAAATGGCGATAATGAAAATTCAACATTACTGGGTACACTCTGTCAAAAACCGTCCAGATTTTTATCAACTTATAATTATCTTTTTATTAAATTTGTCTCGGACATGAGCATAACAGGGAGAGGATTTTTAGCAAATTATTCCACTGTTGACATAGGTGAGTACCACAAGTGAGTATCAGATTTGGTTCTTTAGATTAATGGTATTTGTCTTAGAATGTGGAGGTATACTTAAAAAGGAAAGAGGTTTAATTACTACTATCAACAACCAAAATAATATGAACTGTACATGGCTAATTATTGCTCCTATGGGAAAAATTATAAAAGTCACATGGGATGCTTTTACTCTTAAAGACTGCCCCTACGATCATGTCACTGTTTATGATGTATCCAATACTTTTGGTAAAAGAGAAATTGGTACATATTGCGATGTACGATTACCTCCAATCATAATCAGTTCTGAAAACATATTAGAAGTTCAGTTCATTACCGATGAATCTAGAACCGATGGTCAATTTTCTCTTAATTATGCATTTTTGGAGGAGAAAAGCGGTAACATTTAAAATTTTCAATTCCGTTTTCTGTTAATAATGTATTTATTTCATGTAGTTTGCGGAGGGTCTTTCTTTACGTCTTCTGGTGTTATTAAATCACCTAATTTTCCTGATAACTATCCATCGAATGATTTCGACTGCGTTTGGATTATACATGTAGGCGCTGGACAACAGATAATGCTCAATGTAACAGATTTTGCTTTGGAGAATAATGCGTGCCGATACGACTGGTTAGAAATTCGGTGAGTTTTTCCGAGATACTAATGCTAAAAAACTTTTGTTTGAAACGAATATGGAAATGATTTTACTCTAACAAAAGGTTCGCATAAAAACGACAGAAAGGTCTAGTTTTGGTCACAGGACGGAGAAAGATCAGCGCGGAAAAACGACCGAACCTTCGATCCGTAATCGTCTCGCAAAAGTTCTTATTGTTTATATATAACCGATCATCTAAAATTAAGAAAAACATCAATTAAACTGACCCATAGAGACCTAAAGCAAGCTTAGTTAAATTAAACTACGTAACGGATTTTTTCTTTATGAAAAAGTTTTAACTGTCTAAAGTCTTCATCGATACCTACGGTGTAGAATTATCACCAAATGCAATATTAAATTGTTGGGTGAATTATAGATTATTTAAGCGAGGAATAATAAGTGGCTTATGATCATAAGGATTGAATTTAATACATTACTAGTGCGTTTCCGGTAGTTTTGTGACGTATTGAGGAATGACTGATCATTGATATTCGTCAATATACCTACATCTGCTTAGTTTTTGTTCTTGGTTTGTCTTATGTTTAACCTTTTATGATGTCAACTGAAGTGAAACTTGACCTTTTGTCTAAGACCTTTGCTTTAATGGTCAACTATTGTTTGTGTGGATAGCCATGGATATCAAATATAAATAACATACCATAAAATATGCGGATACTACACCATTTACTTATGTAGAATCTTTTCCCGTACAACGAATCGTAATAGCATAGAATTACACTGAAGGTCATAAATGTGCTTTGTTGTTTATCAATAAATGTGTAATCTAATCCATCTTGCATTTTGTTTTCCTTTTACTGAGGCAATGTGCTAACTAAATTGCGATTAGGTGATTACTTGGTTTGAATACTACAATCGTAAATAAACAAAATAATACAGCTCACAAAAATGATGTAATAGATGATGGAGAAAGTCGAATGGCCCCCTGTGGCTATACTCTTCTAATAAGACGAGTGTGTGTACCGCACAATTTCGGATTTTGTTCTTGAATGTTCCCGCCATTGTAAAGGTTTGCATCCCGTGAGTTATCCTTCATTCAAAAATTGAAACATTGATTTGCATTTTTCAAAGATTCAACTCAGTCACTGGTGTGCTACATCTATGGATAAAAAAGGAATCGATTGAAAAAATAAAAAATAGTAGGTGCCATTTGAAAAAACGAAGTAATTCGTGTTTGAAGTTTTTCAATTTTAGAATTTTATTTTGAACGCCCTGTATAAATTATTTAATTCAATTTTGTCAAGGCGTTAGCACTAATATTCAGCTATTACTAGTAAAAATTTCAACACTCTAAGTCGTATTTTGTGGAAGTTATGATTTTTTATAATTTGGGTTGCGGTAGCGATTTTTTTTCTATAAATTAAATTAACTCAGAAACCGATCGTCATAGGTGTACAAGTTGGTTATCAAACTTACCTTAGAATTACACGTTTTATTCGAATCCAGCGTGAAAAATAGACCATTCCATTTAAAATAACAAAGTTGGTAACGACTTCCGGTATAACCGGATGTAAATCGAACTTGAAAATATTTTTAAAAGAAGCGGCATAAACAATAACCAAATGAGCCCAAGTTTCAGAATTGAATTCCTTCTACTAATTCATATACTTTTAATAGCCCATCAACTTGAAAAACCCTGTATATAGAGTTTAAAAGTTATGTGGTTTTTGAGGTTTAGGTGTTGTAGAGGTATGGACTTTTAATTTCCTCGGATTAATAGTTTAAGTCTTCTATGTACCTACGTCTCTTCCTTTTTATAGATTATAATTTTGGAATTTGTTTTTTAAGAACTATGAAACTTTAGGATTGTCGCCTTTGAGGTTACAGTAGGTGTGTTTGTAAGTTATTTATTATTTTCTTTTGGATATTATGTTCGTTAGAATTTTAAGAAGTAGATAGTACCCGACTGTTCAGTATTACATTCTCAATTCTAATATTGACGCTGCTTTTTTAATATAAAGGTGACGTGTCTCTGGTAGTCGTAGTTAAAATTAGTCTTTTAGGTAAGAGACGAATTGGCCAATTTGACACTATATCAAGTCGCACTATGGTGGTAGATGTTCCAATGTAAATAACCATGTTAACATGACGGTGGTTTACGGATGATATTTTTATGAATAATGAGTTAATTCCATCCAGTTTTGCCATGATGACTTACTCGGGGGTTTGGTGAGGGTGAGCCAACTAACGATGGCGCCTCATAAAGTTGGCTGATTTTAGTTTCCCGACTGCCGTTGGTTGCTGTCGGAGGGCTGTGTTCTGTTTGTGGGACATTCTTTACTTAAGTGGCCTATTTTACCGCATTCCCAACATCGTGTATTACGTTCTCCAGTATCACTAGCTGTGGCCTTCATATCGAACGTCATTGCAGAAAAAGTATAGGGGTGGTGGGCTTTGGTCGTCAACGTTTGTGAATGTAGCGGGCAGGAAGTTAGTAATCATAGATGCGTGGTCGGGTGAACAACGCGCATTTGCCATCAAAGCGTAAGGGATAATCGGCCCTTATTTTTTCGAGAACGATGCTGGGAACGCAGTACCTGTGAACTCGGATCGTTACGTCAATATGTTGAATAATTTTTTTCTTCCTGTAATCGAGAACTACCGAAATGACCTAACGATTTTCCAACAAGATGGTGCGACATGCCACACAGCACGAGTGTCAATGGGTGTACTAAGACGGGCGTTCCCCGGTCATCTAATGAGTAAGAATGGCGATATTCCCTGGCCACCTCGCTCTCCTGACTTGTCTACATGCGATTTTTTCCTCTGGGGGTACCTCAAAACAAAAGTGTTTCAAAGTAACCCCCCAAGGACTATCCGAGCCTTAAAAGACAGGATTCGAGCTGAAGTGGCCGCAATACCGGTAGAAATGCTGCACAGTGTTATGAACAGCTTTGCAACGAGACTGCAAGAATGTGTGCAACAAAATGGAGGCTACCTTTTAGACATTATTTTAAAAAAATGAAATGACAATGTCCATTTGTGTAGATTAGGTTTTTATCAATTAATTTTCCAAAAAATTAGTTTATAACTGTTTTCTGATTTTTTGAAATCGTCCCGTTTCATTGGCTCACCCTGTATTTCCTGATTTCCTTGATAACTGACGTAATTCCTTCTTTCGTAGTGACATCATCGTCGGTTTCTGCTTTTTGCGTCTGTATATAGCTCTTGGAAGCTTGCTTCTCTAATGCGTGTGATAATGAATCACTTGGAGCCTTATGGCGTCCCAATTCGTAGGGATATGCTAATCGCACGAGGCGCTCAACATCAGACTTGAATTGTTGAAAAGTCTTTTAATTCCGTTGGTTGCGACTTTTCAGTAATGTCTGATTTACATCATGTAGATGTTTATCACAGTGCTTCATTTCTAGCCAATTGACGATAAGGTAGAAGTTATTTTGTTGAGATTCTGGCATACAATAAAGAATATTTTCCGGATCGGACAATGCGTTTGCTTCCTCCACTGCTGTGAATGATTGTCTCATGTACCTACACGAACCACGACATATTTCCATCAAAACTTGGCGAAGTAATTCCCTTTCTTCAATCTTCTTTTCTATCTTGATTTTCCTATCTTCTCTTTCATCTCGATTTCTCCCTTCTATTCTCATATTGATTGCTTCTTGTACGTTATTTATTTCAGTTTTCATTTTAGTAGAATTTCTTCTTGTGCGACTTTAAGTTCTTCTTATTCCTTCTTCATGCCTTCATGACTACTTTCAATATTTTCTTGCTTCGTTTTTTCCGATACTGCTTTCATTTCTTCTTGAGTTGTTTTCATTTCTTCCGGTCCTTTCGTTATATTTGACTTTATTTCTGCCACCATGGCAATGAATGTTATTATTTGCTTGTTGTTTCCAGAAAGTTCTATAAAGTGTTCTAATCCCCGTGCTCCAATTAAGAACTTCCTTGATAAACTATTCATTTACTATAAGATTAGGAGGTTTGAGTAGGTTGTATGATTGATACTATTGAATCTTACCATTCTAATTATTTTCGATTAAATTTGTGGTACTTTGTTGGCTTGTGTTAGAACAATAACTTGCGGCATCTAAGGAGAAAATAAAATAATAAAATAGTTAACCTTAGAATAATATTTTTTTTTTAGTAATGGCGGAACAGCTTCATCTCCATTAATTGGAAAATTTTGTGGAACTACTATTCCACGATTAATTCCGTCTCTGACAAATCAGCTCTTTTTACGTTTTCGAACAGATGAGGTAACAGAAGATAAAGGTTTCCGAATATTCTGGTTAGCTACTTCTACAGGTAACTATTTCATATTTTTTATATTACGTAATACCATTTACGTTACCGTATCGATCGAAAACAAAATTTTATTGTTCTTTCATAACAAGATTGTAAAAAACACTTAAACTTCACGTATAAAACACACAAAAATAAAACTAGTACTTCTTACTGATAACAGAACATTGTAAAAAACACTTAAACTTCACGTATAAAACACACAAAAATAAAACTAATACTTCTTACTGATAACAGAACAAATTTTATTTTACTCAAGTACATATGTATGACCATGATGAAAGAAAGATTCTGTCTGTGTTCGAATTGCGTTCCCGAATGCCCCAAACCGAGCCTCTCCTTTTGTTTACTGTTATTAGTCGGGAATCACATTTCCTTACACTGTACTAATCAATGTTTGCGAAATAAAACTAATCGTAAGATTATTACATATGTATATGTATATATTTACAACACTCGGCCATCCTGCATATGTCCTGTCCTCAGGACGACATGTGAAAGGAGTAAAGATTACTGGGATAAGGCGAGATGCGTCCAGGAACCTTTTGTGACAAACCATGGGATCGTAACCTTACTCGGTTAAAGGAAGCAGTATTAGTCCCGATGCATGATGCAGACTGCAAAGTGTCTAACAACTGTGACGGTTACATAGGTACTGTTACTAGTATCGCATACTGCGATAACGATGCAACTGCATCTCACATCACAACTGTGATAGACTCTACCCTGCATACTGTACATACTGTAGCTGAGGTCGCATACTGCGACAAGGGTGCAAACTGCCTTTTGTTATCATTACAGTGATTGGCCTCATACTGAAGCAATTGTCGCATGCTTCGATGGCTACGCAAACTGCATTTAGTATCACAACTGTGATGTAAATCAAGCTACGGTATTAAGTGATTTATATAGTTAAGTGTCACAACTGTGAGACTCTAACATACAAACATTATATTTTATTAGTACATATTTGATGCCTACTGCGAATAGCACGTCAGAATTAACAAAACTCAATACTCTTAAATACCCTTTTTCTCCCCTACATTTTTTTTTTTCCCCCAAATAGCTGGGTTATTTGTCCTCAGAACCATGACAACATCACCTACCTGGTATATTGTCTCGCTTTACCTTTACATGTCTGACCTTAATTGCTAAAGGTCAATACGGTTCAAACTTTGCTTTATTCCGCTTAATATTTTCGATTCTACAATGTTTCGTCCCTTATAGCCAGCTAGAGCTTCTAGTGGCGACACCTAAGTTATCTTGTTAGTAGTGTTGTTCAAAACACTCTGTATAGGCTTAACGTAAATGTCCCACATATTTTCTGGACTACCACCAGCTGTGGTTGCCAAACGATGCAACACGGTTCTGTTTATTCTTTCGCATTGCCCATTCGCCCTAGGCATCGCGACTTCATTAAGTACATATGCAGATACCGTAGCTATTAAACCCTCAACAGACACATTTATCTCGCATTTATTATTCGCATGCACTGTTCCTTTATTAAAAGAGCGTAAAGTTATTAATCCAGATTTGTTAATAGTTAATTGTAATCGCTTAGCAATTGACAGATTCAAAAAAGTGCATGAACTACCAGTATCTAACAAAGTTTATTTTATGTTTATTTATTTGCGCAGATTTAATAAGCACGTTCTCATATTTTCATTGACCTTCGCACAAAGCGACGGACTTGTTTCTGACAGTATCGGAATTCCCTATCCAATTTTCTCGGGTATGACCGTACTTCTTACATAGAGAGCATTTAATCTTCGGTTTACGGCATTGGCTTACGAAATGATTATCGCCACAGTTGTAACATTCTACCTCGCGTGATTGATACTGTTTGGACTTGTCACTATGCACAGGGCGCGCTTGAGCAAAATCCTTTCGGGCTGAGGGACCGTCGTTGTTTCCCGGAAAACGTTTCTCAGGAATACTCATTCTTCCTATACTACCTAAATAGTTAGATAATTCACCAATCGTTTGAAAATTTGCTGCTCTGGCCGCTAGTGCTACATTTTTATCTGGGATACCTTCAATAACACTGTCTATTAAAAAGTCCACCGGAATTTGCAAACGAAGTTTATCTAATTTGGCAATTTTCTCGAAACAATAATCACTCAGGTTTTGTTCAGGATGTGGTACATAAGATACTGCTTCAACTAATAGTCTACCGAATTTAACAGTTACGGGAAAATTGTTCAAAAGCATTTGTTTTACATTGTTCATCCTAGTTCTGACACTTGTACGGAATCGAACAGTTTTCGCGCATTACCCCGTAACCTACTAGTACCTAATTTCAAAGTCATTAAATCGTCCCACCCATGAAGTACTGCCAATTCATCAACTCTTCGAACCCAATCATTAATTGTCATATTTTCCAAACTTGGATTGAACTCAGGAATAACAGTTTCATCAACCGCGGCACTCGCGTACTGTTTATTACTATGTCTATTACTTACTTTTCGACTGAGGTCATTTAATTTCTTTTCCAACCTTTTAATTTTATTGCGTCTCCTGCTGTCTTCCGAGCTCGATGATGAACTTGATGGAGATCACCTCCTCGAACTGCTTTTCCTTGAACGCCCCATAACTAATGGTAAAGACTTATTACGTGTATCTAGTGGTGTATCCCACCGCTGCTATGTAAGAAACACTTAAACTTCACGTATAAAACACACAAAAATAAAACTAGTACTTCTTACTGATAACAGAACAAATTTTATTTTACTCAAGTACATATGTATGATCATGATGAAAGAAAGATTCTGTCTGTGTTCGAATTGCGTTCCCGAATGCCCCAAACCGAGCCTCTCCTTTTGTTTACTGTTATTAGTCGGGAATCACATTTCCTTACACTGTACTAATCAATGTTTGCAAAATAAAACTAATCGTAAGATTATTACATATGTATATGTATATATTTACAACAAGATCATACATAATACCTATTTGTCTTTTAAGTCTATCCTCACAGAATTTCATATTTCTAGATTTATTTTTTTAACATGACAAATATTCGTTAGTCTTGGTAATATGAGGATATTGTAGCGACCAGTGACACCGTACGTGTGTGCGATAACAATTTGTACGCATGTACTTCTTATCGCTAACATGTTTACGACACAGCCACAGCGTACGACTTCCCTTTATCAATGTAAACTAACAAGCTGTAAATCTTTCTGCAGCGACAAGTAACAAGTTCAATTCATCATTCGGGAATAATCAGGTCTTCTTCGAGTTCCTGTCTAGAAAGTTCGAAAGGTGTATATAAATGACCATCTTTGGACCGAGGGACAGTTGTTGTGTGAAAGCATCAGTGCGCAAATCAAAACGATAGAAGACAGACAGAATTGATATAAATAATTGGTTATATAAATAAGAGACTTATTTTCATATAAATAGTAGTTCTAAGTTAGTGTTAAGTGTTATATAAATAGTGTTAAATAAATAGTTATTTAATTTTACTATAGTTAAATATCTTTGACTAGAAAATTCGTTACATTTGGTGTCAGGTGTGGGGTCTGCGAATCGATCTCCAGAGAATTTTCTAGTAAAATAAATAAAAATGCCGAAAAATTTATTCGGGTTGAAAGTCGCCGAATTAAAAAGCGAACTGGAAGAGCGAGACGAAGATACGTCTGCTACTAAGAACATCTTACAGAAGCGGCTCGAGGGGGCTTTGCTTAAAGAAGGTTTCGATCCCAGAACATGAATTTGAGGGCGAATTGGAAAAGAAACTAAATGAAAATTCAAAGAATCTGTAAGAAAAATTAAATAAGAATCTTGAAGAATTAAAGGAAAATTCAAAGAATCTTGAAGATAAATTACAGGAAAATTCAAAAGTCCTGGAAGAAAAATTAGAAACATTCGATGGAAATTTGTAAGAAAAACTGGGAAAATTCGAAGAAGAAACAAGAGAAGGATTAAAAGGAGTAAAGGTCCAACAAGAAGGAATACACAAAAAGCTGGGGACTTTCGACGACAGAGTAGCCCAGCTGGAAGAAATGGTTCTGAATTTGGAAAAACGAGAGACTAGTCACCAACTTACGGAAAAGAGGCATAGCGTGGTTGACAGCAAAGAAATCCCCGACGTGAAAAAAGAACAGGTCATTTCATCCAAAGTGCATATGAAGCTACCTACGCTTGACGGAAAAACATCATGGACCACGTTTTTAATGCAATTCGAAGTGGCTGCAAAAGCTTACAAATGGACGTTAGAAGAAAAAGCTTCCTCACTTGCCCTTTCTCTGCGCGATAGTGCTGGCGAAATTTTGAACACGTTGCCACCGGATGAATTACTAGACTACCATCGGCTAGTAAAAAGATTAAAGATGCGATACCGCCAAGCACATCTGACGGCTGTTTATCATGTGCAGTTAAAGAAGCGACGACAGAAGACAGGAGAAAGTCTTCAGGAATAGGAGGTGGATATCGCACGGTTAGTCCGGCTCGCCTATCCAGGTACGGCCGATGACACCCTAGAAAGATTGGCTGTCGACGCGTTTTTTGACGGATTAAAGGACGATGAAATACAACAGCTACTCCGACTGGACCGGCCGAGGACTTTGGTAGACACATTGGCCCGTGCATTTGAATACGACGTCGTCCAACAGGCGTCGCAACGACAATGTCGAGCGCGGGAATTGAAAGAAGAGTCAGCCAGTTGGGACGAAGATATACTGGAAGAGATCCGCCGAATAATAACTAAAGTAGAAAGGAAGCCCAGACAAATCAGGTGCTGGAAATGTGGGAAGCTAGGCCACGTGAGAAGCAGTTGCAAGAGTGAGAGATCTGCTTCTCAAGAAGATAAGCCCGTCTTTGAAGTAGAAGGTGGCAAGAAAGGGCGAACCAAACACCAATTATCGAAATTTTGCATGCTACAGGTAGTTCATTGACACCAGAGGCAGTTTGCATCCCTTAGTTTTATATTGGGGTAACCCAAAATCAGTGGTATATTAGATGTATACGGAAAACTAATTATAAGAAATTTCTTAACAAAATTGTGTAGTATTTACGACACCTGATATTTTCAACTTTATAGCACTTTCTGTTACACCAGAAACGGATACTGTAAGACTATATATATATTTATAGGAGGGATACATATCGTCAATCCGTGATAAGTATGTATTGAGTATTTAACTGTCGGTTATATACCATTCTATGTACAATATCAAGTAGGTATATACAGTTACGTAAAATCATAACGGATTATCAAAAAGGGCGTGAACAATTGAGATATGAGATATCATCAGTCAGGACAATGGTCAAGCGTTGTTTGAACACATCATGATCTTTTTATTGTTATTGACCAAACTAATAAATAAATATCACTTACTTAATCACAAGGTATCAATCAACACCACTGATACGATGTCTCGCTCTTTAATGATTGCACTGCAACCAACGTCTCAGCACCTTTATCAAAATATAGAAAAACACATGTGAGCACTCAAGCACACCTTTACTTAGCATTTATCATGCATCGTACTGTATATATATGGCCATATTGCAATATAAACAAAGATATGAAGATAATGCTTTGACCGCAGCCAAATTACTGTTATCATCTACTTTACATATATGATGCTGTATCACCCTGATCTTGGGAAAGGGCAAACACCCTATTCCCGCACTACCTCTGCAAGACAGACTTTTCCGCCCAAACTGGACTGAGGTTATTAATGGGTTAGATAACTGTACGACCGCAGCCCACAGTCTCCATTGCACCGCAGCGCTTTAAAACCTCAGCCCCTAAATAATGACTGTGTCACCGCAGCTTAACAGTCTAGGTGGCGTCCCAAATTATCATCTCATTAATTACTTTTTAATCAATTAATTATCAAACAGCATCATTGTACAAAATTATCAATATCATAATTACTAAGCATGCTTGAAGTACTCAGTTAATAACTCACCCTGATTTCAGGTAAATGCACGTAAACAAACACAAACAGTTTATAAAAGTCCACCGATATAAAGTTTACTAAAACAACCAAAAGCAACACTTGTCACCTCGATACGCATAACACATCTGTAACTAATACATATTCTTTTTCTTTCTTTTCTCACGTCGACGAAGGGTCGTTTCCCCTCTTGCCGATCGTCCACCCCGTAACGTAAACACATGGCCATTTAGTCTGTTAAGTTTAACATAGAAACATAAAAATTATTAAGAAGAATTAGAACTGAACCTTATTGACCTTGCGGCAAAAATGTATATTCTTGCAAACTGTAATCTAGCACAGTTCCTACTTTTATAGTAACTTTTACAAAATAAGCGAAACTAAAAGTCTTAGCCTAATTACAATATGATAATTTAACAAAAGGTAGATAACGTTTCGCTCATACTCACAATAAGCATTTCAAGGCAAGACTTTAAATTATGGTTATTACCTTCACTTACAGTCTCCTTTTATATATCCTTAATATTGTCCATGTATTACAACATGCCTAATATTCGAATTTACCCCATTGTACTTAAATTAAATAGGTTGTGGGGGTTCTTTATCATCTCCAGACGGAATGATTATATCACCTCAGTATCCAGAATCTTATAGTAGTAATTTGGAATGTTATTGGCGTATATCAACGAATGTTGGTTCTTCTATCAAAATAACAATTGTATATATTGAACTGGAACCGTCTGAAGGATGCACTGCAGACTACATTCAGGTACGGTTGTAATGATAATATTTTCAGTCAAGATTATTTTATAATAATATTACGCAGCTAATGTTTTATTATTATATTATTTGTTATTCATTTAAATGGGTAGTTTATTCACTTGCCCTTTCACCCTACTCATTTTAAATAAGTACTATCATAATCTGCTATTTGTAAGAAGTTTGAAGTACTCAAATTTCATAGTATACAATGTTATTGTTTTGTTCTGCAACAACGTAAGCAGAATATAAGCAAGTCATTGAAATTGTAGATTTACGATGGCTTGCAGAATTCTAAGCTTCTAGGAACTTTCTGTACAATGAAAGATGTATTTCCCGTCCATTCAACATCAAACCATGTAGGAATTAAATTTGTATCAGATTGGACCAACGAAGGACGTGGATTTCATTTACAATATTCTACAGGTATGAAGTTTTTTATTAATTAAATGTTCATTTAATAAGATTTAAACTTAACGGTGCAAGGGTGATGAAGCATATTTAATATTAAATACAAACACAAATAACTTCAACAAATATATTTAATATAACTCGACAATTGTTTCGGCTAGGCAGCCATTCTCAAGAGTACAAGTATCGGTTGTACTCTTGAGAATGGCTGCCTAGCCGAAACCATTGTCGAGTTATATTAAATATATTTGTTGAAGTTATTTGTGTTTGTGTTTAATATTAAATGTTCAGTTACTCTAGGTAGAGATTTTATAAATCAAATGTTTTATTAAGATTGTAGAAAAGTTGTTACTGGATTTAATGGTGCTATAGAGAGTCCTAATTTTCCGAACAATTTTCCTCATAATGTGAATTGTTCATGGACAATCGATGTACTACGTGGAAATAAGATAAACCTGACATTTTCCCATTTGAGTCTTTCAAAAGAATTTCAACAAGATTTTAAGAACTGCTCTGTAAATTATTTAGAGGTAAGTAACAAAAGATATTAAGATGCTTTGATATAATTTTAAAAGTAGAGAACACTATTTATTAGGTACATTATTCAAACCATCAATGATGTATATTTGATGGAACATTTTAAATTATAAAGAAAAAAAAAAGTTTTTTATATTAAGTAAACTTTTCAAGGGCTTTAGCACAGTTTAATATTCTGACTAGGTATGCCCTTATTGATGTTCGAAAGCTGCTTAAATGTCGTGTATACATAATTACATACCTATATCATATATATTACTCCATAAAGTTTTATATTTGTTGATTTTAAATTCAACAAACCTTTGGCGTGCAAATACGGTAATGGTAAATAAAATAATGCACATATTAAGAAGGTGACAGTTTTTTGAATGTATTTGCAATTTTCAGAAATATACAGAGTGGCCTAAAATCATTGACCTTCTAGACGTTTAATTATGTAGTATAAGTGGATAGTCATAAGAATCCTATTACTTTATTAAAATTATTTTTGATAAATACTCATAGGTATTTAAACTTCCAGATATGGAGTTTAAATGAAAATAAACAATGGAAAATTTTTGAGAAATACTGTACTGATCTTAACTACGAGACACAGTTAACTGTAAACTCCAATAACACTGAAATACGTTTTGTAACCGACAGTTCATTTATGGGAGATGGGTTTCGATTAGAATGGCAACAAGTTGGATGTGGTGGTTTTTTGAAACGTCCCTCGGGAGGTTTTTCGTCTCCCAACCATCCCGAATTATATCCGCGCAACGTGATATGTAAATGGATTATTGAAGTAAATTACGGAAAGAGTATCGAAATATCTTTTAATGAAGTTGATATCGCTTACAATATTATTAGTCAAGATTATGTAGAAGTAAGTATGTAGATATGCTTTATTTACTAATTTGAAGTTATCTAAATTGTATTAACAAAACAACAATTAATACCACACTACCTCTTTCCCACCTTTAAGAAAAAATAACCACATTCCATTTCTTCCAAATTTCAAATATTAAAAACAAAAAGTACAAAAAACCAAAAATGCATTGAAGTCCGACATCTTCTACCTAAAAGACTTTCTACTTGTTCTTTTCTTAGGAGCACTCCTTTTATTTTTTTAAGTATTTCCTTTAATAAAATCATCTACTTTCTTAAAATCCCCTTATATTCTCTATCTCTTTTCTTTCATTACATCCATCCAGCTCATATATTAAAGTTATCCTCATCTCTTATATATTCCACATACTCAATCTTCAACCGTCATCCAATACTTACACCCTCTCCTTTCATTTCCCAATCAAAATCTGGCGAATACTTCTACATCCTTCTTGACATTTAAATATTTTTCTACATAATGTCTCTCCCAATGTTCCCATAGCAAAGCCTTCATACTTTCCGTTAATTTCGACTTTTCATTTTTTTCCAAATCATTCCCTCTTGTCACCTCATAGCATCTTAACTTCATCGTTTCCTAAATACACATTCCATTCACTCAATTGTTCTTATTGAACCATAACTCCTCTAGAGCATCATTTCGTTCTTTACCATACCAATTTTCGGCCCCTGTTTTTAAGATCCTTTTTTTTGAATTTGGAAAATTTAAGGAACAGGGTCACACTGTTTCATAAATTTTCTAAATTCCTTTCGTATTTAGTCACACTTTTCCTGGTCCTTTCTACAATATCTTCACATTTTATCTCCCTCTCAACAATAAAATCCGGTGTTTCTGTTCAAACTCAAAACCCACTTTATACATTTTTATACACCCTTTCCACTTGCTCCTGCTCTTTCCAATCCATACCCTTACCCCATATAGAGATGTAAAAATGTAAAAATTGAGACATCAGTAGCTAGTTCAAGTTTAACTGAGAATTTTATATTTGATACAGTAAGGTTGCAATTGGCAGGTATACGTCCAATCAACTTATTGTAAACTTAAAACATATATATTAGCACAGTTTTGTTAGAGTTAATGTATATATTAATGTATATATATATATATATATATATATATATATATATATATTTATATATATATAAAATGTATTTTAATTAGATGAAGAATTATAAAGTAATATAACATTCTCAGCAAGACTTTGATGGATTATAGTATTATACCTTTTCTAATTTGCTTTAATTAGGTCTATAATGGACCCGAAAGTGATTATCCTATTCTAACAACTTTAAGAGGCCGTTATTCTAAACCCGTTGTTGTAACAAGTACTGGAAATTTTATGACCGTTGTACTTTTCAGCAATGATTTATTTTCGAAAGCACGTGGGTTTATAGCCAATTATACTTCTGTTCCTTCAAGTAACTATACCGTTGTGATATTATAGCTTCAAAGTGAGAATTATTTCAATTTTGTAGATTGTGGAGGAAAGTTTACAGCTCCGAATGGTTCTTTCCATTCACCTAATTATCCAAATAATTATCAACTCCAAGAAAGCTGTGAATATGTCATTGAAATAGAAGATGGTCATAGAGTAGAACTGTCTTTTGCGGATTTCGATGTTGCTAGTGACGACTCCTGCAATATGAGCTACATAAAAATATATGACGGCCCCACACAAGCATATCCAATATTAAAAAAGTTGTGTGGCAATCAGAAATACAACGGAATTATTAAATCGTCGTATAATCATATGCTTGTAGAGTTTGTGGCTAATTATTCTTATACCGCTAAAGGATTTGTTGCCAACTATAGAATGGCATGATAATTTTTTGAATACTGTTGATCATTTTAATTATCAAAATAAATTTTTAGGCCTGCAGTGCGAGAATAACTGTACAAGACACTGGAATTATTAGTGAAAGAGCTCTATACCCAGAAAACGATGACAGTTATTGCGTTTGGATCATATCTGCTGAAAATCCTTGTAAGTTACATCTTCAATTGTTTTTTTTATTTTTTATTTTACTGACTTAATATATTTTTTTATGAAGCCCAACATATCTATTTAATGTTATCTGACATGCGGACAGAATTCCCCTTTCACCCAAATCGCACTGTCGCACTTACGATTCGTAACGGCGATAGTGATACTGATCCAATTTTACTGGAACTTCCTTACGTCAATGATGACTACAAATTTTATACAATTACGAGCACCGGTGATAGTTTGTACATAAAAATTAAACCAAGTATTGGGTTTCAAGCATGGTATTCTGTTTTTGAAACAAGTTTGTAGTATAGAATTTAAGGAAAACTGTATTAATATCGTTAAATGTAATTTGTAGACTGTGGAAGTATAATTAGCAGTATGAATGGCTATTTTGCTTCTCCTTATTTTCCAAAAAGTTATCCGGTAAATACGGAATGTCAATGGATTATCCAAACGTCTCCAGGTCTATAAAAATTTTGTCAATTGAGTATATTGGATTGTCGATGTAATCGTTTTAGGCTGGTCAGTTTCGCTGAGCTTTGATCATTTTGATATTCTGGATTCCGATGAATGCAATTTAGACTTTCTGGAAATACGAGAAGAAAATGCAACCGGAAAATTATTAAAAATACTATGTGGAGATACTATTCCCGCAACCATATCTTCAAGAAAAGAGTTATGGGTACTGTTTAAAAGTTCCGAATCAAATTTGACAGGAACTGGTTTTAAAGCCCATATTAGCCTAAGTATTTTTTTGGGACTGTTAACTAGCTTAAAAAAATTTAATATAATTTTTGGCAGGTCCTGCAATTGAATTAAGTGGTTCATTTGGACAAATTATGTCCCCATTTTATCCAATGTATACAAAAAAAGAGATAATGGGGCACTGGAAAGTAACTGTTCCTTTTGGGCACTGTATTTCAATAAACCTTAAGGAAAATTTCAATTATGGTTGTAATTTGCCTAGAAGAACGTATGAACACTTTTGGGTATGTATTCAAACAATACTCCCCCCACCCCCTGCGGAAGGTGCTAAAAAATAGGCCTCTGGTAATTGTTTGGCTACGAAAAAATATTACCTTTACCGGGAAGGTGTATTTAGTTTTTCATTTCCTGTGCGGTCACAGTGACAAAAAAAATCGTTCTTGTCGAGTAGGGAAAGAAAAACCATTTCGTTACTATCACCGTTGTGAGGATCTCGTATATTCAGCAATCGATTTCATAGACAAGGGGTAAAACATGAATATACATGCTGTATTGTGCAATGTCCATAAGGTTACATTATACTCGGTCCATCAATGGTAATCAGGTAATTTATCATCCTTTCTCTCATATCTATACTTCCATCCTTTCGAAAGGTATTTTTTGGTCATGGTGTGATTTGAACAATGTGGCGATTTCTTCAATGCCATGCGATCACTCACTGACATTTTATGTGTGTTTACTGCTCGACCACAACTGATGGCAATGTTTCTTTTTGTGTGGGGTTTTTACCCACGTCGTCCATGTTGCCAAGCAACTCATGACAAAGTCTGTTTGTTGTTGTGTCGCTCGTTATTTCGACGTTGATCGCTTCGAGTTCGCTGCACTTGGGACGTCATCTCAACAGGACGGTGAATCGAAGAGTGATGGCATTGTTTAAAAAAAAAACTTTTGGGTGATTCATTCCCACCGATATAGGTGGCCGGGCTGTCTCACCCGGCCTACACTCTTGTGTAAAGTCGGAGGGGTAGAGCGGAAGGCCCTCTTTAGCCTCCTTTAGGAATCGTGGAAATGGGTGGGGGGTGGTGATGTGGGAGAGAAAGAAAATAATAAACGACAAATTTGGACGAATCACCTTAAGAAATGAATTAAGTGTGCTGATTAAACATTATTTTACGTTATAATTTACGGACTGTTGAAATCTTGTTATCAATTCGTGGTTTATACTCAACATAAACTATTATGCACAAATAAAGAAAGTAATGAAAAATGTCCTGAAAACGTCTCGTTAAACAAAAATAAATTGATGAATAAGCGTACTTCAATATTAATACGGGTATGAAAACACTTTTTTAAAACTTATATGAAATGAACAACGTCCGATTATAATTTTTCACAGGCGGACACTCCCATTAGGCTAACATTTTTGTATAGTCCTAAAGGTGTCCGCCTAAAGATATTTCCCTGTATAACCGCATTAATCCCAAAGATTCCTCAATTACTATTATTGATCATTATAGATTATTATTATTCTTATTGTAGCCGTTCATTTTCGGGTATAGTAAGAACTTGACAAAAATGGTGTCAGACGGATAAATATCAATAAAACAAACAATACCTTCAAAAATGATTTACTTATTTCAAAATAAGAAATTGACAGTGATAGTGGTAGGACCTTTAAATTTACGTTTCTTACGAGTTCTGTACAAGCCATAGGTATGTGATAACAAGAAAACACAAGAATTTGTGGGAAACCTTAAATGGTCCAACATTTGTTGCAGGGATTAGAGAAACCCCAGAAAAACCCAACCAGGCTATCATAACTCAATAATACATGTTACAAAGTCGATATTATGACCAATAAATTGGTAAAAGCTACTCTAACTGTTACCAATTTGGGTGTAAGTCAATTGCGCGCTGCGGTCAGTTTACTCCCTGCTGTGACAAAACTGACCCTAATAGAGATGGGACAGTTGCGCGCGATCATTAACTTATTGCCCCCTGGGCTTTTTTTATTAATAAATAGTTCAATCATATTAGAAACCAACAAAGATTTGAAATAAATGTATTTAGTTCGGGTTTTTATATTCACCTTGACTTATAATTAGTAGGTAACTAAAGAATTATTTTGTTTCATTCTGTAGGATCAAAAGGTTACGGTATGTAAAGACAACACGAACGAAGTGAGTGTTGTCGTGGTCTTGTTATTCTCTTATTCATCATGTTTTATTGTGTTTAATTTTTCATTGGTTTTCTTTTTTGTTAAAATTAAAATAATTCTATTTCGGAAGTATTGGAGTTTTTGTAACAAATTGTATATATAAACATATTTTTAAGATCTTCAGAGACTTTTCTTTAAAAACTGTTATATAAATTAAATAAAATTACCGAGCGCGCAGTTGACCCTACAAAGTCTTGGCAAACCGCGCGCAATTGACCTGTAATATTTGACTACTACTGAATTTATTCCTGACCGTAGCGCGCTATCGTCCATTGCCCACCAATTATCGGTTAATAATCTTGTGTCAATCAATGGTGTTGGCAGCCCTTTCACATGTTCGTCTTGATCAGGGAGAAAAGCCGTGTACTACAGGGGGACTTAGATAATGCATGTTTTATTCCCTAACAATGTTTTACCATGGGTAGGGTAGTTTTTTGGTTGACGTGTAGAATTGAGAAGTTCGTTTTTTGTTTTATATACATTTAATATCATAAGTAACCTTTTTTACACATTGCACTATATACAAGATTAAATATATTTGTAGAAGAGATCGAAATTGACAATAATTTTGAATACTTTAAATTGAGAAGATGAATTGAAAGTTGTTAATAGATAGAAGTCGTGAAAGGCAATTGATTTGAACTTGTCAGCAACTTGTTATTTTGAATCTTCAGAAAAGTTAAAGACTACGTAGAAATGGGGTGAGGGTGTGGTCAAAGATAATCAGGATTGATAGGGATTGGATAAGTCAAAAATAGGCGGGTTTGATACAAGTTGTAGTAGGACAGCGGAACAGGGTTGTAAACATTTCAAAGAAGTTAACGGGATTAAGGATCAGTCATGGTAATATAAGATATTGGTGGTTTTATGGACGGTTTTAATAAGAGTTAACAATGTAAAGAATGCTAACATTTCACTTTAACACGTGTCTTATCTGCATATTAAAAGCAGTATTGTCAACGCAAACTGTCTGCGAGCTGACACGACGTTTTTCATAAGTTTTCTTTATTGAAATTATCAGTTTAATAAAACAGTTACAAATTTAACATCAAACCGCTCGGTTACAAAAAACCTTAGCACGACAAATAAAATTGTTATTGTTGAGGCGTTAAAAGTAACTCCTGCCTATTTTAGATTAAATATTAAATGTAAAGATTCAAAATAAATATTTAATAATCTAAATAAAAATAGTTTTTTTTTAAAAACTAAAAGGCAGTAACGCCCAACGTAACTGGCGCAGTCTTAGTGGATTTTTCCGAGAACTTCCCAAATTTGCAAGCGGTAATTCGGCAAAAGTGATTCCGTAGCCGCGAAGTTTGGCAAACCCAACAAAGTAAAATTGGAAAGTGGAAAAAGTTCGTGAGTGGATAACGCAACGGTCTCCCAACCAAATTGGCTCTGAGGATACAACCGTTCCACCAGGACCAACCAACGCAACGGCAACATAACGGTCTCCCAACCACACAGGCTCTGAGGACATAACCGTACCGCCGAAAAACCATCAAAAGCGCCCAAGGCAACACAGCGGTCTCCCAACCATACAGGCTCTGAGGACATAACCGCATTGCCGAAACGAGCACCAAAACGAAAAGGCAACATAACGGTCTCCCAACCACACAGGCTCTGAGGACATAACCGCATTGCCGAAACGAGCACCAAAACGAAAAGGCAACATAACGGTCTCCCAACCACACCAGGCTCTGAGGACATAACCGTACCGCCGAAAAATCGTCAGAAAACGCCAAGGACAACACAACGGTCTCCCATCCACCAGGCTCTGAGGACATAACCGTTCCGTCAAAAGGCAAAAGAAAATCAACGCATCAGGAAATCATCTCCAAAACTTCGAGAAGCGAAATCGACGCACACAAATCAAAGGTACTTTCGATTACCACTATTAGTTTTAAATTTCTTTTATTGTTATTATCAATTTAATGGTATTACAGTCAATTACTTGTAAGATATCTGCATACCATTGGACATTATTAATAACTATAATACGACAAAATCTTAATTATTTAACGACAAAGTTTCAAAGCTAAACTTCAGGTAAAATAAGTTTAAATCAAAAATTTGAATCAGAATAAATTTAGTAAAAAGATAGTTGCACACAACTCTCTATCTATCTAAAGAAATTCGATTGTAATTATTTAGATTAAATTAAAATTACATCTTTCTATTTTATATAGGAAAAAATTATTATTTTATTAGCTTAGTTTTTTCTTTATGAGTGACCCAGTAGACGTAGGTGAATTACTAAACGAATCATTCAACGAACTAAGATTAGGATCACCAAATTTTAGAGGTTTTGATCGCAAAAGTATCGAACACTCGACACACCAACTTTCATTAGTTAGACACACATTAATTAAGCATAATCTAAGTGACGACACAATGCCTGTTAGTACAGAACAACTTGTCGCAGCAGCAAAAAATTACGGAGAAATTCTTCCAAAATTTAATGGAACACCTGAAAATCTCGAAACATTTATCATTAGGGTTGACAAATTTTATAATAAATACGGAAACAGTAATGATGACACATTAAATGAGTACACATTTTGTTTGATATGTAGTAAATTAGTGGACGACGCGAATAGCTTTATCTTATGTAGATCAGATATTGAAGATTGGCCCGCTCTTAAGAATGCACTACGTAATAAATTTGGCGACCTCACCGATAGGAAAATTTTGGCACAACAATTTAAGAATATGAAAATTAGACAAAATGAGAGTATGAGTGATTTTGTTGAAAGAATTAAAACAACACAAACTAAACTAGACTTAAAAATTAATATGGACATAAATATAACCGAAGATCAAAAATTAATTCACAAACAAGTTAATGAACAAACAGCAATCGAAATTTTATATAATAACTGTCCCGCGATGCTTCAAACGATTTTAGACGTTAAAGATCACGAAAGCTTCGCCGCAGCAACCAGTACTGTATTAAATTATTTTTCAAAACACCCTTTGGAAAAACATAAACTAAATCAATCGTCAAAAATACCCGAAAATACATCACCCAAAATTAACCGATCTTATGAAAATCAAAATCCATTTCGAAATAACGCTGTGGAGTTAGTAAATCGAAACCCACAACCGTATAGACCAAATAATAACACTAACGTTAATGTAAGACCACCGAATTTGAATCTAACCCGAACAAATCAGAATTATAACCAAAATAATTTTAGACAACCAAATCAAAACCAAAATTCAGTCACCTATAGATTTAGTTCACCTCAAAATAATAGTACCAGAACGAATAATTTTGATAGGACAGCTTTCAAAAACTGGCGACAACCGCGTCTAAATTTTACAGAAATAGACGATAATCACTATTATTACGACCAGACAGATCAACAACCTAATTACGATTACGCACAATTCGATAATCCATGTGTTACGACAGATTATAATGTTGAACAATCAAGTGAAGAAGAACCAACAAATAACGAGTTACCTCCAGAAACTGTAAATTTTCAGCTACTTGCCTCGGAAAAAATTTAGATAGGTACCAAAATCATATTTTTGTACAAAATAGAAATAATTTACCGTGTCTCATTCTAGAACTAAACGACGGATTAACATGAAAAATTTTAATTGACACCGGAGCAACAAACTCTTTAATCAATCCAGTTTTGGCTAAAAACTTATACGCAGATTTTATCTACCCCGAAAATTTCTTGTTAAAAACAATCACAACTCAAACTAAACATAATCAATGCTTAAAAATCGATTTGTTTCACCCAGGTCAAATGTTAAAATATTTCGTAGTACCATTTCATCATGAATTCGACATTCTGCTAGGTTCAGATGCATTGGAAACTATGAATGCAATAATTAATTACAGACTAGGAACCATAACCCTTAACTCTCAAGAATTACATTTAGTTAAATATGACACAGTTTTGGCAAATGAAATCCAAAAACAAAAATTTTCAATCCCAATTAGGAAAGGCACCGTACTAATACCGGAACAAAATATTCAAGGATCTTTTATTCCAGAAACAATAACATCCGCAGAAAACTTTCACTGTGAAGTTCCTGTATACGGAAAACCAATAAACGACCCCACTAAAATTAAAATAAAAGCCCAACACATAGATCAGACACAGGTTAATGTATGTAATTTGTATAGACCAAATTATCATATTCCTAAAACAAACAATCTAGCTTCAAAATTAGACTTAACACACTTAGATCCAAAACTAAAGGAAAAGGTGGGCAACTTGTGTGATCAATACCAAGATGTATTTTACAAAGAAGGCGACGTATTAACGTTTAGCAGCACAACGAAACATAAAATACCATTAAACTCCGACATTCCCGTATTCGCAAAACCGTATCGTTTTCCTGTATCACAGAAAGCCGAAATAGATAGACAAATTAACGAATTAAAAGAACAAAACATCATAGAAGAGAGTACTTCACCGTACAGTAGTCCTATTTTTCTTGTACCCAAAAAACCGGATAAACACGGAAAAACCAATTGGCGCATGGTCGTTGACTTTCGCAAGCTCAATGAGAAGACCATTGAAGATAAACACCCGATCCCCAATATAACATCAATATTAGATTTGTTAGGCGAATCGAACTATTTTACAAAATTAGATCTTAAAAGTGGTTACTACCAAATAGAAATCGATCCCGTCGATCGACACAAAACAGCTTTTTCAACAGACAAAGGACACTTTCAATTTTTACGGATGGCTTTTGGACTCCGTAACGCCCCCGCATGTTTTGCAAGGGTAATGAATCAAGTATTGCAAGGACTTTTAAACAAGATCTGTTTAGTTTATCTTGACGACATTATTATATTAGGCAAAACCTTTGAAGAACATTTACGGAACGTAGAAACCGTCTTTGAACGTCTAAGAGAGCATAAATTTAAGATCCAAATTGATAAATCAGAATTCTGCTTAACAGAAATTGAATATTTAGGACATATAATAACAAGGCATGGAATTAAACCAAACCCAAAATTAATTGCTAAAATTAAAAACGTACCGTTACCAAAAACCACAAAACAAATAAAATCATTCCTAGGTATTTCAGGTTATTATAGGAAATTCATAAAGGATTACGCAACAATCACAAAACCACTAACCACGTGTCTAAAGAAGAACGCGAAGATCGAGCATACACCGGAATTCGTTAAAGCTTTTGAAAACATAAAAAATATTTTAATCAATCCCCCTATACTAGTTTATCCAAATTTCGAGAAAACATTTAATATCACGTGTGACGCTTCGAACGTCGGATTAGGTGCAGTATTATCCCAAGGAACAATAGGAAATGATAGACCCATCATGTATATTAGTAGAACTTTGAACAACGCCGAAATTAACTATTCGACAATAGAAAAAGAATGTCTTGCCGTAGTATGGGCAACAAAGGTATTTAGGCCATACATATATGGACAAAAGTTCAATATCATAACCGACCATAGACCATTACAATGGTTATTTAACATGAAAGATCCAAACTCGAAATTAATACGTTGGCGATTACGATTAGAAGAATTTGACTATACCATCATATATAAAAAGGGTAAGAATAATGCTAACGCAGATTTTTTATCACGATTAGAAACTAATCTCACCGAAATACAACCAAAATACGAAAAGACAAAATTTTTAGAGATCCCAAAAAATCGGTCAGTATATTTTAAGAAGATAATGCGAGATAAAAAGGCATCCAATTACCGTAAACAAATAGTAGAACAGGATTTAGTTGACAAAATAAGAACAAAAAAAGGAAAATTATATCATAAACGAGAAATGAAACCCTATAGAAAGTCATTATTAAAAAATGTTTTTGTTACAGATGATACGAATGAAGATAATGTACATACTGTGGGTACACCAAATTTTAGCACAGGTAGTACAAATAAAAGATCTTAGTAATAATGCAGGTATATTACCATTTAAGTTAGGCAAAGCGCGTGTACAAATAAGTCAACACACATTCTTACATAAATACCCCTTGAAACCACTTGGAGAACAAATAATTAAAATTAGAGAAGTTTTAGGTCAATTATATAAAAACACCGATAATATTAAAGACGTTTCCATGTTACGCGAAATAACATATTTACAGCAACAGAACGAACACTTAAAAGAACAATTAATTAAAATCCACCCTGACATTTTTCTAACTCAAGAAATACGAAACAAACGAGGATTAATAAACGCTATAGGATCAATTTTTAAATTTGTATCAGGTACATTAGACGCAGACGACGGCGCACGATATGATGCTACTCTTAGAAGGTTAGAAACAAATCAGGAAAACCTAATTAATCATTTTAATAGACAAGTGTCAATAAATAAAATAATAATTAAAGAATTCAATAAGACAATTAACAGCATTACAGCAAATTTCGAAATTATACAGCAATCAATAAATAAAGTTAGAGAAAGAGAGAGTGTGCAAACAAGCATTTTTACCGTAGAAATTTTAATTAACCAACTTAAGTCAATAATATCAGATTTACAAACCTCAGTAAGCTTTGCAACATTAAATTCCTTACATCCAAGTCTAATAACTGAACAACATATAAAAGATATGAGACAAACGTTACGCAAGTTTCATAATGAAGACTCGTACTACAGTTACAATAATGTCTTATTTCTAAGAACAATCCAAGTAGAATTCTATACAACCGCATATCATATTGTATTTTTGTTGCATGTACCAATTTTAGATGAAACTAATTTTAATCTGTATCACTTGTTTTCGATACCAACAAGTCAAAACACGACAATTATACCGCCTACATCATATGTAACGCTATCAGAAAATAAAATTTACTATTTAAAGAAACAATGTAAACGTCTGGAGCAAGAATATTATTGTCCAACCGAAATTTTAGAAAAGAACTACCAACAAGATAATTGTATTAAAAATTTACTTCAAATTAAAAATAATCCGTCATGCAAACACATCCCTGTCGATGTCACCGACGAACTTGTGGAAGTGTTAAGTGACGCAAAATACATTTTAATTTTACCAAACGAAACTTTAATTCATACGAACTGTCAAATCGAGGAGGTCCATAAATTAAAAGGCACATTTTTAGTTACTTTACCAACTTCTTGCTCATTCGTAGCCAAAAACTTCAAATACGTTAACATCGAGGATATTACCTTAGAAACACCTGTTTATTTGCCAACAAACATTAAAGACATTTTAAATGTAAAACCTGTACAACTAAATCTAAAATCAATTGGCTTGGACCAATTATCGAAATTAACTCTCCAAGCCAACGACCCAATAGTGTACGCGAGTGAAGTTGATGATGCGCGACACATTTTTCCGATTACAACAATTATTTTAATAATTATTATACTTTTATTAATCACATATTATTGCTATAGACATAAGAAATTTATTTGTAACAAAATAAATAAAAACAGTGAGGATGAGGAAACAGTAAAAGAAGAAGCCATTCCTCTACCTCGCAGAAAATAATTAGATTTAAGATTATTTGACATTTTCATGTAAAAGTTTTAATTGTATTAATTTTAAGAAAGTTTAAGGATGAAATTTTCCACCCTTTTTCCAATTTAATAATGATTTAATCTATCAATAATTCAATTTTACAAAAGTGTAAAATATCATCTTAGCAGGGGAGGAGTTAACAATGTAAAGAATGCTAACATTTCACTTTAACACGTGTCTTATCTGCATATTAAAAGCAGTATTGTCAACGCAAACTGTCTGCGAGCTGACACGACGTTTTTCATAAGTTTTCTTTATTGAAATTATCAGTTTAATAAAACAGTTACAAATTTAACATCAAACCGCTCGGTTACAAAAAACCTTAGCACGACAAATAAAATTGTTATTGTTGAGGCGTTAAAAGTAACTCCTGCCTATTTTAGATTAAATATTAAATGTAAAGATTCAAAATAAATATTTAATAATCTAAATAAAAATAGTTTTTTTTTAAAAACTAAAAGGCAGTAACGCCCAACGTAACTTAAGGGTGTAATTTAGAGGGTCTCGCAGGTTGCTAAATTTTACAAAGGAGCGGAAAGGGGCAGTAAAATAATAACTGTTAAGCGTGAGAAGAGAAAGTTGAAACTAATAGAAAACTTAAAGAATTCGTCGAAGGACGCTAAGGATCAAAAGCACACAATAAAGTAATAACAGTAGAATATTTGTAAGAAAGTTAAGAAGTCTTAAAAGAAATATTAAAGAATTGTTGAAGGAAGTGTACTACAATAGATTTTATTACAGACTACAGCGACAAAGAAACTTGTAGATGTAATTTAAGAAAATTGTAAAAACTTAACATAAAGAAGAAATATTGAAACCTATTTAAATTCCTAATTAAATATTTATTTAATCGTAAGATGAAACAATGCATCTCAAACTTACTTGTTGTCTGAAGTTCCCATGTTCATGATGATATAGTATGTTGGTATTGTCGGACACGTAATGGATGAATCAAAGTTTATTCGTGATTATTAAAAAGTATATTATACAAAGATCAACAGATAAACATAACATTGGAAGAAAACAATAAAAAATAACGATAACAACATAAACAGGAAAAATAACTAGAAAACTAGAGGCCCGCGTTGCAAATGTTCGCGCGAGCGGGAAAACACTGTATAACCTTTTTCACCTGCTACCCCAAAAAAAATTATTAAATGATATGAATTTATCATTATCAATAAGATTGCATTAAAATTAAATGAATATTGGGAAAATTTTGAATTTTGTAGCACCCGGGCACGGTTATATCATCAATCGTATCGCTATCTAATACTTAAGTACCAATATATTATATAGTAAACAATTAAAATGTATTCTAGATACATGATGGGTATGATGGCAATGCTAGAGTTTTGTACAGTGGTTGTAGTATTGGAGATAAAAAGCCGATTAAGTCTACGTCAAATGTTCTGTATATTAAATGGGATGCCTATTATGATTCCAGATTTTTATTAGAATGGAATGATACGGGGAGGTGTACTAATAGAATGGACACCAACGTTGCTCAAAAACGTAAGGGGTTAAATACTGTGGTACCATCTGAAAATTCCTTTATAATATTTTTGTATAGTTTCTAAATGCGGTGAAGAGCTACCCATTGATATATCGCCACTCTCCAATTTTACATTAACATCACCGGGTTATCCTTATGGCTATGCTTCAAATTTGGAATGTACATGGACAATTTATACAACGATACCGGAAAATCATTTAGCCATTAAGTTTAAAGACGTTAATCTTGATAATAACATTGATAGATGTTTCTTTGACAAAATTGAAGTATACATCATGAATGAACTGAATGAATATAAAATTCAAGATACTATTTGTCTACCGAATGCTACAGATACTATTTTCAATTATGGAAGTTATATTAAAATTAAATTCAGAAGTAATCGTTACGGAAATGGTACCGGATTTTCTGCAAATATTGTGCAAGGTAATGCAAATTAATTATTTGATACCAGAACTTATCGATATATCATTCTATTTTGAAGAGTGTGGAGGAAGTATTACTGGAACTAATGGCATGATTAATATAAACGATCAGTATGTGAAAAAGTACCACTCCAGTTCTAATAGCAGATTAACAGTAAGATCTTACATTACTGCTTCTAATTTAGTTTAAACAAATATGTTTATATTCTTTTAGTGTCAATGGAATGTAACTGTTAAAACTGGAAGAGTTATAAATCTGACTCTACTCGAGTTGAATTTACAAAATAAAAACAATGACTGTAGTAACTATATCATGGTAGGTAAAAAGTTACAGTTAGTAATAGAATTGTACAAAGTTTTGTTTAAGCTCAGGAATGGGTTATTTGCTGATTCACCTTTTCTTGGACAAGGAAAGTACTGTAGCGATTATCGTGAAAATATTAACACAACTGGAAACTTTTTGTACATTAAATATGACGCATCATTGTCTGCTGTATGTTTAGAAAAGAAAATACACAACTTTATTTCATCTATATAGATGCTTGATGATAAATATTTTAGGGTTTTAAAATTAAATTTGAAGAGTTTGGTGTAAACTGCGGAGAAGAGATCAGGTTAACAGAATTTGATGCGGAAACTACAATATTTAGTCCTAATTATCCTAATATTGCGCCACCTCACACAGAGTGTTCTTGGATAATATCCGCTCCTCCCGGTAGAACATTAAGATTAGATTTCATTGATAGATTTGATCTTATTGCATCCGAAGGGTAAATGAATTATGCATTTACCTGAAATTTTAACAATTTACTGTTCTGTTTTTAGTTGTCACATAGAACGAGTGGATGTGCGCGATGGAAGTACTCAGTTTTCTCCTGAACTTGGTATTCTTTGTAGTCAACGTCGTCCCAGTTCGTTATTTTCAACAAATAATTTCATGTTCATTAAATTTGTAACAGATGTTGATGAGCCCAGTAACGGATTTAAAGCAAAAATTACAATGGGTAATTGTTTCAAGAAGTGTAGTAAAGGAAATGTATTAAAATAGTAATACTATTTAAGCTGAATGTGGAGGAGTTATAGTCGGTTCTCAAGGAGAAATAAGGTTTCCAATGTATGGTGATAAATCAACTACTTTTAAAAAGTCAAATTGTACATGGCATTTAATGGCACCTGCGTATAGCCGCATAAACATGACATTTACTGAAATTAGTCTGCCAACAAATGATTTTATTGGTTGCATTCATATGGATCATATAGAAATACTAGAGACATCTGTTAATAATGAAGGTACATTTCTTAATGAAAAAGCATAAGTACTTGATTACGACTTCTATTTTTAGAAAGGAGCATTGGTATATATTGCGGAAATACTAACCCTGGATTAATTTCATCTTCTAACAACGAAGTAACCATAAAATTTATAAATATTGTTAATTCTCAAACAGTACCGAAATTCAGATTAGTATTTGAATCGAGTGGAGAGCGTAAGTCACGCTATTTTTTTAAAGTATTATTCTATTGTTTTTAAAATTTAATTAGCAGTTGCCTATATAGGGTGAGCCATTTATCTTGAAATAATGAAACACGTCAATTCGATTTCAATATTTCAGAAAATATTTTCGACAAAATTATGCTCTCAAAGGACAATTTCGACGATGAGTTTCAGTGTGATCTTGACATTTACTTTCCAACCTAGTTATTTCATTAAGTCAAGGTAAATGTCTTATAATAAGTAGTTGAAGCATATCCTTAATTAGTAGGGAAGTTTTTGCCAAAAGCGACGTTTTTTCTTTTATTTTATTATTCGATTATTATAAAAAAAGTTTTATCCAACCTAAACGCGTAGTTATTAAACAATTAATATAAAATAAATGGAGTTTTCTCATACTTTTGCTAATAACTTCTTTTTATAGGAAGTCGAATTCAAAAACGAATTGAAAAAAATTTGTTGCTTATAAATTTTTTTATTAAGTATCGTAAAACTTTGTATTGCAAAGTTATGACGCAAAAAGGTAAAAACTGTAATTTAGACATCTGCAACTGTTACATTTTGAACTAGAAAGGCCTTTGGTTATATCCGATGCGTGTACTGTAATGTTGAATGTGATGTCATAAATAAATAAAAAAATTATTTAGCTGCCTTAAAATCCGATTTTTTGTTCAGCTTGTGGTGAAATATTTAATATGGATGAGGGAGTATTTACGTCACCTGGCTATCCTAACCTTATCCAAAATGAAGTGTACTGCGAATGGACAATTACGGTACCTAAAGGAAGACGGGTCACCTTAGAATTCCTAGATTTAGAGTTAAGTTATGTGCAACATAAACAAGGCATAGCCTATTCTTTTGGAGAAGGTATACAAAGTGACGTGGTACTTTTGAATAAATATGAAGCTGGCCAAATAATTAAATCATCAGAAAATGTTTTAATTGTTTATTTCTGGAATTACTTATCATCAGTCGTTCGCGGATTCAAAGCACGATTTTCTTCTAATGAACCTACAGGTGGGTTACTAAATAATAATATCTAACTATAAATAAAATTTAAACGTATTTTTAATCGGTTCGCTATCCCAAAAATGATTTGTAGATATAATACGTAAGTTGTTCAATTTTTAACGAAACCTTTAAATATACAAGGTTCTTCAAACTGAGTGGTACATTAGGCGTTTTAGGGGAATTAAAGCTATATAGATTTAAATTTTTTGAAGAAGGGGTTATTAAGTATAAAGTCTGGATAGATATATGTTTGTTTAATTGTTTACGCGTGTGGTATGCTTTTATATGACTATACATACATTGTATTAGTGCATTGTACATTCACATTCAGAATTTTTGGTATTTAAGATGGTGATAACAACAAAACCGTGATAACTGATTTGCTTACGCGAAACGTTTTCATATTGAAAATAGGTACTAAATACTACTTGGCTCGTGTATACAGGACTCATATTAGCAAAAATGCGTGTCGGACGATAGATCGGTCGGTCGGTTGGGTCGATGGATGCAAGGTCTCTTATTAGTAGGTCACAGCAAAGTGTTAATAAACACTTAGAAGAATAATGAAATCATAGTAATAAATAAATACTAATTAAAATACGTTGCGTCTAATAATAACGCTGCGATCTTGACTCGTTTATAAGTTTATATGATTTATTGTAAGTTAGTGTAATTAATGCAAATTCCTGTGTTTATTTCGTGAGAATAAAAATATTTCTCAGCGGTTGTACTGCTGTACCACATAGAATTAAATTATACTCGAAGGACCAACGTTTACAGTTGAATACAAAAAAAAAACAATAGAAGTTGATAAGTGTATATTTACAACTAAAAATGATAATTGTTTATTGGGTTATTTCTCTCAACTAGTCTACATACGGATTCTCTCTTGAAATATTATAAACTAACTTGTATTAATTTTCTACCCCAAAACTGGTTAAAATAACATTATGATGATGAAGAGAGAAGAAAATGAACAAGAATATACAATACAATTAACTTCAAATGGAATACAGCATGGTAATAAAATTACAATAAATATAGTTCTGAAATCGAAGACTATGGTACAATAACCCTAAATAGCATGCAAAATAAGAAATATTATAATGAAAGAAAGTCCAACCCTAATGGGGTTTTAGAAATGTGTAAACTCCTGAACTCAGGTAGAATTTGACTGTTGAAATTGTATGAAGAACTACTAAAAGTAAAACTTAAATAAATGTACAAATAATAATAATGATGGTTTAAAGTATTGTTACGAGTACTTGCCAATTAAGTTGGTGTGAGCATAATTAATGAACATCTTCCCTGAATACATAAGGAATATTCTCGGCTTTCCTATAATATCTAGAAAACACCAGCAAAGATCAATGGGAAAACAATTGGATTACTAGACGGCTGTAGAATTCCCTAGAAAAAGGCTGAAAAGACTATATAAAGGCGAGACACTCACACCGAGTTAGTTGACAGTGGACAGCTGATATTTGGAAGCGAAGCGATCGATAGGCAACACGGGCGATAGAATTCATACCGAGCGAAAAGTAGTGTCTCCATTATAGAGAGCGATAGATAGCGTTCACACAGAGGCGAGCGGAAAAAGAGACTTTTAGAGAAATAAATTGTGTAGACTTGTTTATAACTGTAGTGTAGTCAAATTAACTTTAGTAATTAAATAAATTCGTTGTTTTGTTTTGTTAATTGTGTGTTCCGTGACCGAACACGTCACATTTGGTGTCAGGAGTGGGATAGTAAGGGAATTGAAGATTCCCGAAGAAAGTTAGTGCGACAGATCGTAGGAGAGATCCGAAGTGAAGAAGAATTTTGAAGCCTTATGCCAGTAACAAGAAAACAATCAGCAATAATGGAAGAACAAATAAAGGCTTTAATGGAAATGATGAAGGCAATGAAGGCAGGCCAGGAAGAAATGAAGGAAGAAGTGAAGGCTGGACAAGAAAGAATAGAATGTGGAGAGGAAGAATTGAAGAATAAAATGAAAGCTGGACAGGACGAAATGAAATTGGCACAAGAAGAATTGAAGAATAAAGTAGAAGCTGGACAAGAAAAGATGGAAGCGATGCAAGAAGAATTGAGGGTAAAGCTGAAGGAAGTCAGAACCGAAGTGCAAGAAGAGTTAAAGGAAGTCAGAGTAGAAGTGCAAGAAGAATTAAAGAAAGTACGACAAGAATTGGAGACGACACAAGAGAAACTAAGAGATCAGTTGAAAGAAGAAGTACAAAAGGAAGTAGAGAAGATAAGACAGAGGTTCGAGAACACAAAACCGGCCAGTAAAGTAAAGTCCGAAGACACTGCGAGGACGATCAGAATTAAACCACACTTTCGACGAAATAGTTTGCTGGTCTGTATACAAACGACAGTTCGGGGCAGCGGCAGAAGCAAACAACTGGAACGATTTTGAGAAAGCAACGGCGCTGGTCATAGCTCTGCGAGGAGAAGCATTGGACGTCCTTCAAGGTATTCCAGGGCGCCAGCAACGGGACTTCTCTGCGCTGCTAGAGCGACTTGGAATGAGATATGGCGACAAACATTTGCAACAAATGTACCAAACCCAACTAAAGTGTCGCAACCAGAGGACATCAGAAAATCTACAAGAATTCGAGGCCGATGTGGAACGTCTAGTTAGATTGGCCTATCCTACCGCTCCGCAGGACTTCGCAGACCAGCTAGCAGTCCAAACATTCGTCGATGGCGTGAGGGACACCGACTTACAGCAAGTTCTCCGTTTAACCCGCCATAAGACTGCGAGTGACGCACTGGCGCACGCCTTAGAATTCTAAGCTGCAAAACAAGCTTCCAAAGGCCACGTGCGTGTACGCCAAACAGCTGTTGAACACGACGAATACAAGAATGAAGTCACAAGACTGATCATAGAATGCGTGGAAACTGTCAAGAGGACTACCATCAACGACAAGAGAGAATCGGCCAAATGTTGGGAATGCGGGAAGGTCGGTCACTTTTCCCGAGACTGTGGCAAAAACAAAGGAAGACCAAGGTGCTGGGAATTTGGAAGGCACGGACATTTACAGCGAGATTGCCCGGCCGATGAGCGCCGTGCGGACCGACAGCAGTCGGGAAACTAACATCAGCCAACTTTGAGTGGCGCAAGTTGGCTTCTCCCCACCAAGCCCCAGCAGAAATCGTCGTTTCCCAACTAAACGGAAGCAACTCCTTATTCATCGAAGGTCACATCAACAACAAGAAGGTTAGAATGGTGGTCGATACGGGAGCTTTAAAGACCATAATCCGGCCGAACATCGTTAACGAGTGGAGAATCCGTCCCCTGAAGAGGAAGCTACGTTTGACCACGGTTACCGGAGAAACAGCGCCGATTAGAGGTGAATGCCACATCGAGTTGAGACTGGGAGAAGTATGCCTTCGACACAAGGTACTAGTAGCAGATGTCGCCGACGACGTGATCATCGGACTAGACCTTCTGGAACAAATTAAGATTAATCTAGATTTGGGCTCCGGAATTTTACCCATCGGCAAGGAAGAGTTGGTGATGACAAATCCCACCAAAGAGTGCGGTCTTCGAAAGGTCATCGTTGCAGAAGACCGGTGACTACCTGCTAGATCCGAGGTAGTTCTCAAAATAAACATCGACGGCGAAGGTGCGGATGGTGTGGTGGGGATAGTAGAAGCCAAAAACCCGGACTTGACACAGAAAGCCATACTGATAGGACGAACATTAATTCGAACTGGGACGCCGAACGCATCTGTTAGAGTGGTCAATTTGAAGGATCTCGAACAGAAAGTGTGTAAAGGAATGGAAGTAGGAGTCCTTGAACCCGTGGTGTCCATCCTCCAATGCGAAGTCGAAGCTGAATCCTCAATGGCAGAGAACGAACCGCTTCCAACCGTTCTTCGTGACTTAGTGCAGCGTTCGGCCACAAACCATAACAGCGAACAAATTAGAAAGTTCGAAGAACTGCTCAGCAAGTATCGAAACGTCTTCGCCCTCTCTGACAACGACATTGGGAGAACGAATCTGACATACCACCGTATAGACACGGGATTAGCCCGTCCTATTAAACAACCATCTAGAAGAGTTCCGTGGGCTAAGCAAGAAGAAGTTAACAACCTGGTGAAGAACATGGAAGAACAGGGGGTAATCGAACCATCACAAAGTGCTTGGGCTTCTCCGATAGTGTTGGTTAGGAAGAAGGATGGATCGACCAGGTTCTGCGTTGACTACAGGAAGCTTAACGACGTAACCTTAAAGGACAGCTATCCCTTACCCAGAATCGACGAAACCCTTGACAGCTTAGTTGGTGCCAAATGGTTTTCAGCGTTACATTTGAAGAGTGGATACTGGCAAGTTGAACTGGATCCACAAGACAAGCAGAAGACCGCATTCACGACTGGTTATGGGCTGTGGCACTTTAACGTTATGCCCTTTGGACTATGTAACGCTCCCGCCACCTTTGAGCGACTTATGGAAAATGTGCTACAAGGGCTCAATTGGAAGGTTTGTCTGGTGTACCTAGACGACGTGATAGTACTGGGAAAGACATTCGAAGACCACCTCCAGAATGTCGAAGAAGTGATCAAGAAGCTTTTAGCAGCCAAGTTGAAACTCAGTCCCAAGAAATGCCATCTGTTCTGTAAGGAGGTGAAATATCATGGCCACGTTATCACCTCAGAAGGAATAAGAACTGATCCTGACAAGACTGAAGCTGTGAGAAGTTGGCCTGTCCCGAAGAACCAACACGACTTGAGAAGCTTTTTGGGGCTGTGTTCCTATTATCGACGATTCGTAAAGGGATTTGCAGATATAGCTCGACCGCTCCACAAGTTAACAGAGGATGGTGTCCCTTTCCAATGGTCAGAACGATGTCAGCAAGCTTTTGAAACACTGAAGTCTACCCTTTCTCAAGCCCCAATACTGACGTACCCACAGTTCGACACAGACTTCATTGTCGATACGGATGCCAGCAATGTAGGAATAGGTGGTGTACTGTCGCAGATGCAGGAAGGAAAAGAAAAATTCATTGGCTACTTCAGTAAGGCACTGTCAAAGCCGGAGCGAAACTATTGCGTGACCCGTAGAGAATTGCTGGCAGTCGTTAAAATCTCGAACATTTCCATAAGTATCTCTACGGACGAAAATTCCTGTTAAGGACAGACCATGCGTCCCTGAAATGGGTGCTGCAATTTAAAAACCCATAAGGACAACTGGCTTGATGGCTACAACGGCTACAAGTATACGACTTCAGCATCGAGCATCGTGCTGGAAAACAACATGGTAACGCTGATGCCCTCTCGCGAAGACCATGCTCGAAGAACTGCAAACATTGCATGGCCGCCGAAAAGAAGGAACCAGTCAACTTGGCAAGGATCTGTCAGACGATGGTGGAACCTGGAGAGCACTGGCAGAACGAAGACCTGGCGAAAGGCCAAGATAACGGCGAAGACATAAAATCGATACTGCGGTGGAAAAAGGCAGGAACAGCACGACCTACCTGGGCAGATGTTAGTAGTACGAGTACCATCACGAAGAGCTATTGGGCCTTATGGGATTCTCTCATCATCGAGAATGGGGCACTAAAACGAGTGTGGGAAAGCACTGACGGAACTAAAATTCGACATCAAGTAGTTCTCCCGAAGAACAGAGTCAACGAGGTGCTGACAGAAGTCCATGGAGGTGTTGGTGGAGGACACTTCGGAGTAACAAAGACGTTGGAGAAGGTGCGAGAGCGATTTTATTGGCCAAAGTGTAGAAGAGACGTCGAAAATTGGTGTAGGAAGTGTCCAACGTGTGCGTCAGCCAAGGGACCTCAGACTCGAAGCCGAGGGCGAATGAAACAGTACAATGTTGGTGCCCCATTTGAGAGAATAGCTCTGGACGTAGCAAGACCATTCCCAACAACAGCTGCTGGCAATAAGTACATCTTGGTAGTGATGGACTATTTAAGCAAATGGCCCGAAGTGTACGCAAACCCAAACCAAGAAGGTACTACGGTCGCTGGAATGCTGGTGAACCAATGGATCAGTCGGTATGGAGTTCCGATGGAGATCCACTCTGACCAGGGACGGAACTTCGAATCCACGGTATTTCGGGAAGTCTGTGAACTGCTAGGAGTACAGAAAACTAGGACCACTCCATTACATCCACAATCTGACGGAATGGTCGAACGGTTTAACGCGACGCTGGAAACCAATTTGAAAATGGTTGTCAACGATCACCAGACAGACTGGGACCAGCACATACCTTTGTTCCTGTTGGCCTATCGAAGTGCGGTTCATGAGACCACTGGCAGAACACCAGCCAGCATTTTATTTGGAAGAGAGCTGAAGTTACCTATGGACATTCGGTTTGGACACCTAGAAGATCGGCGACCTTCGGCTACCGACTACGCACAACAGCTAATGGAACGACTCGATACCATCCATAGGGCCGTTCGTAACAAAATCCAAGTAGGGAGTGACCGCATGAAGACCAGGTACGACTGGAGAGCCAACAGCACAGGATTCAGAGAAAGGGACCAGGTGTGGCTTTACAATCCTGTCCGTCGAAAAGGGCGCTCACCGAAGCTACAGCGAGCCTGGGAAGGACCTTACACCGTGGTCAGAAGGCTGAATGACGTGGTCTACCGTATTCAGAGAGGACCAAAGGCCAAGGTGAAAGTTGTAAACTTGGACCGCTTGGCGCCCTACAAAGGTCAAGACATTGATCGGGACGATCAATTCTAAGAAGGGGACAGTGTTACGAGTACTTGCCAATTAAGTTGGTGTGAGCATAATTGACGAACATCTTCCCTGAATACATAAGGAATATTCTCGGCTTTCCTGAAATATCTAGAAAACACCAGCAAAGATCAATGGGAAAACAATTGGATTACTAGACGGCTGTAGAATTCCCTAGAAAAAGGCTGAAAAGACTATATAAAGGCGAGACACTCACACCGAGTTAGTTGACAGTGGACAGCTGATATTTGGAAGCGAAGCGATCGATAGGCAACACGGGCGATAGAATTCATACCGAGCGACAAGTAGTGTCTCCATTATAGAGAGCGATAGATAGTGTTCACACAGAGGCGAGCGGAAATAAATTGTGTAGACTTGTTTATAACTGTAGTGTAGTCAAATTAACTTTAGTAATTAAATAAATTCGTTGTTTTGTTTTGTTAATTGTGTTTTTCGTGACCGAGTACGTCACATTATTGAAAAGAACTTAGTAATCGTTGCACTGATGCATAATACCAACTTTGAAAAGATGAAGTTAAATTCTGCCTTTCACGAAAATGTAGAACTTTACTCTTAAAAAAAATCATGGTTTGATGCTAGATGAAGGGGGGCACCTTTACACACCGTAACCTTACCCACATTTCATACACATATCACAAATCGGCTTCAAACGGAAAGTTAACATAATCGCCGAAGTAATTTTATCTGGAAAGCTTAGCGCATGCGTATAAGAACATGACCGACTACTTTCACCATTTTATCCTTGTTTTGGTGATTGTTTTTGTTTTACATTTGAAGTCGGTTTTTTCACTGTCTGATATGTGCATGATAAATAGGTTAGACTACAGTGTGTAAAGGAACTCCCCTTCCCTCCCAAATCAATGATTTTTAGAAAACAGCGCTTTCGCGATGACTTGTGGGTAATTACCTATATTACCCATAACGCGCAAATTGTTTAAACATGAAATAATTTCATCGTAATAGAGAATGGCTGTTACAATATAAAGAGCGTATTAATGTAGGGTATTATGGTAAACCAACCAAATTGTACCCACTTCAACGTTATAGGGAGTTTATCGTTACAACGAATGAGGTTATAAAGTTTACACTGTACTTAGGTATATCACAACATGAAGTTATTCGTGTCACCTTAAGGGGGGGGGGGCAGTGAATATGTCTATAATATGCAATTATAATAATATATATAATTACAATTCTGACAGGAACAATTTAAAAAATGGCGTGGCTAAGATGGGTGAGAGGGAGCCAGGCTTTCCCTAAATTACTCACTACATTTTGTTAATAATGACCTAATGGAATATTTATTCAAAAGGGACTAAAAACAAACATCTTGTGTCTATTAATTGAAGGTTTAGGCAATTTTCAAAAAATATAAATATTATAACCTTCCTATTTTATAAAATGTAATACTTTGTGAATAAAACTTTCAACTGTTATTATGATCTTAGCTTCTTATCAACCTAAAATACTTGTTCAATTTTAAGGAGCAATACACTAAGTATTCTATTATTTTGTTTTTAAATTAGCCTCTCCTTATACAATATCCTAGCAACGCCTTCATTTATAACATTTTAACATCCTTATTAACATTTTTAGCATGTGCTTCTGATTTTTCTAAACTATCTGGAGTCCTTACTTCGCCGAATGAAAATATGACGCATTATACATGTTCTTGGGTCCATGCAACTAATAATTATAATCAACAAACGTTAAGTCTCCTTATACAACTGAATGATACAACTAATAAAGGAAATCTTTTTTGTGATTTTCACCAGTCTGTTTTGGACGTGATAATAGGTAAATGGTAGATTTAACAATAAATGCTTATACGCTGCCGCCTGGAGAGAACTTGGTATTTCGGATTCCTTTTCACCGCATGAATAATTACGTTTGTTTACCTTTTATGCACATTGAGAGATTCTATGGTTTTGAAATCCTAATAAATCAACGCAAAATTCATTGTTTGTTATTAGGGAAGACATATACATATACAACTCTATACCACGCTACCGTGGCTCCATTGCTAGTCGATGTTTGACAGTTTTATACTTACTACATCTCCTTGTTATTTATTAACCGAAACATGCTTTTGTTTGATTGCTTAGAATCAAATGTTATGGAGTTAATTATGGTCATATCATTCATTTGCTCCTCTCAATTCAAAACGTTAAAGCCACAGAATGTCACAATGAGACATACATTACGTCACCATACATGTGATGGAAGAAAAGCCGAAATTAGAAGTTCACCCTAGTTTTCAGCTAATAATATTTGTATTTAAGGAGAGTCTACCGTTTTCGCCAGATTCTGTGCTGCTTCCCAAATTTCTGTTATATTATCCCCATACACAGTCACTAAAGTTAACGTAAGTAGATAACTTTATATTTATTTACACAATTACTAACTATTAACGTTTTGTGTTTAGGTTTATAAAGGCGAATCACAGAATTTTAATTTTTCTGTTTATTACGAAACGTATCCTTGTGGAGGATATGTATCTGAACCCACAGGTTTAATTTCTAATCCAAATCAAACAGAACGACCAAATGGAAAAATTGACTGTGCATGGATTTTTAGATTTGCCTCTGACGAAGCAATAATGGTTAATTTTACAAGCTTTAATTTTAGCTCAACCTGTGATGATTCATATTTAACTTTGTATAGTGGTAGTTCACCTATGAACCCACGAATAGGCAAATTTTGCAAAGATCATGTGCCACAAAGTTTTCACATACAAAACAACGAATTACTTGTACAGTATCAACAGAATGATAATGTTAAAATTAATAATAATTTCACATTAATATATGAAACAATAACTGAAGGTAGGTGTTCTATTAGATATTTACGCATGTAAGTATTTGTGTTATGTCTATTATTATTATCTGTAATTGAATGTATCTTCACATTTCCCATGGTAACTTTGCAATTAGACGCTTCTTTATAATGCTTGCAAATTCTTTCATGTTTTCTCATGCTAAATGTGCTTACTGGACAATAATATCATACCAACTGTATTTTTATTAATCGATTATTATCCATTCTAGCTTCAGACTAGGCCAGGTTAAGATCTATTTTAACCTTGTATATTATTTTAATAAAGTGTGTTTTTTTTTAAAAAACCTTTTTATTTAAAAAGGAACATAACAAATTGGCGCAGTCAGTAGGATTGTCTCGCAGTCATTTAAGAAGGCAATCCCAATATAAATTTCCGAAATAACGGGAAGTGAGAGAAAAAAAAATAATAATAAACAAATAAACTTTTCATAACGAAAAAGTATTGTGAAGTGGCAGAGCATTGTGCGGTCTGTTAATAATAAACTTTTTGGACAACCCAGTTTTGTTTCGCCTTCAAGACGTGACGAAATCGACGAAGGGAGTAACCAAAAATTGGTATTCCACCTGGACGCCCTGCCGTTTATCTATGATTTTGCAACTGTTCTTCTGGAGCATCTTGGCATCAAGGTTGGTGATCCTTTTTATACTATCCTAGTATTCCTAGCAAATATTTGCGCTTAATTAATCAGGGTTACCTCCAACTTTCAACAAAGGTATATTATTTGAATTTCTTTTCTTTTACAATTAAATCATTATGAGTCAAGAGGGAGAAAGTCATTCTAACACTTTCTCACGACGAGAACTGACTGATTTAATACCAACTTTTGATGGAGATAATATTCCTCTCCATCAATTCACAGAAAATGTTGATTTTATTTTTAGGAATTGCGAACCGTTAGATACTCCTTATTTTGTAAGGCTCGTCCTAACAAAACTTACGGGTAGAGCTGGTAAAATAGTTCTTTCCAAACGTGTTTACGATCGGACTGATATCAAAAGACATCTTGAAAATAATTTTGGTCTTGAAAAATCAACGGAAGGTTTAGTTGGCGATTTATTTCGTTATCGTCCTAAAAGCAATTCCAATGTAAAAGATATTTATAATAAAATATCTCTAATACGAGATAATTTAGTTGTTTCCGCGACTAACGAATTAGAAACAGATGTCGAAGCTGACGCTGTTGCTGATTTCATTAATAAACTTGCAAAAACAGTGTTTTTAATGAATATAAATAGTGATTTGGAAATAGCCGTTTTGCCATCCAAGCCTACAACCTTGGAAAAAGCTTTCGTTTTGGCTAACGAATTTGAAAAACAATTAAAAGAAAGGCAAGAACGACAAAAATTTAACGAATTTAAAACCAAAACCAAACTTGAAAAAAATCAGTTTAAACCAAATCAGAATAAATTTAAAAACAGTTTTCATCAATCACCTGAAAATGCACCGAAACCCGGTACATCTTTTGGAAGAAAAAGTAATGACTTTAACAAAAATAGACAAAGCTTTTCTGGTTTACCATTTAGAGGGTTTCCGAAACCACAAATAAAGTCAGTGGAATCTGAACCTATTATTAATAACGATTCAGACTCCGAAAGTGAAACCGAAAATGTTGAACAAAATCCTTTAAACTCCTCTGCGAACGAACAAAACGGGGATTGTTCGTTCAATTAATCGAAACTAACCCTGATAATTGTAACTCTTTTCGAGATAATATTGGCTTTTCTACTAATAAAGTCAAAACGCTTGTTGAAACATTACCATATATAACAACTAAAGTAAAAAATATCCCTACTAATCTGCTTATAGACACAGGAGCTGCAGTTAATTTACTTAAACCATGTAGACAATTTTTAGACAAAATCAACACCAATGACAAAATTAAAATTTCTGGTATCAATTCAAAATATTTTTATACGTTAGGGTCTTTAAAAACAAAGTTCCGAGGGAAAACAGTAAAATTTCACGTTGCTGACATTGACATAAATTTTGATGGAATATTGGGTATCAATTTTCTCCAAGAACTTCAAAGTACTGTCGACCTCTCATCTAACGAAATTAAATTTCCCGATAACAAACCAATTCCAATTTATATAAAAAAAGAAGTTAAAATTATTAATACATTTAAAATCCCACCGCGATGTGAACAATTTGTAGAAATTAAAACTAATTATAAAGTAGGCATAGAAGGTATGCTTCCTAAACAAAATATTAACGACAAATTATTAATTCCTCAATGTCTCGTCAAAGTAGACAGTAATTCAAAAATCCGAACAAGTTTAATTAATATTTCTGATAAAGAACAAACTGTACAAATTAGTAACGTAAAAATGTATAAAATTCCTAAAAATTTATGTAAAATAAATTCCTTAGGTAATTCAACTAATAGGAATAGGTTACACAAACTACTAAATAATTTACGAACAGAACACCTTAATGAGGAAGAGAAAAATTCATTGTTAGATATTTGCTTTCAATATTCAGATTTATTTTATTTAGAGCGAGACGAGCTGACGTTTACTTCAGCAATTAAACACGAAATTAAGACAGAACATGAAAACCCCATAGTATCTAAAACTTATAGGTATCCTCAATGCCACAGAGAAGAAGTCAATAGTCAAATCCAAAAATTACTTGATCAAAACATAATAAGACCGAGCCATTCTCCTTATTCAAGTCCCATTTGGGTAGTACCCAAAAAATTAGACGCCTCAGGAAAGAAAAAAATGGCGCGTTGTCATAGATTACCGAAATTTGAATAAGATCACTGTTCCAGACAAATTTCCAATCCCCAATATCGATGAAATACTCGATAACTTAGGTCACGCCCAGTATTTTTCAACTTTAGACCTTGCAAGTGGCTTCCACCAAATCGAAGTCCACCCAAACTCAATCTCCAAAACCGCCTTTTCTACAAACGAGGGACATTTTGAATTTCTCAGAATGCCTTTCGGCTTAATAAACGCACCTTCGACTTTCCAAAGGGCAATGAACACAGTTCTCACCGGTCTTTCTCCTAAACAATGTCTTGTCTATTTAGACGACATCGTTATTTTTGGCAATTCACTAGAAGATCACAATAATCGTCTAAGAAATGTATTCAAACGATTACGAGAATACAATCTGAAAATCCAGGTAGACAAGAGTGAATTTTTAAAACGAGAAACGGAATTTTTAGGACATGTCATTTCTTCAGAAGGAATCAAACCAAACCCAAAAAAAATTGAAACCATAACAAATTTCCCGATACCAAAAACGCCACGAGATATTAAATCATTTTTAGGCCTTACAGGTTACTACCGGAGATTTATATCAAATTATGCAAAAATCGCAAAACCTCTTACTTTACTACTAAAAAAAGAAACAAAATTTGTATGGTCTGAAGATTGTCAAAATTCTTTTAATACCCTTAAAAATTATTTAACCAAATTACCCATATTACAATACCCACGATTTGAAGAAGAATTTATTTTGACTACTGATGCTTCTCAGTATGCTATTGGTGCAATTCTATCACAAGGTCCCCTTGGGAAAGACTTACCGGTTGCATACGCGAGTAGAACTCTAAATTCTGCAGAAACACGCTATTCAACAATTGAAAGAGAATTGCTTGCTATAGTTTTGGCAACCAAACATTTTCGGCCCTACCTATATGGTAAACATTTTAAAATTGTAACCGACCATCGACCTCTCACGTGGTTATTTAATATCAAAGACCCTGGTTCTCGGCTTATGAGATGGCGACTCAAGCTGGAAGAATATGATTATGAGGTAATTTATAAAAAAGGAAGTTTAAATAAAAATGCTGACGCTTTATCTCGAATAAAAATCGAAAACGAAATTCAAAATTACACTCATCCAATTAACGCTTTAGAAACGACCTTTCCTGAAGGAATAGATTACGATATATTTTTGAAAGACGAAAGAGTTTACGAAAATGAATAAACAACCGACAAAAACCACACATATGAGATTTTGTTCCCTTCAGACGATTTAAAGAAAGTAAATTACATTTTATACGATACAGATTATCCCGCGTTTGATGAAAATATCGAACTTAAACAGTCTAAATCTAATCCAAATCTTAGTTATATCATTAACAAATATGATACACAAAGAGAATTATTTGATAACATTTTAGTAATTTTAAATTTAATGTCTTGTAACGATCTTCTTAGATTTACTATTTCTGAAGAAGAAAGCAAAAACATTATTCCGATAATAAATTATCTCAGAGATAGGTTAAATTTTCCCAAAAACCAAGAAATCCAAATTAATGTGACATACAAATATTCCGGCGACCTCGAAAATAAAATGAAAATAATTTCTATGCACCATGATCCTCCAGCGTATGGACATAAAGGAATTACTGAAACCTGTAACAAAATTAAGGAATATTTTGATTGGTTAGGATTAAAAGAAGATGTCTGTAAATATATTAACAATTGTGAATATTGTCAACGGAACAAAACGGTAAGAAGGTCTTATGAAAGCCCTATGACTATTACAGAAACACCATCATATCCCTTTGAGCGCATTGACGTGGACACAGCCCAAATTTTTGTATCCAAAAAGCAGAAAAGAACCGCATTAGTTATCCAAGACCAACTTAGTAAATTTATTCAAGTGTATTTATTAAATGATAAATCAGCTGCAGAAATAGCAAATTGTATTTTAAAATTTATTTCTATCTTTGGTATACCAAAAAGGGTTCACTCTGACCAAGGTGGTGAATTTTTGAATAAAATATTAGCTAAAGTTGAAAAAGAACTATTTATTAATCACACATACACAATAGCTTATCACCCAAAAAGTAACGGAGCTGTCGAAAGAGTAATAGGAACTTTGAAGGATACTATTGCTAATCTAATCGATTCCAATAAATATAATAATAATCGTAAAGCTTTAATATCCAATGGTGTTTTATCTTATAATTGTTCCATTAACAATAGCACTAAACTAACCCCATACGAGACATTATACGGTATTAAACCACGCAAAATTAATAATCCTCAGGATAAATTAATAAATGAAAAAACAACCGAATCATATTTGGCAGAGAGAAAAGGTACACTATCACAATTACACGAAATAGCTCAAAACAATCAAACTGAACGGAAAGAAAAGGCAAAACAATTACACGATTCGAAAATTAAAACACCAATACCAACATACAGAGTAGGAGATAAAGTTTTCTTAAAAAATTTACTTTTAAATAAACAAGGCGAATGTAAATGGTTAGGCCCATATCAAATAATAGAAGTTATTAACGATAAAAACATTAAAATAAATAAGAAAACAAAAAACAAAGATACCACAATGGTTAATATCGAGCAAATTAAACCATACAAATGTATCTCTTTTGCAGATGCGCAAGCCTAGATATCGAAACGAAAGAACTTCCGAACACCGGAGTTTACCTTCATCCAAAAGGACAATTACTGATATCTGACACTCCTTATACTATTCTCATTTACAAAAATATAAGGCCATTATTCTCTAACTTTTATACAATAAAACATTATTACTCTCAAATTCAAAACTTCGAATTTAAATTAAACAAATTACATTTTTCTTTGAATCACGCAACCACTCTTGGAATAACAATAACTAAATTGGAAAAGGACATACAAGGAATTCAATTCTTATTGCCTTCCAAACGTATTAAAAGAGGTTGGTTCAACATTTTTGGAAGAGGTTTACACACATTATTTGGCACATTGGATGACAATGATGCCATCAAATACGATAAATTAATATCAGAACTACAAAATTCAAACAAGAACACTCTTAAAATTTTAAATGAACAAAGCCATCTTACACAGATATTTTTATCAAACTTTAACGATACAATTAACAAAGTTAAAACTAACGAAAAAACTCTTCAAGAAAATTTAATTACGATAGCTAAATTAGTAAAAAATAATTCGAATGAATCTCGCGAAAATACAGTAGTACTTCATATGCTTAACGTAGTAACTTTGCTTATAGAGATTACAGATTTAGTTCAGAAAGAAGTATCTAACATTTTGGAATCACTTTCTTATGCAAAAGCAGAAATGTTACATCCATCAATTCTTGATCATGATCAGTTAAAAGTTGAACTCAACAAAATTGAATATTCAAATGCTATCTTACCATTCACCGTAAACGACACTGATATTTTTAAATACTATTTAGTACTCAAACCAAAAATCTATCTAATGAATCAAAGCTTATTAATTGAATTGGAGGTACCACTTGTTAAACCGCAAAAGTTTGTTTTATACCAATTATTTCCATACCCGACACCATATCATGATTCCCTTTTTCATATCTTATTACCGCCAACCCCTTATTTGGCACTATCATACGACAAACAATGGTTCGTCGACATCGCATCCATTCATGACCTACTCCAAGTAGAAGATATTTGGATTTAAAGAAATATGGAACCTCAAGATCTTCAACATAGCAATGCCTGTATACCGAAGCTGTTGACATCCCGAATTTTCTCGGAAACCTGCGAAATCTTCACCACTTACACTAATGGAGAGCTTATACAAAATATAGACGACAACATCTGGTTAGCAGCCCCTCTCTCTCTCGATTTCACTTATAAGTGCGCGAATACTCCAATCAATAAAATCGCAATCAAAAAACCCACTATTATAGACATTCACAATGAGTGTACATGGTTCTTTTCCGATGGTCTTCGCATCTTCACCAAAAACAAGAAAACTGGAAAACATACTCTAAATTTTACATTAGAATTACCCGAAATTCCCACGGACTGCTGTAAGAATGATAAGTTTAGTGGATCCAAACTACCAAAACTTGTGCCTCTTAATTTGAATTATTCAAAACAAGAAAACATTAACATTGCTGCTGTAAAATTAAACGATATTCAAAATAAAATCGAAGTGGAAGAAAAAACACGCTTCTCGCAAATAAACGAAAATTATTGGTTCACAGTTCCTGGCCTCCTATTTACAACAGCAATTATTTTGTATATTGTTTCCTGCTGTTGCCCGAATTTGTCCTGCAAATCTGCCCGATGTTGCCACCCCAAAAGCTACTGTTCAAAGAAGCATGATAACAACCCACAGGTTCGTTACGAAGCACCCTCTACAACAACTTCAAGGACTCCGCGACAAGACGAAGAAAACCATCCAAAAAATCTGCCAGTTGTTTCCTTAAAGAAAATATATAAAACGCCACAACTTCAGAAAAATTAAATTTTATCATTATTTTGAAATGTAATTTTTCATCTTAGACGGGAGGTGTTATGTCTATTATTATTATCTGTAATTGAATGCATCTTCACATTTCCCATGGTAACTTTGCAATTAGACGCTTCTTTATAATGCTTGCAAATTCTTTCATGTTTTCTCATGCTAAATGTGCTTACTGGACAATAATATCATACCAACTGTATTTTTATTAAACGATTATTATCCATTCTAGCTTCAGACTAGGCCTGGTTAAGATCTATTTTAACCTTGTATATTATTTTAATAGAGTGTGTTTTTTTTAAAAAACCTTTTTATTTAAAAAGGAACATTACATTTGTACACTATGTCCCATCAGTTTTCCAGGAAAAGTAAAGGTATTGAAGGTATATTTACGAAAAAGGTGAACGGGATAGGTCGCATTGTTACGTACTTATAGCTGATTCAAATTCGATGCGCACCGTTGTAACTCGAAATATTTTGTTTTAAATTGTCATTGCAGTTTTTTCAGCCAGGTATTAAATACTTAAAAAAATTAAAAATTCCAGGCCCGCAGTTACCATTTTCAAGTTGGTAATGGCCCCGCAAAGAAATGGAAAATCTGGCTCCACTGGTGCATCGAAGGAAAAAAAAGTGCAATAAGAATTTAAACAGAAATATTTCTAGTTAAAGAAAACAAAATTTTTAAATTTTTTTCAAATATGTTACAAACCAACGGAAATATTTTACATTTCTAGGTGCCACTTTATTGGGCACTTCAATAGGCAATTTTGCCCGTATTCGACAGTGATTATATCTCTTTATCGAATTTTAATCAGCTTGTATAAATATTGATAGTTTTAATTGAAAAAGTTTATTGGAATTGTCAAAACAATCACTAATAACACTTATTGTTAATATTTTTCTTTAATTCACAAAAACACAAATACATTGATAATAGGTATAATTCTTGCGCAATGATAATAGGTATTATTTAAGTTTTATTAGGTTTGCCACTTTACGACTGGCTGACGCTACGGACGCTGGGACGCTGCCCTCCTCGCTAATTTTTCCGTAGGTACCCCTTTTCCCTCGCGAATCTTCTGCCGTTCTCTTTCTAACCTAGTCCATAGGCGGGTTCTTGGGCGTTCACTTAAGGGTTTCGCTAACACGGCCGTACTGACGTTTGTTTCGTTCTCGAAACACTGACCATGTTGTTCACTTAGTTAAAAAAAATGAAATGCGCAGTGATTTGGAAATCAAACAACGGTACAAACCGTACTAATCAAAACACCAGGCAAGGCTCTACAACAGCACATGCCGAAACAATCAAAACACCTGGCAAGGCTCTACAACAGCACATGCCGAAACAATCAAAACACCAGGCAAGGCTCTACAACAGCACATGCCGAAACAATCAAAACACCTGGCAAGGCTCTACAACAGCACATGCCGAAACAATCAAAACATTTATTTTGTTTTTGGCAAAATCATAACTCAGTAAACACAAACATAAGCTTACCTTCGTCGTCGGTAGCTTCGTTCTCTATCGTTTCTAATAAATCGTTCATGTCCATTGACAAGCTCCAGTCTAACGGCCAAGGTCTCAACTGTTCCTTAGCAGCTTTGATAATTTTGTTTTTACCGACTCGTTTTAACTCGTAACGGCTTTTCTGGTGTAGTGCCCAATACTTCATAGGGACCCATAAACTCAAATTGAGTTTTACTTGCGTGCATTTTACTAGCCCTGTAGACAAGCACGAAGTCTCCACGAGAATATTGAATACCTTCGCGTCTCTTTTGATTGACTTTGTCAATTGAAGTTTGCTGCGGTCTGAGTCGTTCTGCGACACGCATTCGGTCCAGCGTTAAATTGCGTATTGGAGTGAGATCTTGACTTAGATCAGTTAGAGCAGACTGTATGAGTGGTGTACTGGTCTCAATACCGATTAGGATTTGTAATGGTGACATTTTGGTGGTTTTTTTCTAGCGTGGTATTCAGTACCAATTGAATTTTCCATAGTGTGTTCGGCCATTCGGCAACTACGCGAGTTTCAATACGTATCAAATTCATTAATGTACGCATGTAGCGCTCTACCTGACCATTAGCGCGGTGTATGTCAGGCGTAATAAAATGGTAACGAACATGCCAAGTATCTAAAAATTCACAAATCTTGGAATTTTTAAAATTAACCCCTGCGTCCATAATGATTAGTTTAGGGGTCCCGAACAAAGAAATAAAATTTTGTAAGACTTGCTCCGTTTCTGTTGATTTTACTGTTTTTAATGCCACTAAATTACAATATTTTGAATACGCATCAATAATGACTAAAACGTATCTGTATTCGTTAACAGCAGGTAATGGTCCTAAACAGTCTAGGTGTATTGTTTGCAAAGGTTCCATTGGTTTTTCTGGTAATTTTATGAAACCTTGCAACGGGCCAGCACGAGTTTTCTTTACGGCACATACAAGGCAGTGCTTAATGTAGTTTTTAACGAAAGATCGGATTCGAGGGAACCAGAAATGTTTTTGGATTGAATCAATCGTTTTATCGACCCCTATATGACATTGCTCGTCATGAAATAGTCTCAATAGCCCGAGCCTACTATGACGTGGGACAAAGTAACGAATTAATTTAGTATTGTCGGACAAAATCGTTTGATGGAATAACAGCCCATTTCGCTCGATATACTGCTTAGAATCTAATTGTCCTTCGTGTAAAGAAGTGAGCATTTGTTGCACCTCTGCATTGCTTTTTTGTTCTATATGTAGCCAGGACTCATGTTTGGTGACCCGTAGTACAGATATAGGGTTGCGACTGAGGTAATCGACATGGCCAAGAGTTGACCCCTTTCGGTAAATTATTTCGTAATCGAAATCCTGTAAATAAATCCACCATCTGGCAATACGTGGATTAATTTCCTTTTTCTGCGCGGTGGCTTTTACGGAATTGCAGTCAGTTACAATTTTGAATTTGATGCCCAGTAAATATACGCGAAAATGCTTGAGAGAATTGATTATGGAAAGCGTTTCCAGCTCATAAGAATGGTACTTGGCTTCAACTGATGTAGTGCGTTTACTGTAGTACCCTACGACTTTATTTTGACCGTCATGTTTTTGCATGAGTACTCCGCCATAGCCTAGCGAGCTGGCATCGGTATGTAATTCCGTCGGTAAGTCGGGATTGAAAACAACAAGTAACGGGTCAGACGTGAGACAAGAAATAACGTATTGTTTGGCTTGCTCGTGCTCGTTAGTCCAAACGAAAGGTATATTATTTTTGGTAAGTTTTGTTATGCAAGCCGTTTTTGTAGCAAATTGAGGAATATACTTTCGGAAGTAACTAGCAAGTCCCATGAATTGGCGTACTTGCCTAACATTCTGAGGGGATTCGGTTTTGCGTAGTGCATCTACTTTTCGTGTACTGGGGCGTATTCCGTCAGCCGAAATTTGCTGACCCAGATATTCAATCTGAGTCTGGAAAAAGAAGCATTTTGCAATGTTAAGAGAGAACCCGGCGTTATGCAGCGCGGTTAGCACTAATTCAAGCTTTTGCAATCCTTCTTCTACAGTCTCAGAAGGTATAAGGGCATCGTCTAAATAGACTAGGGCTACTGTATCTTTTAATGAACCAAGGGCTTTGTTAATGGATTTCTGATACACAGCCGGAGCGTTCGCTAGACCGAACGGCATGCGTACATATTCGAAGTGCCCATCCGGTGTGACAAACCCTGTCTTGGGTACATGTTCGGGACTAATACAAATTTGATGGAACCCGCTAGTCATATCTAGAGAAGTGAAATACTTCCCCTTGCCTAATTGGTCTAATTGGTCGTCGATTCTTGGTAACGGAAATCTGTTTTTTTACTGTATGAGCATTCAATTCGCGGAAATCTACCACCATCCGATAACTGCCATTTTTCTTTTTGACCAGCAAAACCGGGCTGGCGTAGGGAGAATTACTTTCACGAATAATTCCGCCTTCTAAGAGTCCTTGAATAATTTTTTGTATTTCTTTCCTTTCGCTCAAAGCAAGTCTGTATGGTCTGCGATTTACAATGAATTTATCAACAAGATTGATATCAAGGGTAACATTAGTTACAGCCCGCAAATTATTTCCCGAAGCAATGAGATCTGGGAATTTATTAATTAATTCGACTAACCGAGAGCGATACTCAATAGGTACGTTTAATTTTTGTTGTGATTCACAGTCTGAATTTATTCGTAACACTCCCGGTAGCTGTCTTCGTACGATATGCGTCCCGGTATAATCTGTTATAGCGGCTAATTGGGTATTAGTGAATAAATCGCAACCGATTATCGCATCGTAGTCTAAACATTCAGCGGGCACCACTAAAAACGACAAGCGTGCATGCTGGCCGGTAATTTCTACATCAGCGATGAATTCAAATTGAGATAAAATTTTTCCCGGAGTTATGCCACCCAAGACATGTTCACTAGGTTTGAGTTTATGTTTGAATGTCGGCACAAACTTGTTTGAAATTAATGAAACATCGGCGCCAGTGTCGATAAGGGCCATGAAAGTCTGAGAATCAATTTTGACTGTTGTCGGAAAAGTGTTTTTCTTTACGGAGACAATATTAATATTTTTACGGCGTTCGATTCCTTGTTTGACAAAACAATTTTCAGCTTTGTGCCCGCCCTTAAAACAGAAGTTACATTCACGTGGATTAGAAGATTTAATTTCATTTGTATTTGTATTACTGTTAGGACCGTTTACTTTGCGTGTATTGTAAGGCAAGGGACTCGATCGCTTGTTTGTATTAGCTTGACAATATCGTTGTATATGTCCGAGTTGGCCGCAACCAAAACAAGCTCGCGTATCTTTGGAATTTTTCGTTATAATTGCACGTGTTTCACATCGAGGTCGTTTTGATGACGTCGGTAACTGCGAATTTTCAATGGCATGCTTGTGAACCCCTGGTTTTGTAATTGTACTTAAATAAGCGATTAAATCGGAAATTGATTCAAAATCTCTCATTGTCAGAGAATCCTTAATTTGATAATCAGTAATCCCGTGGATAATAATTTCAATTAAATCTGGCGTAGACCAATTGGCCCGAACACTTTTTAATAATGACAACTTTTGATGAACGTATGAAGTATAAGTATTACAAGAGGCGCTGTTAAACAAAGCAGCCTCAGATAGCATCTTTCCAAGAATTTTCTTTTTGGGAAAAGCCTCAGAAAGATCTTTTTTTAATGAATACCAATCTCTCTTAAAAGGGAACCAATTGTCGTACCACAATTTAGCATCATCAAGTAAATATGAACCAACTCTTACCACAATTTACAAATCTGATAAATCGAATTCTTTTTGAATTTCTTCTACCTGCTCTAACCAGACCTGGACGTCCTTTTGAGGGGCGGAAATGGGGAAATTCTATTTGTTCTGGTACATTCTTTGCTGCATTAAACGTCTTCAAGACTTTTGCCAATAATTCTTCCATGTTGGGGAAAGCTCGTAGTGAATCCCATCGCTCCTGATAGTTTTAATTGAAAAAGTTTATTGGAATTGTCAAAACAATCACTAATAACACTTATTGTTAATATTTTTCTTTAATTCACAAAAACACAAATACATTGATAATAGGTATAATTCTTGCGCAATGATAATAGGTATTATTTAAATTTTATTAGGTTTGCCACTTTACGACTGGCTGACGCTACGGACGCTGGGACGCTGCCCTCTTCGCTAATTTTTCCGTAGGTACCCCTTTTCCCTCGCGAATCTTCTGCCGTTCTCTTTCTAACCTAGTCCATAGGCGGGTTCTTGGGCGTTCACTTAAGGGTTTCGCTAACAATATTGTAATAATGTTCTTATCGAAAGCCTCATTGCTCCGCCAATGTAAAGGTAATACCGCGTCGCACACTATATTACGTGTGACACTACGTAAAGTAGGTGACGTAAACACAGAAAATTTAAGAAGGAACAAAAAGAGCTTAACTAGACTGAAATAATAATTGAATAACCAAAGATTTCTTAGCCTTGTATCTGGTATCTTATTATTATTTTTTTTCTGGTTATCGGAAGGGAAATGTGTTATATAGATCGACCGTATTGAGACGATGGGTGGTGTGGAACTCCCGTAGGTTTACCCACTAAAAACTTCCCGGCACTTACAGCTGACACTCCCACTACGGTATCACCCTCTTTGCCATTCTTTGTGGTGAGAGGCCTTCAAACAAAAAAAGTAACCAAATTAAATTTAATTTTTAAGACGTCGCTCTGAAAATTGCATGTACCTATATTTTTAGTTTTAAGTTAATCCTATTTTCAGTTAAATTAACATGTAACCTTTTTTTAAATAATATACAACGAAGGATTTCAGTATCGCATTATAACATCTTTTTTCTATCTTCACGATAACGAATTAACTAAAATCGCTTTATAAACGCTTAAAACTCGTTCAGTATATTTTTCTTTAATTTCGAACTTTCGGAAATTAACTACGCCATAATTTTAATTAGTTCCTGAAAATTCTAGTTTATTAAGAATTTTATCCGGGTTAAAACGTAATTGCACTAGACTATAAGTTCTGCGAATGATTCCTATGGGAGAGAATTCTTCTTTAAAATTCTCCACTCCGTATCACATGCAATCCTCGTTTGCTGTGGGATGACTTAGGTACTTAAATCGGGATCGTTCTCTATTTACTTCAAAATTATTTCGCCACTGTCTATCTGTCATGATTGTTGGCCTTCAGTCCTTCACTTCCTCAGTGCCTGGATTCCACAATTGTTTTACAATTGCGACAATCGTTTGATTATGCAGTACCTGCCGGTCCGGAAAAGGTGCTGTGTATTCGTTGTTGACGTCAGTGCATATTCATTGCACTACCCATATATAACCACCTTGTCATATCCGCATGAAAATATATCGCTTCTCAAAACACCGTATTAATTTAGTAATAGCACCGTCTTTGCTGATCGAAAGGTATCAGCTGTTGTTAAAGTCGCATCGACCATTTGTGTTTAGCTGAATTCTTGCGATAACGAAAGGCGATAAAATAACATGGCCTGGAACCTACAACGGCAGTCCACTAACTAATATACTTCTTGTGCATATTTTTTTAAGTCATAGAAAAAAGAGGTATTACCCGATGCACTCTACTTTACTCCCATATATCACACTTGTGATATTCTAGAATAGTGATTGGGGCACAGTGTATATTTAGGATGATTGAATAAATGTACTCTTGAACTTGTAACTGCTTTTCTATTTTAAAAGATTCTTTTTTTATTTTAAAACTTATTAATTAGTATAACTGCACATTTAAGAGAGTAATCTCTCATTAGGAGAGAAACTTCTTTGTATAAAGTTGAAACAGCGCGTGTATCAAAGCCAGTCTAAAACGCTAATCATCTGCATGAAGTGTGGAAATAAAATTCGTCAAATACCTATAGTTAGTGGTTATAAATAATCTTGGTAGACGTCGTAATGCTTATCTTTTAGCTCACGGTGCAAATTTCGAAAATTTTTGCAGTGCACTATCTGTGTATCTATTTGTGTGTGTTTACTGATGCCGTCCCTGAACCAATTGTGCGTCAATAAGTGAGTAATGTCATATTTATGATGTGCTTGGTATTATTAATTAATAAATACACACAAATTATATGAATGAATATTACTATTATTAATATAATGTATAAATTAGTATGCGAGCTCTGTACTAACGTCAGGCTCGTATATGTCCACGTAAGAGTCTACGCTGTAAGATTTTGGTAGTCTCCTCTGATATGCTCATGTGTCGCCCTCAGTTGTTGGTTGCGCATATGACAGTATAACATATAGTCCAGGGAAATAAGCATTTGTTCGGGACACTGACTCATCCAGCAAACCAATACGTTTTTCGAAAAGTATTAACCTATAGAAATAATACCTATACTTTTTCCACTCCTGATTAGCCGGCGTTTTCGTGTAATAAACAATTAAAAGTGAAAAAAATAAAATTTTAACACATTTTTACTTACCAGATTTAAATAAATAGTTTTAACAGTATCTAATTTATTGCAATCATCTTGTAGGTAATGCAAAAACCAACAACTTGACCGAAACCGATAACCACATAAGTATAACGTTTTCATGGCGCGATATTAAAACTTTTTTTCGACGATTGATATAAATTAATATTTAATTTATCATTAATAATCAAAAAAATTAATTGTATTTCAGAAATTTTTTTTACATGAATAATTTAAATAGGTGACGTTCAATTAAGGATGGCGATTCTTTCCGAAAAAGATCGATTTTCAAATCGATCCGAATCGTAGGCTGATGTATCGATTCACAAAAAAATCTAGGTCTAAAAGATCGATTTCTTAAAAATCGATTTCTTCTCAGGTTTGCATTCATAATGTAAATATAAATCCATTTTATAAACAAGAAAGATAACATAATAAATGATCTCTTATCAGTAAAATCAGTTTTTTTTAGTTCAGGGAATTCGATAATAACAATCATTTTTATTACTATATCAAAGTCAAATCAGGTATGAAAGAAAATATTTATTTTCAAAATGTATTTATTACATTATTACTTATTATTCCGTTACAAACACTACACCAAAAAAAGTATTTATTTCGCTAATCACAGTTTACTATTACGGCACAGTTTGCTTAGGTAAACAAATGAATGACGCAATATCAATCAACAAATACAAAAAGTCATAGACTACAGACATCTCGCGCGTTTTTGAATAATTAACCCTTTAATCGGTAATACCGTAATATTAAGGATACATTCAACTATTTGTAAATAATAATTTTATGGTTTTAACCAAAACAAAAAAATCGAATGGCGATTTTCAGGGGTGAAACATCGATTCACTGGATCGATTCAGTGCTGTATATCGATTTAAAAAAATCGATCTTTTGGGTCTGAACAATCGATTCTTCGATTAATCGATCTCAGATCACCATCCCTACGTTCAATCTTAGTAATAAAAGGTAGCTTATTATGATTAAACAAATAATTTAAAAAAATAGAATTTTTATCAACAAAATATTATCAATAAAAGTTGGACACAGTTTTTATTATGTGGCTGTCAAACCAAAAAACAAAAAAAAAATTATTCGTAAATGAAAAAAAAAGTTTTGTTAATTGTTTAAACAAAATACGTTGTTTATTTATGTCTAGATTCATAAACAAATAGCATATTTGCAATGTGTTCGAGAAGATACCTCAAATAAAAAAAAACCATCAAAATCCGTTGAGAAATCCCAGAGATATTAAATGCTTAGTCACTTTGAAGATACAGTATCAAATTTTGAAAAGAGAGATTCTAGATTTCCTTCTCCAAAGGTACCTAGCAGGTTGCTTTTTTTTTAATTTAGAGAAAATAATCTAGTTTTTGAATATGAAGATAATTTTTTAAAATATGGTCAAGGAAAAAAGTTATTCCATTTATTTATATGGTAAAAATGACTGCATTTTCGTAACATCAATTTGCAACAAAAAAAAATATTTTTTTGTACATATAATGAAATATTTTGAAAATATAACTCTTTCTCTTTCTTATCACACTGATAAAACCGAATTTTTTTTTTGAAATGTGCGTAGAGTGCTGTTGCAAAAAAACAGTCTTCCGGATAAATAAATTTAATTTTGCAAAAACTATCAAACGAATCAGTTTAAAATTTTTAACACTTATTTATTACCACAAGAGCTGCCTATTTACGAGGATTTTCAAATACATTTTTACAATAGTTATGGTTAATTGAATATTTAGCTATTTTAATTGTTAGTTAGCAATTATCTAAGCAACCAATTGACATTTTTAAAATCGGTTTCGGTCAAGTTGTCGGTTTTTGCATTACCTACAAGATGATTGCAATTAATTGCTGTTAAAACTACTTATTTCATTCTGGGAAGTAAAAATGTGTTAAAATTTTATTTTTTTTACTTTTAATTGTTTATTACTCGAAAACGCCTAACCTAACCTAACCTAGCCAGGAGTGGAAAAAGTATAGGTATTATTTCTATAGGTTAATACTTTGCGAAAAACGTATTGGTTTTCTGGATGAGTCAGTGTCCCGAACTTGCTAATTTTTTATCTTATTTCCCTGGACTAATATGACAAGTAATAATAATAACGTTTGGTTTAGCAATTTAATAATTGGCATTTAGTAAACTACATCCTTTCAATTGTGTTGTTATACCATGCAATTCCTCATGGACTTATGGCAACTAGTAATCGTCCTCCATAGCTCCACACTAAGTTCAAAAACAGCCTGTATACGTCTAGAAATATATAACTGACAAAGAGTTGATTGAGGAAGGGCGAGAAGCATTTAACTTGAAAAGAGTTTTTATATTTCTTATAGGTGTTTATCACTCTTAAAAATTTTTCTTTTACATATTCATGGAAATTAAAAAACACGGGAACAGTGGTGAACTCACTTTTGGTAAAGTCGGAAATGCTGCAGTTTCGATAGTATTTAATAGATACGTTAGATTAGTCCTTATACCGAGTTTCCTCTGCTCAATAAACTTGTAATGAATACTTGAATTATTCACCCTGTATACTTCCTTCATTAATCGTTTATAATGATATGATTTTTACTTACAGGATGCGGTGGCATATTGCACAATTCTGATAGATTATTAGAAACTCCTGGCTATCCGAAGGGATATCCTGGTAATTCTGAATGCTTCTGGGAATTAAATGCAGATGACGGGTTTCACATCCGTTTAGAATTTATTTACAGATTTCATTTAGAAGATAGTTATAACTGTACGAACGATTACCTGGAGGTATATACACGGTAAATAAAAAATATACGAATTTCAAAAATTATCTAATATTGTTTTAAGATTTGGAACTATAATGACGACAACTGGAAATCACTTGGTCGATACTGTGGAAGAAACATGTCGCGGTATATTAACTCTACATCTACTAAAATGAAATTACTATTTAGAAGCAATGACAAAATTAATGGTGCCGGTTTTAAAGTATAGATAGATCTAATTTAGTTAAATTACACATTTATTTCTTAATCAATTATAGGCAGCATGGTCTTTCCAATGCGGTGGCAAATTTGAAGCAGATGAAAAAATAAGATATATCGTAAGTCCAGGGTATCCAAAAAAATATCCAAATAATTTAAAGTGTGTATATGAAATTGCTGCACCTGGAAAAGTAATTAATATTGTCTTCAGCGATTTTGATTTAGAACAATGTATGTATAATTAAATTTCACAGTTAATTAGAGAAAGTTACTTCTTTCAGTTCCATCTAAAGGCTTCATTTATTACAGCAATTGAATGTAAATTCGATTATCTTTCCATAACTACTCGCCTTAGAGGAAGACTTGACTTGCGAGCTCCAAAGCTATATTGCGGGTCAAACAAGCCACCTTCGTTGCGTTTTCAAGATTTTATTACAATGAAATTTAATACTGATGTTAGCTCAGGGAGAAAAGGATTTAAATTGTCATTTAATACGGACGGTATAAAGGCGTTTACTATTTTTCTTAATTTGTACGCTACATTTTGCCATTTCAGATTGTGGTGGTAGAATAACATCACCTACAATTATATCATCTCCAAAACTGGAAGGATATAGTCGAAAAAATTTGTTTGAATATTACACCACCTTTACTTCGTGCCTTTGGAATATAACCGCTCCTTCTAATAAACATGTCGTTGTAGAGTACGAATTTCAGTTTGTTACAAATATTTGACAAGTTTATTTGAGTATCTTTTCAGATTTAAATCGTTTGAAATGAAACATAGTTACGCATGTAATTTTGATTATTTAGAAGTATATGACGGCAATGAAGTAAAACCAAATCTAAAATTATCACGTTTATGCGGAAATCTCACAGATAGTCTTCCTGTATTTAAATCATCTGGAAAATCACTCTTACTTAACTTAAGAACAAGCTATACTGACAATAATGCTGGTTTTCAGGTGTATGTTTATTTTCAGTATGGTTCGGAAGTGGGCTGCGGTGATAATTTGTTTATCAACGAAACCCGTGTAATTTCTCCATCAAGCATTGCCGCTCCAATGGAATGCCAGTGGCAGATTAGAACACAGGAACCTTCGGTCATAAAAGTTGAATTCCTTGAACTCAGTTTAGACGGCTGTTTCCATCATAGTTCTACCATTAATAGTTCTTATTGCATCCCTAGTTATATAGAAGTACTTAATGTTATTTTCGTAGTGATTTTTGTTATTGATTCTACGACGTTTCAGATTCATGACGGACCTAGTTTTCTATCGGAAATTATAGACATTTTAAATAGATCTGTACGTGCTTCGCCATCTTATTTGACTACCAATAATTACGTTTGGATACGATTTGTAGGATTGAATTTTCCCAATACTGGATTTAGAATACGTTTAAGTCCTGTAGTATGTATGTGGCGATCTATATCACCCCACAAAATCGTTCGAAAGTAATTAATGTCAATTTTAGCACCATGTGGTACATCAGTAATTGAAGTAACAAATGTGACGGGTACATTGACGTCGCCAAACTATCCTGAAAGTTATCCCACCAATATAAGATGCAGATGGCTGTTGAAGAACAAAGACGTTTTTGAGAAAATAAAAATTGATTTTATTGACTTTGATTTAACTTATAATCACGACAAATCGTTTTGCAAAGAAGACAGATTAGAAATTTCCGATAAATACGTAATTATGATGAAATTTACAAGCTACAGAGAAGCTAATTGTCATATTTCCAGAAATTCAACAGAGATACAGATGTTTTGAGTACAACAACTATACTCAACGGAAAGCACGCATTCCCGGTGTTTGCCGTAAGTATATTTCTATGTTTTATGTTGTACAAAATTTATGGTTTATTATACTAACAAAAAAAGCAGGGTGTCATTAATATTTTAAATTAAAAATTAATGGATATAGCAATGTCCCAATATTCTTCTTCCATGATTCACTAGAATGTGAGAACTTAAAATAGTAAGTGAAACGAAAAAGAAACTTGGTAAGTTTTAAAAACCAGAACCAAATGTAAATTCGTATCGATTTTTACATAGTATAATTTTGCGTTTGCAAAACCGTAAAAAAGTAATTTTTAAATAAGAAAATTATTTTGTACCGTAGTTTATGTAGTACAAGATCGAAACAGAAGCTTAACTTTAAGCAGAGATTGTTGAAGGCTTAAACATTTTTAACATGTTCGGCAGTAGCTGACATTTTTAGCTCAAACATGAATAACTTCGTTTGGCACCTACCATTTTTGATTTTCTAGTTCGTTTTTTGTTTTCAATCTCTTTAGATCCATACCTATAGGTGTATTCTATTGTACTATTTGAAAAATTTTTTGAGTAATTTCAGATTTTTACTAATTTTGATTTAAAAAAAGTGTGGCATGGACAGTTGATAATTACTGTTATTGTTAAAAAAAAGAACATTTTTTTTACTGTTGTTTTCAGGCTTTCACGGCCGGCGTTGTATTTGGACATATATACATTTTCCGGGTTGTTGTGCCGTGGTCGACGTCTTACTCCTTCTGCCTACGCATCGAAAAGGAGGAAGACGCCGACCACGGCACAACAGCCCGGAAAATGTTTATATGTCGAAAAGACCATTTTCTTGTTTGATTTGTAGCATTCACGATCATTGTAAATTATACATGGAATACTTTCCTTAAGTCAAAATTATTTAAATTAACTATTTTAAATAATAATCCAAAATTACTCAAAATTTTTCAAATACAAATGTGGAACCGACTGAAAAAAAAACTGGGATTGAATGAGAAAATCAAATAGGGTAAGAGCTATTTTAAGAAAGAAAGCAAGTTATTCATGTTTGAAGTTTTTAAACTCGGACGATTGAGCGCACCCGCTTCGCTAGTGTGCTCAACTTCGTCCTCGTGTGTAATTGCCAATTTTCCGCACTTGTTGCACAATATATCCTACGTACCATCCCAATTGCAATCTGAACGTTCAAGAGTACCCAAAACTAAACAAAAGCGAAGAAGGAAGTGTAAGAATGTCGAGAATAAAACCACCAACATTCGATGGGAAGGTCTCTTGGTCAGTCTATCTTAAACAATTCGACGCTGCTGCCAAAGCAAATGCATGGAATGAAACGGAGAAAGCTACTGCCCTGATCATAGCGCTACGCGGGGAAGCTCTAGACGTTTTGCAAGGTATACCAGAAATGCAGCAAAACGATTTCAAAATTCTGATGGACCGATTGGAGATTACGCTGATAAACGCCTACAACCAATGTATCAGGCTCAGTTAAAAGTCGCCATCAACGTAGCAGCGAAAGCCCCCAACAATTCGAAGCGGACGTCGAAAGGCTTGTGCGGTTGGCTTATCTCAGTGCCCCTCAAGACTTTACAGACCAGCTGTCCACCCAAATGTTTGTCGATGGGTTGCGAGATGTCGAAATACACCAAGCCCTGCGCATGTCTCGACATAAAACTGCAGGCGAAGCATTGTCGCATGCGCTAGAATACGAAGCAGCCAAACAATCATCCAAAGGACATGTTAGAATTTGACAGGTTAGGTTGAATTTTGAGGACGACAGCGAGATATTTCGACAAGAAGTTGTAAAAATATCTGAAGAAGTCATGTCTTCGAAATCGAAAGAAGGGATGAGTGAGCGCCCACACTGTTGGACTTGCGACATGAAGAGGGGTATCTTTCACGCGATTGTGACAAACGGAAGCGACAAATTACATATTGTAATTGTGGACGTACGGGGCACTTAAGCAGCGGCTGTCCATCTGGAAGAAGACAGACGTCAGCCGCCGAAGGAAGCAAGCAGGGAAACTAAGAAAAGCCGATCTTACGGAGCGAAAGACGGTTTTGCGTCCCCAAGCCCCAATCATCATCTCCGTATCGAAAACAACCACTGATAATTCATTTACTGTGGATGGTTTTGTGGACGGCAGTAAGTTAATACTGATAGTGGATATCGGAACATTAAGAACGATTGTTAACCGTCGAATAATCGGTAAAAGGCGGATTCGACCGCTTACCATAAATACTGTCTTAACCACTGCGACAGGTGAAACTACATCGTTCCATGGAGAATGCGAAGTGGTGATCGGTTTTGGAGGCGCAAGGCTATACCAACAAGTGCTGGTGGCCGATATCACCGTCGACATAATTTTGGAACTCGACTTCATGGAAAGACACCGAATCCAGCTAGACATGGGAACAAAATGTTTACGAATAGGAAATCAAGAACTGCCACTAGAGAGAAATGGGACTGATCACCGAACACTACGGGTTGTTGTTGCTGAAGACCAAGTTTTACCTGGACTCTCCGAAGCTGTTGCCCGAATTACAAGAGAGGACAATGTCCCTTATGAAATGACTGGAATCATAGAACAAGACAATTAAGAATTGAGGCAGCAGGCTTTCCTTGTCTGAAGAACTGTGGTACAAACCGGCTCGACCACGATTCCAATTAGAGTTGTCAATTTGATATGCTATGAACAAAAACTTAAGAAAGCAACACCAGTAGGGACATTAGTACCAACCATCACCATTAATAATTTGGACCAAATTGGAGAACAGAGGGAAGAAAACGGGTTGCCAGAAGCGTTGCAAGAATTAATCAACAAGGCAACTGAACATCTTACTGAAGATGAAACTCGAAAGCTAGAACACCTAATTCGGTCTTACAAGAACGTCTTTGCAATTGATGACACCGATTATGGAAGAACCAATTTAGCGTACCACAGAATCAACACAGGAAATGCAAGACCTATCAAACAGCCACCCAGACGAGTAGCATGGGCCAAACGAGAAGAAGTCGAATGAAGACTGGAAAAACTTTGGCGGTTGTTGTAGAACGAACAAAATAGCTCAAACGCGAAAACACGACACTTTAGTTGTCCGAAGCACTTCTCGGTAACAGAGTTACCTTCTTCAGGGACTGAAGTGAACTAAACCTAAAAGAGAACTAATCCTAATATGTACTGAAAGTTGTTAAGGTTTAGTGAACATGGTTCAGCAGCAATAGTGATGATGTTCAGTGGACCTTGACAAAAACAAAAAATAATAATTAAACTAGACTAAATAGCGGAGATACAGGGATAGGACCCTTGTCATTGTTAAGTAAAATTTGGTTATTTTTACAAATGTATAAACTTTCAAAACTATCTAGTAGACAGTTATTAGTAAATTCCTTAACTAATATAAGATTATTAATATTAATATTATGTTCTTCAGTAAGAATATGTTGGGCAACACTAGATTTTTCGGCTCTACCAAACCGTGCATGAGCTAAATGCTCCTTGAACCTGGTTTGGATCGAGCGTCTAGTTTGTCCAATATATTTTTTACTACAGTCATTACAGCTAATTTCATATATCCCCGACTTTTCTAAGAAAGGAATTTTATCCTTGGGGTTACCGAGGAGAGTTTGAAGGGAGTTACCACTTGAACTGTAGGCAATGCGAAAGCCAAGTTTACGAAAAATGCCTTCGAATCCTCGAGTAAATCTGGGCTCGTATGGCATAGTAATAAACTTGGTCTTACTGGTGTCTGTTTGAAATGTCGAAGATCTTGAAACAGAATTCTTAAATTTAATCTTATTAACTAATTTATGTTACTATTGTAACCATTGTCAATCGCAATTTTCTTAATTGTACAGGGTTCCCTATGATATCTTCTTTTACTAAGAGGAAAACTAAGCAATCTATGTACAAGAAAATTAAAACTAGCCATTTTATGTTGAACGCAATGATTTAGTCGTTGGTTATAAATTTAGAGGTATTAGTGGGTTTTCTATAGATATCAAATTCTAAAGAATTCCCATTTCTTATAACCAGCACATCTAAAAATGGTAGCTTGCCATCTTTCTCCAATTCAACAGTAAATTTGACCGAAGGGAAACGTGAATTTAAAACATCAATCATCAAGAAAGTCTTGATGAACGTCTTGACTTTGTAACTTACAACCCTCCGATGACCTTAACCTTGAAATATGTCATTTTTGGGAAGTTAAAAGGTAGAATTACCAAAATTTTTTTTTAAAACAATTTGGAACCGGTCCTGGATGTGATTTGGCAATGTGGGTGTAGTACACTGAAAGTAAACTAACTAGTGCCGATTGTCGAACGCCTATGTAAACATCAACAAAAATTTCTGCAATTTTTTTGCCTTTTGGGTTGCACTTTCTGCAAATGATGACGGTGCCACAACTTTTTTTTTTAAATTTGCCACACTGTTACATGAGAGGGGCCAGCGTTCCATACTAGATTGGGGGTTCTCTTTTATAAAAACACAGGTTTCGTCTTCAATACTGGTGATGCGGTTCCTTACCGATTTCCAACAATATCTGTAGTCCATTTAAAGTGATTTGCAGATTTTTGAATTTTGTTGGAGAAGACGGTGGCTACATAATTTGAACTTTGCATCGATAATCGATATTGTATTGACGTACACAAGTATCATATCACACCCTTCTGCCGTAGTAAACGCCATTGTAACAAAAACGACTTATCGTTCTACAGTAATACACTGACCTACTGCCAATGATTGATACTGCTAATTATCAGCTGACTGAATGCGGAATTACCTTTGTCGTATTTTTCTAAGCGATTTACCAGGGCTGGGCTGTCTCTGACCTGTACTTTCGAATGCGTTTTTCTTGCTTTTCTTCTTTTATAGTGCCCTATCACCTCTATCAAGCTCCACACTTATTTCAGAAACACCCTGTATATATTTGCATTTTATTTTAAATATTTATTGATTTTATGAAATTTTATTTTGAAATGTGTTTTAAAAAAATTACGAATCAATATTAGTGTACCATTAATCGAAATGTTCTATTTATGGGGGGTGGGCAGGGGGCAACTTTCGAATGTAATATTTACAGAGGAGGTCGCAAAGTGCGTGATATAGTGTGTTGAAGGGGCAAGGAGGCAAAATTTTGGGTGATGTATACAATGAAAAGGCCCTTGCTGTTATCAATTCAAAATATTTTTTTCAACCGATCTTTTATGATCGAATTTCGACCAGTGGACGAAGAGTAGTAGGTATAACTCCAAGAAATACGAGAACATTACAGTTTATAGTTGGAGGCATATTTGCTGTTCTAACGAATAACTTCAAAAAGTATTATTTTGTATGAATTGTAAAAAAAATATAACGTGTAACCAAATTTAACCAGTAGTAATCGTTGATTTTTCTTATATAGTATACTTGGATGCCAACGGGTTCTCACCAATACTGTGGAAGAAATGCATCTGGTTTTACTTATTATTCTGGAAGTAATCAGGTTATTGTTTCCTTTTATAGTAGATCAGAATCTCATGGCAAAGGCTTTCGATTAGAATATTCTACTACTGGTAGGATTAAGAAAGAAGTTACCTAATCATAAATAAGTGCTTATCATAATTTTCTTTTAGGTTGTAATCGTAATTACAGTGGTTCTCAAGGTCGAATAAAGTACCACCGAAATAAACTTGAAAATTGTTTCATGTTTATTTCTTCTCCCGAGAATACAACCATTTCCCTGTATTTTATGAAGTTTGCTATTTTTGATACGTCTAATTGCGCAGACAATTTTCTTTTGGTAACAAATTATTGTTTGTTTTGGTTTTTATTTGATAGACCATATTTTGTAGATATATAATGGAAATTCTACTACCAATAACGAACTAGCGCGGCTCTGTGAATATGCAGTTCCAAATCCTATATTTTCATCCGGAAACCAGTTACTTCTACATTTAGTTGTAAATCAACAGATATCTGCCTTTTTCGATCTTTTATACGTTTCCTCTTCTGGAGGTATTATGAATATCTGTTTATACTACAATTAGTTTGAACGACTTAAATTAAAAACTGAGTTAAAGTTTGATTTAGGGATCAGGATTTTTTTAAAAGCTTCATATTACTAGTCTTGTAAAAACAAAAAAAAAAATTAAAATGAAATTGTCTTCTGGACTGTCGATTACGCCATTAAGGGCAATTAATTACACATTACATTTTGGTATTTTTTTGAGAATTCAACTTACACGTGTGATCATTGCCATTTAACTTTTAATTACTTGATATTTTCACTCTCTCCCGGAAAGCACTACAAGGAGTGAAGTCATAAATATTTTTTTTGGTACGTTAGCGCCAATGGTACAAACATATACCTAGGGCGAAATTAATTCTCGCTGGTTGTTGGTGTTCAAATTCAGCAATTTCTTATGTGACATCTTCAACTAGAAGTTGAGAACGAAACAACTCTCTCTCTCTCTCTCTCTCTCTCTCTCTCTCTCTCTCTATTATTTTTATTTATATGCATACATTATTGACGGAAAAACCTGACTGTTAAATCAAACTTTAAAATGAATGAATGATGATAAATGTAGATACAGACTACAATAGTATGCTTAAACATTTCGTATTTATGTTTTCAATTAGCTCGAGGGTGTGGTGGGAAGATATTTGATTATACAGGTAAATTTAGTAGTCCGCTGTATCCTCAAACTTACGGCCATGATTTGACTTGCACGTGGACTATTACGGTTCCTTATGGATTACAAGTACACTTAAAGTTTTCTGGTAAGATATAACGTTTAAGTACTTACTCAACTCTAAATTAAAATCATCGTTGATAAATGTACCTAGTAAATACAATGTACATATTTTAGTTTTTGATGTCCAAGGCTCTTGTGACACGAACTACGTAACTGTTTCAACGTATGACAAACTTGGTTCAGTTTTGAAGCACAAATTTTGCAAAGATGTAAGTAATTGATAAATGTAATGAATATAAATATGTATGAGCGTACATGATTGTCTAAATATTTAAAGTAGCTTTCGTAACAGTCAAGCCTGGCAGATTATGTTTGACCAAGGTGGATAGTTTACTGTAGAGGGATGTTGGGGGTAGAAAATATTGTGCAGATTTTCTGACCGAAGATTAATTGTTTTTGGTCCAAAACGTGTGACACCAATGTATGGTGGAAATTTACTTTTCCTCCGTAAAAGAGTCATCTACCTAATTATCTTTATTTTCTCAAAGTCGAAAATATTTGCAGGAATAAAAATATATCCAGAATGTATTTTAAGTTATATTTTTTAGTAAAACAGTTACAAAAACAGTTATTATACATCTACACTAATCCCAGTCTATAGCTAGACTGATCTTTGCTTATAACAAAATCAAAGATTACTGAATGCATAAAAAATATGACTATGCAATAAAATATAATAAACAGAAATGTATTGGGCAGCGGCGCCGATGTCGGTTAGGGCTCAAGCGTGAGAGTTGCCGATGCATCATGTATTTACATTAAATTAATGTGAGATTTAGAATATGAAATATATAACATTTAAATTTAAAAATTTGAACATACTCACATTATTTGTCGGACCTGGTAATGGTTCCCATTTTCTGCAGGAGTAGGACACGATTTTTTTCGGAAAAGTAGTATAAACATTATCATTGAAATTAAATTTATGTTTAAGGACGTTCCAGCAGAATTGGCATCCGAAACTACGGAAATGCAAGTAACTTATACAAAATCATCGCAAGAAACTGGAACGGGATGGGTTGCACAGTTCATTAGCGTTTCTTTAGGTATACGTTTGTTAGCATTAGAATGATTTAAAGATCTGAATTTTTATATATTTTAGGTGTAAAAGTAAATTGGTGAAGCAACATGAAAATATGAAAGATAAATAGTACATTTCTTATATTTTACTGTTCAATAAAAAATTAACGTAATTTAACATGCGTTTTATTTAAATATAAAAGAATTTTGCCATGTTTTTGTTGACCTCTCAGTCTAAGACATTAGCCGACAGTTTGCTTTATGCTCCGTCTCTCCGTTCCCATCGAACTCTTTATGTAGACCTTTACGCAGGAACTTGGTATGCAGTGGACCCCTAAGGCTAAAAAGTCGTCCATTTTATCTTTCGCTAATCTGATGGTTTGCTGGATCTACCTCATTAGTTTGAAGACGGTTCTGATGTCATGTTTCTTCAGAATTCTACCAATTTGGTTTGTGGCTCATGGAACATATGGAAGATATGATTAAGGGGTAGTGGGCCGTTTGTTGGTCTCCGGTGCTCTTGATCTGTTCAAGCCCATTGACTTCTCAATCTCTCTCTCTTAGCGTCAAAAGCGGTCTTCAGGTGTTCGAGTTCCGCCTGGAGACTTTCCGGTTCGTAGATCCTTCTTGCTCGTTTAAACAGGGCCCTGATGATGCTATACCTCTGATTCGGGTGGTGGTCGGATAAGGTATGCAGGCACTGATCCGTGTGCGTTGGTTTCCTGTATACCATGTAACCTCATTTACTCACTTCCTTACTATTACGACCAAGAACGCCAATGGTTGGCTATTCTCGGTCTCCATGGTGAACTGGATGCTGGGGTGTTGTCTGTTCCGGTGTTGGAGGAAGTGGTCCAGCTTTTCTATTTCGAGTCTCCAATTCACAAAGGTATCATCTATGTACCGCAATCGAGTAGCTGGCTTATACTCCGAAGTATCGATAGCCTTCTTTTCAAAGTGTGCCATGAAGAGGTTGGTTATGATCGGACTTAATGAGCTTACCATTGCTACACCATCGACTTGCTCGTAGAAATTTCCTGTCCACACGAAATAGCTTCAAGTAAGGCAGATTGCAAAGAGCCTTTGGATGTCGGCAGATTCCGGCAGATAAAATAATTAAAACCACTTGGAAAGTTTCACTTAAGTTTATTTTTAACTCGATACGTATTTCGCCTTCTTAGGGCATCTTCAGGAGTTTATACAATAACTACATTAACAATCTAAGTTTTTCTATATATACCGTTCGATCTTAAACTAGTTTAGGATTAAGGAGGGGATTATAATTAAATACAATTTGGTCATTTGCTAAATTTTTGTTACTTAATAATGCTTTCTTAATTTCTAACACTTCATACTTATCTAATACTAATCCACCATTTACACTTTTTAACAATTTCAAATTTTCTATGTCTATCGTATGGTTATTTTCTATCAAATGTGTCGCTAAACCTGAACTGTGTTTTTTATATTTGTTATATTGATTATGTTCTTTGAATCGAGTGACAATACTTCTTTTTGATTTACCTATGTATATAATATCACAATTAGAACATTTTATTTCATACACTCCAGTCTTTTTAGATAAATCATTGTTTACTGTTAATTTGTTATTTGTTAATATTTTTCCAATTGTGTGATTATTAAAATAAGCTGGGTTAATATTGTTTGTCCTAAGCAAATTACCAATTTGTGAGCTTATATCACCGTAATATGGGATTTTCCGCCATTTATTAGTCTCTTTACCTTGACTTCTTGGAAAAATATTATCAATCAACATTTTGTACCTTTTCTTATTTAGTAGTCTATCTACTAAGTTTTCATTATATCCATTATTCTTGGCTATGACTTTTATAATTTTTAGTTCAGAATCAAAATTGGTTTTATTTAGTGGAACATATAATAATTTATTGATCATCGCATGAAACGCCGCTAATTTTAAGTTCATTGGATGACATGATTTAAAAGGTATAATAGAGTCTGTATATGTTTCTTTCCTATAAATTTTAAATTCTAGCTGATTTAACTGTTTTATTGAAATGTTTAAGTCCAAAAAGTTGATGTTCTTATTGCCTATTTCTACTGTGAATTGAACATTTTTATTTTTATTATTTAAAGAATTTAAGAATTTTGAAATTTGTCTTTCTGTACCTGTCCAAATTACTAAAATATCATTCACATAGCGATGCCAACTAAGAATATGGTTAGCCTCAGTTCCCATATTATTAAACAATTCAATTTCAAATTTATCTAAGAAATAATTAGCATAAAAAGGAGATAATGATGAACCCATGGGTAATCCGTCGTTTTGTTTATAAATGATATCGTTAAAGCTGAAATAGTTTTGATCTAAGCTTAATTTAACTAAGTTGAGTAATTCTTGTTTATACTCTTCATTTTTATCTAATTTTTTAATATCTTCTTGTAAATATATGAGTAAATCTTTTATAGGAATTGATGGAAATAAGTTTACCACATCAAACGATATTAATTTTGCATGTGAAGGAATTGTCTGTTTTTGTAACTCTGTTATTAACTCTTTACTGTTCTTGATTGAATATTTCGGTTTAAAATCTAACTCTTTTTGTAAAATTAATGCTAATTGTTTACAAAGTTTTTGGTTAGGAGCATTGATACATGAAGTTACTGGCCTTATTGGATTGTCTTTTTTATGGATTTTTATTAAACCATATAAAATAGGTACGTGTGTAAAACTGTTTTTTAAACGGTATTTCTCTGTATTATTAAATAATTGATTACTATTGTTGATTAACTTATTAGTTTCTAATTTAAATTTTTCCGTTGGATCATTTTTTAGAACTGTCACATTCATCGAGTCTATAAATTCTTGGATTTTATTTATGTATGCAATTTTTGGTATAATTACTATTGAATTACCTTTGTCTGATTTAGTTACAATCATCATCAATCATCATATACAGTTTCGGTCTGAGGGATATGAATTCGGTTAAAATTTTGGATTTCAGTAGTTCATCTTTCATTAAACCGGGAACTTTTTTGTTCGCTAGCGGTATATTCCATTTATTATTGTCAGGGTAATCAGATGTATCGAAATTAAAAAAAACATCTTCACGTATAATATCATAAATAGAAATGTTAATGTTATTATCAATAGCAGTAAATTGATAAATTAACGAATCTGTATCCATATAAAGAAGCTGTGGATAGAAATTGGTAGAAATCCTACTTTGAACATAACCATGATGGAAATCATACATTTTTAATTTCGATAATTCTAAAATGGTAAAGCCGAGAAATATAGGTCTATTCATTTCAATACAAATTCGTTTTAATTCGACTGCTATTAGGTTTTCATTAAAAATAGTGGCTCTCTTGTAATTAGGAAGCGAAATTAATTTTGAAGCTGCTCTCCAATTGTTAACAATTCTTATATCTCTTTTATTCCGATCGCGTTCTAAAAACTTGCCAAAGACCGAGTTTAAGATTAATTTGAATAAATTCTTTTCAAAATCATTATTACTTTTCGTTCGGAAATCTGTATTTAAATCGATGAAACTTTTCAACCAATCTGATTGTGAGAATTCAATAACTCTATGAATTTTTTTTAAGACCATTCCAAACTTTAAACATTAAGGTTTTCGAAAAGGATAACATACTTATTTTTATCATTTATGTGCAGCACAATTTTTCCAATTTATTCCCCTTTGGAATGTTCGGCGCAAAAGGGAAATTGAATATGAGAATTTTGATTGTGTAAATGTTTGGGATATTCTAAATCTACCTCTAAGGCATAAGATAATTTACTGTCGTCTTCGAAAAAAATACCTGATTTCAAGAATACCTCCAAATGTTCAATTTCTTCCGCTGATAACCAACGAAAATTGCCGGTAGGTTAAGGTTGACATTGTGCAAAACCGTAAAGAGAATTTACATCCCAATACATCAAATAGTTAATGTTTTTATTCGAATGTTTCTGGAAATTCAGGATTGTTACACTTTGCATATCTATGTACAGATTGAGTTATGCCTCCTCGTATTGCCTTTTCAAAAAACAGTATCATTTCTATATCTGTAAGTAAATCTATGCGAGCTTTGGTTGTTTTTAAGGCAGCTGAGTATGCAAGACTGGGTGTAGTTAAAAAACCGGTTGCATCTTAACCGTAATAAGTCATTGAGAAATTTCTAAAATTTTCAAATACATCGGCTAAAAGTAAAATATCAGTTTTCAAGTAAAGGTCCGAATATTCACCTAAACTTTGACAGTTAAACGAACTCCATACCTTTATTGCATGCGCGTAATCTTCTTCAGAAATATTTTCGTCCTTTATTTTACTATAGAAAGCTTGAATGGGTGGTAGAGTGTTCTTTTCTAAAGATGCCCATGAATTAACATAGTCGTAACAAAATACACCTTTTCTCTTAACTAAATCAAACTGCTTCTTATTGGGAAAGAATTGAGAAGTAGTAGTTTATCACTGGATAAAGTTTTTACCAAATTATCTAAACTTTCAGGTAAGAAACGGTAAGAATCGATAAATACCATACGAACTAATCCGAAATAAACTGAAAATGATATGTATTTTTCTGCAGTGGAAGAAATGAGGTTAACATGTGCTTGTGTGACTAATTCTTGAAAGAAACAATGCAAGTCATAATTTAAATTATGGAAAACGACTTTTACTTCGAAAGATTTTTTTATCTGTAAATTGCAATTGTTACAAATACTGGCAATATATTTTCCAGTATAGTGGCAGTGGTGTATTACCTTACGATTATTATTTGAAAACGAAGATAAACAATTAGGAAATTCGCTTGTTAATTCGTGTTGTTCCATTTCCTCTTTAGTTAGGAGGGAGACAGGATGAGATGCTTCCAATGATAGAATGTTGTAAATTCTTTGACTTTCTGCTTTTAATTGTGATACAAACTAACGATCAGGGTCCGGTCCGCGATAAAGATCAAATCTATTATAATTATCATTAAATGAACATACTGTATAAAAACCGACACTGTACGGTACATGCTGCTGATAATTATAAACGTATGAGGAGTTAGGGTTAGGTTTAGTATGTGATATGGGTAATGTCAAGCATTCAAAGTCACAATAAATTACAAATGGTTTCCGCAGCATCGCTCGATAATCTTGAAATTTCAATATTGCTTTGGATTTATCTGGAACAGTAACACGTACAGAGTCGAAAAGTTCACCATCCTCCAGTTGTCGCTCATACTTTTCTTTACTATAAAAGTAATTTAAACATCCATCGCATACTAATATAGAATGATGATTATGATTTTTCTGTTTATTAACTATTGCTGCCAAATTTTGAATTAAACAATAATGCGCTTTCATTTCATTATTATTAATGCAGAATACATTTATCGAAAACTCGGCATTTTGACGTTAAAATTTTGGAATGTCTTTTATTTTCACAGGCATATCTACTCCTCGCAAATTGAAAAATGAATGTAAATCTTGAGGATAAGAACTCACTAATTCTGTATTAACGTTTGTCGGAAATAAATGAGCCATCAGACACCAAAGAGAGCATCTTCGATCTTGATATCGAATGTTTAATACGTTTTTCTTCCACTCTACTAGATCCGGTACTTCAAGAAAGGTTGAATCCTGACCACCGCCATTGATTGGGGAATATTTACTGATGCATACGAGTAAATGTTCGATATTAGATAAGGCCAATCCGCTTCCTCTCTCTTGATATTCTTCAATCTAAAAATTTTAAAATTGTGTTTTAAATATGCACTTTTCCTTATTCCTACTAATCGTAGACTTACCTTTTTCAAAATCTTTTCTATAAGATAGGTTAGTTTTTCTGAAATAATATCAGATCTGCTGATTGCTACATTCGGAGTGCCGAAATACTTAGAACAGGTCTCTTCCGTGCCAGGTTGAAAAAAGTTACAGCAAAGTTCTAGATTTATTTTTACGTTTATCATTTTGTTCATTATATTTTTCAAACGAGATGAAATAAATTCTATGCAAATTTAGGATCCTTGTGTGTTAAATTTGTTATAACTCCCGTGCGAATGAGAGATTTGAAAGTGGAAGAAATCTAAAAAGAAAAAATAAAAATTCTTAACTAGTATTAAGAAAAATAAACAAAATCTCACCTCATTCCATTGAATTCTACTGCTCCTTGAAGCTCTCTTATTCTCAGCAGTAGATGATGTAGTGTATGAACATCCTGCTTGTTCGCGTGTCCTTGTTATTTTCTTATTACCTTGAGGAAGCAAAGACGTGGATGAATTGTTTATTTTCATCAATAATTTCAGATTTAATGATTTGAATTTACACAATAAGTTTTCCAATCCTTTTTTAATACTTATATGAGAATAATTCTCTTGAGAGGTTTTAATTTTTTGCAATAATAATCTAATATTGTCTTTAGTTTGTTTTCGAAGTTGTTCAAATTCCAACCTTGATTTAGCATGTTCAAATCGGTATTTGGTTTGTTTTAGTCTATAGGAAAAAAAATCTTTATGCTCCATAACAATTTTTGTTTAATTTAATTTTATATTATTTTGATATATTTTTTTTCTTTTTATTTTAAATTTATTTTCGTTATAGATTTAAGAGAAAGCATGTAAAATTAAGCGTGCTCGATTATTTTAATATTTTTTTTTCGTTTTTTTTTATTTTAAATTTATTTTCGTTATAGAGTAAAATTAAGCGTGATCGAAGGTAAACAACTCTGCGTTATTACCTTTTCCAATATCTTTGCTTCCTCTGTAGGTAATTGTAAATTGAGAGTTTCGCATGAATTCGAGTCGTTCTTCAGTAAGAAACTCGCTGCTTCGTTTTGGTAGATAAATTATATTATTTTCAATTTCAGCTACTACACAGTCTCCATGACGTGTTCGAGTGCGATAAATATTTAATACTGGATGCGGTTCATCCTTAACCATGTCTTTTAAACGAAAACAGGCTTAAATTGTTCGCACATTGACATTCTATTCAATTGCTCAACATCTTCATTATTTAGTTTATTATTATTTTTTTTCCTATTTTGAGAAACAGACGCTTTTTTGCTGGAAGAAGCCATTGCAATAAATTGTATTAGGTTGCTAGGTAGATAACCACACACTCACGTACACGGGCGACAGACTTCGGATGAAGTAAAAACTAATATGTTGTAAATATTAAATTACGATAATATTTATATCTTTCTTGGAGCTATATATTGATTTTTAGTTATTTATTTTTCATTTGCGGTGACTCCGATTGCAATTTTCACTGAGCGGAAATTATTAATTTTCAAGGTTCCAATTAGCGTTTTTTTTTCCAAACCTCAATTTATGTTAAGGAAGACGAATGTATTCAGTATTTTGTTTCTATAATAAAACAACTTATTTTTATTTAATTTATTTTATTTCAGATATATTATAAAAAGTATTTATACATTTCTTATGAAGGGCTATTGAGAATGTCGATACAGTATACAAATTAGTTGCAATAAGGATTAAAATTTTGATAGAAAGAATTGCTATAGCTATCCATAAGTAGTAGTAATTAACATCCCATGATAATTCAACATTTTGTTTTTTTGAAGAGATATGAATCCATCGACTATCGGCTTGTTTATCTCCTTTTAGAATGTATCGTATTTTCACGTTACTGCCCGTTGCATTGTTGAACATAAATATGTGGTTACTATAGATCAGGAATGCTGAAGCCTTACTCCAACCAGCGGGCCATGCACAAGGATCTGATACTAATTTATTAATATCATTTCGAAAACATACAAATGCATCTTTAGCGTCATATGGTCTTGAAATTAGTAAAGTTCCATTATGGATGGTAGCAATAGCTACTATAGCTAATAACGCTGACATGATGCCTTGATTTTATTAGAACACCAACTAATCTAAATGTATTATTTTCATTGTTTTATTTATTTATCTACTCCCCTCCCTTCTCACTCTTTTTTCAGAGAGAAATTAAATTAACCGTTTATTTTCGTTGGTAAATTAGTTTCTTGATCCTCGTTAGCTATTGTTTCTTCTTCTTCTTCATCATCTTCTTGTTCCATTTCTTCCTCTTCAAGTTCATTTGTTCGATCTCGATTATTATTATTTAAAACATAATTGAGATACTATTTTGTAAAGTTTATTTAAAATTGAATCAGTAGCGCAGAGAGAAATGCCTATCGCGTCTGTAAAGAACGCAAAACCTTGATTTCTTATCTATTGTATAACACGTTTTGTAAATGGATCATATTCATAAATAAAATTACCAGAAAAGAAATACAAGTGACCATTTATGAATTTAAAAACACCTTTCAGTTGGAAAGGTATACCAGGGAATAAGTCGTTCATATGTTTGATATTTTTTACACCTAATTTGCCGCAATCACTACTTAGTTCTAGTAAATAACCCTTTCGAATAAACATGAAAGTTCTACCTTCAAAAGAGTTAATTAATCCGGTGATTTGTTGAGCGTTTATAGCATAATTTAAACCTTCTTTTACAGTGTTTACTATTTTTAATCGTAATGAAGGAAATTCTATTGTATACAAGGTGCCGTTGCTAAGTAAAACGATATCAGTATCCGGCTTTTGATAAATTGCATCAATTTTAACGAAATTTACTGAAAGAAATGATAACCATTGGGTAATTAATTCAGGAGTGTTATAATAATAATAGCCATTGTTGATCGTATTAGAATTCAGAGGAAACAACCACACCCACATACGGTAAAATACATACAATTTTCCATTAAGAATTAAATACGTATGCAAATTCTTTATACTACATAGATCCGGTTTAAGGGGGCTTGACTCATCGCCTCCAACCGATTTAACGGCAATAGGTGCTCTTATTGTTGTTGTTGTTGCCACATCTGCCCTAGTGGATGAAACAGATGAAGAAGTCCATATAGCTGTTATCGGAACCGATGTAGCTGTTAGCGGACCTGATGTAGCTGTTATCGGACCTGATGTTGTAACGGGTGTATTAGGAGACCCATATAATCTCTGAATTGCTCTAATGTCATCTTCAAATAAATTAAAATGGAAAACATTTGAAAAATTTTTAGGAAGAAAATAGTAAGTACTCATTATGCTTTAATTTTTTTCAGAGTGACTAATGTCCAACGTATGACCAATTTCATGAAGAAGTACCAAAAACATATTTATTTTATCCGTCTTGTTCGATACAAACAAGCTCACATCCCATTTCTCATCAGCATCTAAATGTATTTCTACTTAATTTTTTGAATGAAAGGGATACCAAGCATGACCTAAAACTCCATTTTCACCATCGAATGCCGAACATTGCTTATTAGGCTTTTCACTGAAATTATGCCGACCGCTAAATTTGCTTATCACTATATTTGGCGCTTTCTGTTCATCCTTAAAATAGTGTTGCATGTACAGAATAATATCTAGTTATACTTTTATTAATTGTTTAGAAAGTTTCTTTGTGCCGTTACATAGAAGGGTACCATTTGTATATTTTCTAACTTTTGTATATCGTGTTGACATTTACAGGTACCACGACTAATTGTTGAGACGTCTCCTTTGTTCCCATCACGTTCCTCTTTTTACCATCCACTTTCCCCTAAATAAAATTTATGACCGGACGCCACTTTCATTCCCATTCGAGAAATCCTTTTGTACCCTATTAAATTTGTTACGCTCTTTTACCATATGTCTTCATTCACTCTTCATAATTTTACAAAGTGTTTGTACTCATTGTGCTTCTTCGAATTGCTTTCACTTCTCTGATCCCTTTCTTACTCTTTTCTATCACAAGCAATTCCAGAAATTCTATCCACTCCTATTGTTATCCCTACTGCCAGATAAACTACACAACTCTGGCACTAAACAATCTTGAAAGACAGAAAAAATCAGTATCCCAAAGACCTTTCTGCGGTACTCACCTAACTTACCTTTACTTATCAGTATCCCAGACACCTTCCTGCGGTACTCACTTACCTAACTTACCTTTACTTATCAGTATCCAAGAAACCTTCTTGCGTTACTCAACTTATTCACTAACCCAACTAATCCTACTTGCCGAGGGCAAATCATATATTCTTATTTTCACTTACCTATCTAAACCTACAAGAACTACCTATACCACCGCAAAAAGTAGTATGGGATCATTCGTGTAATTTCAACGCTAATGAACATTTTGGTCCTTCGAGCCGGATACGGATACGTACATACGAGCAGTTTGGTTAATTAAAGTTTTACTAAAACCAACCGAAACTCCGTGAGTGGAACTAAACAAAAATAGTGAATGTGCAAAGAACTAGCATACCAACATATATAAAATTAAGTGCAACGACAAGTGCAATTCAGTTAATTATTTAGATTACTATTGCCGTTCCTGTTTTCATTTGGTTCGCCGACGGAGGTGTCCACGAAGCTGGTGTTCAACCATCGCGGGATTGCTAAGGTAGGCTCGATTATTTTATCGCCGATTTCTTATATTGTCTATCCTTCAAATCTCGTACCCTTTATCACAATGGCAACCGTATCTGATCAATCAACGATTCTCTCGCAACTTAGACGTAAACGCGGCGAAATAAAAAGCAGGATCACCAGACACAAAACTTTTCTTTCTACTTGCGGCGATGCATCCGATTCACTTACACTAAAGGTAAAATTAGAGGCCTTAGAAGAACATTTTAAGAAGATATTTGATATTCACAAGGAAATACAAAATCTGGAAACAACGGAAGCAGCCAACAACGCAAATTATGCAATTTAGAAGAGATGGCAAACGACTGCCAAGAGGTCATAATCGCCAATCGAAAACTCATTAAAAATGCAGAGGCAAAGGAAACCGTTCCTGACCAGTCACCCTCCAGTTCCGTTAGTTCGGAAATTGCATCAGCAGCCCAGCTAAGTAGGCTGAATATGAAACTCCCAAAAATTAAACTACCGTAATTCGATGGAAAGATAGAGAATTGGCACGCTTTTCGTGACCGATTTGTATCTCGCATCCACAATGCAGACCATATTCCACCTGTGGATAAATTGGACTACCTCTAGTCATCACTAGAAGGCAAGGCATTTCGTTCCATTGAATTTTTGGAAAATACCGAGAACAACTATGTTGAGGCTTTGAGTATTCTTAAGTCGAAGTATGACAATTCGCGAAAAGCGATACTTCGACATTGGACTATTCTAAACGAACTCCCTCGTCTTCAAAGGGACGCACCTGCAGCTCTCGAAGAACTTATAGACACCTTTAATCAACATCTTCGAGCGTTAAAGAGCTTGGGCGAGCCAGTTGAGGAATAGAGCACATGCATCAACTATCTCTTACTCAACAAAATAGGAGACAGTACGCGATTCCAGTGGGAGACGACATTGCCGGACAAAAAAATGCCATCATACACCAACTTAATCAATTTTCTGGAGAAACGAGGAAGCTGTACCGACGCATCACGGTCCAAAGAGGTACTCAATAAACCACAACGGGAAAACAAGCCCATTCAAAGGAGTCAAACACGAGTCCAGACGTTAGTTACAACTAATACGAAGAAAGTTGCAGTGTCTTCTACTTTATGTCCTGCATGTAATAATTCACATCTTATTTACAAATGTCCCACATTTAAGAGCTGGTCCGTAAGTCAACGTCATCAGGCAGTCAAAAAGGTCTCTCTTTGTTTCAATTGTTTGGGGCCAAATCATACTGTAAACGAGTGCAGGGCAAGCACCTGTAGAGTTTGTAGTAAGAAACGCCATACTTTTCTGCACCCTGTGGTGACCGACAACGTCCGTATACCTGAAGAACCCTTGGTGATCCCAAACGTACCTTCTGCTAGCAATACGCTATTACCGAAATGTTTGCAATCCGCTGCCCTCGATACAACCAACACCGATGACATCATACCAACCGCTCTAGTACGGATACTGGACAAGAACAATAAACCTGTTATCTGCCGTGCAATATTGGACACAGATTCCACAATACATTTCATTACAGAAGAATTGGCTACACGTCTACAAATTCCTCAGAAGTATCATCAGGTACCTATAGGCACTCTTAATGAAATGTCTACAAGTTCTACTTACAGTGTGATTACAACAGTTCAATCACAATGTACCAACTTCCAAAAGGCACTGGAATTCCTCGCAGTCCCTTCAATAACCACGTTATCTCCAGAACAACCAATCAACCGGGCTAACGTTCGAATCCCTTCAAACATACAACTGGCGGACCCAGAATTTCACAATCCTACGCCAATTCACATACTAATTGGAGCAGGTACTTCGTTGGCAACACTTTGCGTTGGCCAAATCAGATTGACAATCCGACAACAACCGGATCTCGTGGTACAGAAGACACAATTCGGTTGGATTGTAGGTGGAAGCTGGCCCACACGACACAAAAGGCAACAAGGAGTTAAATGTTTTTTCTCTAATCTTAAGAGCGATAGTTCTCGATTCGGAAAAATAGAGGAAAGCTCTTCACCTGACGCATTCCTATCTGAGGAAGAAGCAACAGATGAAAAACGTTACCAAACACATATCTACCGACTCAATCTACAGACTGAGTACCCCAAAGTCATACAAGAGTGTACTGACCTCGGATATATGACTAAAGTATCTGAGGAAAGCCCAAAGGGTTTCTTTCAGCCACATCAGGCGATGCTTGAGGAAACCAGACTAACCAATTCGGGTGCTTTTTGACGCCGCTGACGCGTCTACTACTGGTCTATCGCTGAATGACGCGTTTATGGCGGGACCTACAATACAGGACAACATTCAAGCCTTTGATGCAAGCATTCAAACCACTTTATATACACTCCGACAAAAGTGTGGGCCTATCGATGGTAAAGGTCAAGTGCGCCAAATAATTAAAAATTGTCTAACTTGCTTAAGAGCGGCACCGCCACCCTCAGCCGAATATACAATGGGTCAGCTACCTGCAGTCCGAACTATTAAGTCTCATCCGTCCATAAATGCAGGGGTGGATTATTGTATTCCATTCTGTATAAAGGAGAGGCGCCGTCATAACAGGAGTAAAATAAAAATTTACTGCCTAGCCACAAAGGCCATTCACCTGGAAGCCGTCGATGATTTGACCACCAAAGAAATTACAGCAACTCCACATTTTGCAGGCATCTTGGAGGCCACTGTTAAAGCTTTTAAGCGCCCTTTAAAACGTCTAATTGGTAACACTTTGTTTACGTCAACAACATTTAATACGATTATGATCGAAATAGAAGCTGTGCTGAACTCTCGACCCCTTACCCTCTGTCATCTAATCCCGATGATTTTCTTCCTCTTACCCCAGCGCATATCCCCATCGGCGATAATTTGTCGAGTCTGTCTAAGCATGATTATGCCCACATCCCTATTAATCGTTTTTATATGTGGCAACATGCTCAAAAAATTAAGCAGGATTGTTGGAAAAGGTGGCATAAAGAATACCTTAACGAACTTATCGCACGCCGCAAATGGTTCAAAGGTATTTCTCCTCTGAAGTTAGGCGACGTTATCCTGCGGGACTAGAACCTTCCACCAACATCATGGCGCCTCGGCATGGTGATGGAAGCCTTTCCCGGTCCTGACGGCATCGTGAGAGTCGTACGCCTCAAAACTGCGGCAGGTGAAGTGACTAGGTGCGTAGCAAAGTGCGTTTTATTACCCACGAAAAGTGCGCGCAGTATTAAAGACAATGGAAATGATAATGTACTTATGTGATGGCACAAACATTATTAACGAACTTGTCAATTCAATTCCTTTCTCAAATCTTAATCTAATAAGAGTTATGTAATTTGTTGTATTCTACAATAATCATTTGTATCTATACGTTTTATGTATCTTGTTGCTCGTTCGTTGATTCTGTGACAAATCATTTCCTCTTCTTAATTTACTTACCAATTGATTATTGATCGCTACTCTCTCAACCGGGGGAGTATGCTGCATGTACAGAATAATATCTAGTTATACTTTTCTTAATTGTTTAGAAAGTTTCTTTGTGCCGTTACATAGAAGGGTACCATTTGTATATTTTTTAACTTTTGTATATCTTGTTGACATTTATAGGTACCACGACTAATTGTTGAGACGTCTCCTTTGTTCCCATCACGGTCCTCTTTTTACCATCCACTTTCCCCTAAATAAAATTTATGAACGGACGCCACTTTCATTCCCATTCGAGATATCCTTTTGTACCCTATTAAATTTGTTACGCTCTTTTACCATATGTCTTCATTCACTCTTTCATAATTTTAGAAAGTGTTTGTACTCATTGTGCTTCTTCGAATTGCTTTCACTTCTCTGATCCCTTTATTACACTTTTCTATCACAAGCAATTCCAGAAATTCTATCCACTCCTATTGTTATCCCTACTGCCAGATAAACTACACAACTCTGGCACTAAACAATCTTGAAAGACAGAAAAAATCAGTATCCCAAAGACCTTCCTGCGGTACTCACCTAACTTACCTTTACTTATCAGTATCCCAGACACCTTCCTGCGGTACCCACTTACCTAACTTACCTTTACTTATCAGTATCCAAGAAACCTTGCGTTACTCAACTTACTCACTAACCCAACTAATCCTACTTGCCGAGGGCAAATCATACCTACTTATCTTTCTTACCAAACTAAACCTACTTGCCGAGGTCAAATTATATTTATCATACTTACCCAACAAATCACTCTTACCGTACTCACCAAACCTACTAATTCACTTATCCTACTTATCAAACTAAACTTACCTTACGTATCCTATCCAACTACCCTACCTACCCCAACGTCTCAACATAATCATTTCATTAATATTATCCTAATCATCCTTTTCAATTCCTAGTTCAAGATATTGTATATACTCAAATAAATCTATTCCTGTTATCATATATTCTTATTCTCACTTACCTATCTAAACCTACAAGAACTACCTATACCACCGTAAAAAGTAGTATGGGATCATACGTGTAATTTCAACGCGAATGAACAAATAGAGATTGGAGTTTCGCGAGCAAAGATGAAATGCTCTCGCGGTTACGTATCTTTCGAAAGAAGAGGCATTTTTAAAATACCATGTTAATGTATGGGTTTGCCATTTAAAGGGAGACAATTGATATTTTCGATCAATTTTATTTGTTATTCCACACCGTGGTTTCATCATATATGTCAGCGTTTCTTGTGATATCTCTCCATTAGAAACTTGAAAATTATGCAATTCTTGGAAGGTTTGTAGCGCAACAACGAGTGAAGTATTATCTTTTTTTATTGTTTCGATTATCGACGATACATTATTGCTTTCATCATCAGCAACATCATCGCCAAAATATCCATTATCGAATAAGAATTTGACAACGAATTTAATTTTTGCAGCTTCATCTTTGAATTTCCTTAGCGCGAAGGTGTAACGTAATAAACATACTAAAAATAGAAATTTAAAAAGTAGCATTTTACGTTAGTGATAAACTTCATACATAGGTACTACTACACGTTTTAACGTTATCAACTACACACTTCCGTTTTGCTGAAGGTTACGTAGTAGAACCAACCGCAACGTACAAAGACTTGAACTTAAATGACATTAAATTAAGAGAATCAGCTTTTATTTTCATAATTTATTTATATATTTATATATAAAGAAACAGTTAGAAGTAGAACATGAAACATTATTTTTACAGAAGTGATACATACAATGAGGAGGCGTTTTCTTATCAAACTTTGGTACAAGACTAGTATAACCTAAATCAATTACATAAGCATGAGGTAAATAAGATTTTATTAGCAGAGACTTTTGATGTCCTTTTACATATATTACATTAGCTTTAGATAAATATCTTTCCAAAATAGGACGAAGTTGATGAAGGCTTGCATAACCATCGTAGAAATCCATGCCAAGATGATTTTTTTCAAGCCAATTAATCAATCTTCTTGTAGACAGTGATAATGTCGTAATTGTACATGGTGGATGAAAAACAAAATGATCAATACGTTCTCCATCGAATATACTCAATTCTTTCGGTACGAATCCCCCCCATTCGGGAATATGAAATCCTTGAACATCTAGAATAAGCATACTCATCCCTTTTTCGTGTTATTTTAAGAAGATGTATGAGAAAAGAATGTCTACAACCTCACACTTGCAGATAGACACTAATCGAAAAATTGCCTTAATTAAAATTTATAATAAATTTCTAACAATATTCGTGAGTGGGAGATATTCCACTATGCAGTCATGAACAATTATACAATAAGCTTTTGTATTGGCTGGGAAGGGCTGTCTACTTTGAAATTCCAATTTAATATCAATCGTTGATGATTTTATCGATTCATTTTGTTTTGTAGTGTCAAGGACAAAAATGGGATTTTTCTCAAATTGCTTGTACGTAATTTATGGTTCAGGATAAGTTTTATTCGAGTAGATCTTTTGAAAATCGACGTACATCTGATATGCTTCAGCATAGCGTTGTTTTGTGAAGTCCATCTTGAGTGACTCATACGGATAACATTCGAAATTCAAAAATAAACGGATATCCATTAAATCTATATTATCGAAACTAGTTATATCTTTAAGGATATTATCTCGTCTATCGGTCTGAAATACGACTATTACAAATCGTGGTTTTTCGATATTCGTGCTTGTTTTCACAACCCACACATCATTGTCGGTATTACGTAACGCAGATAATTGATGCAATTCCCATCGTCTAAACGGTATTATAACAGGTTTATTTTTACCTATTTGTTCCAAAACTCTCAATTTAATCGCATCATTTGGATAAATATGTTTAACGCGTAATTTAATGTTTGTTATAGTGAATTTTAATGTTTTTGTCGCACTACTGGTCTTATAGCTATTACTATCAGTATGGGAACGAACTAGACGAATCTTATGACGTCCGCATACTACTCTTCGATAATCCTGGAAGAGACCGAAGAGGAAACTCAAAGGTATTCGAAATAGGAAGCGTTGTTTATTATCATTCACTGATGTTTCACCATTGTCTTCTAAATAGTTCCAACTAGCTATATCAAGTGCTCTACTTTGATTTCTATTGTATAATAGAAGAGCTCGTACAGTACTCGTCATACCGGGATCACGTACTTTATCCACTTCTATACCATTTAATTCGTAACTGATATATTCAAAGAGAAATGCACCAGTATTGTTGGTTAATTTTAATTGTTCATCTGCAACGGTTGCATTTTCGCCTGTCGTCGTCTTCAATTCAACTTCTCCCTCTACAATAATAGCCGCATCTTGTTAACTAATGTTTATCTCGCATTCGTCACTATTTCCATATGCTTTCGTTTCCGTCGGATACGTATGTATTTCTTCTTTTGTAATAGATTCGTCATAGGTGTGACTGATGAATAGCTGAAGTTTATTTTCCATTTCACTTAGTCTTATTAGATTTTCACCTTTAAGCCTACACTTTCTAGGAAATTTCGGTTAACTGTTGATAGATGATATCGAGTCGGAGGTTGAGAACTAATAAGATGAGGATTAATCGGCGTTCGAATGCTGAATGACTGATTAGTATTAGTTAATAAAGATTTATGTAAATTACCTCCTCTCTGATTTGCTTGTGTATCTACTTCAGGGCTATTAATAAATACCAACCCCATTTTGTTTCTTCAATTCCAATCGAATAACGATCTCTTCTCCACGAAAGTTAATCAACTGCGAATTTTGATCCACTATGTTTATCGTAATATTATTAATCGATCGTCGATTATCGATAGGTAGAAATGTCAAGTTCTTCGGTTCAATATTAACAGAATATCCAGGATCTACTGCAGGTGTGAATTCGTAAACTGTGTGACAAGGTAAGCCGTTGCAATATGAACCGGTAACAATATTGCATTCGATGCGAATTGTAGACAGCTGGATTATATTTACCGGTAAATCAGATTCGTGTAATGTGTCTGCGTTTAAAATTCTCGGGGAAAACCCTAATATTTTCCCAATGCTATCCGTAGGATAAAAATTCACTTTATATTTACACTTCAGTTCGGATTTAAGTGTATTATTGTTGGGTTTTAAACTTAAAAAATTATTACGTTGACTAAAATTACTATTAACCGGAGATATTTGAAGCTGTAGATAATTCTCAATATCAGAAATTTCAAATGATCCTGTCGGAATACTTATTACTTTCTCTTTTCCCGACTCGTCGGTATAGTAGAATTTATTGTTGGTGCCCTCTTGTATATTCGGAATGCTGTTGTATGTGTGAAAACCAATTAAAGCGAGTGAATACTCGTAGCGCTTATCTAACTCTATAGGAGGATAAAAGTCTACTGATAGAATACTACTCTTACCCGTCAATGTGAACGTTTGCGACATGACTAACCAAAAACAACTAAGAAATTGAATTTTTATATAGAAATTCCAGACACAAATGCCCGCAATTATATGTATTATACGTCTGATATGAATCGAAATTATAATGAATTTGATTGGGAGCCGTTTGCTGTTGATGTTGATGACATTATTCTTTTTTATGTAACAACAAAAATGAGTGCCGGGGTTACTGCTCTTATCTAAATTGATAACAGCACTTTCGTATCTTCTTGCACCGAACGATGGTAAAGCATCTCGCATGAATACACCGCGAAAGACAGGAATTTTTAATTTTCTAGCAAACTTTTCCATTTCATCGTTGGTTAGCGCTCGAGAGGGTAGGATTGATGGAAGTTTTTTTTTTCTGTAAATATAAACCCATACCAGACTTGTAGGGTTTCAAGTAAAGACCGCTACCTTTCCGACCGAGGGCTATTGACTCTATCGTTTGATTATGTCGTTTAGCTTCTTCCAGTTGTTTCCTCGCTGCTTTCGCATCGTTTACCGTTTTAACAACGCTAGATACGCCAGTAGTAAGACCACCAATTGCAGATAATCTTGCTAGAATAGCAGGAATTAGCGGGAGAAATCCTCCCGTTTTAGGTATTGGAATAACGCGCGGTACGCGAATTCTCTTTCGACCACCTGCTTCTTTTACATACTGCCTTGCCGCTTGAAGAGCTTGTGTAGTTATCGCTTTGATATCATTAGTATTATTAATTTTTTTAATAGTATCAGAGACTTTATTTACCACGGCCTTACGAAAGGCTTGTTTGCGGTGTTTTTCAGTTAGTCCTCCGCTCCTTCCTCCTTTTTTATTCTTCTTCTTAATTTCATTCTTCTTCTTCTTAATACCTTTACCTAAGTGACAACCCATTCCAATTTTTCGTTTGATTTTCATCGCGTTAGTAACAAACCAAGATTGGGCTTTTTCACCAAAGCTTGAATCTTTTGCTTTTACACGTTCCCACGCCTTTTCTTCCAAAATTTTATCGGCTAAATGACGATCTGAAGTCAGATTACTTTTAGAGTAAGCAATGTCGTGTTCTTTGCAGGCTTTATCTAACGGATTGATTCCGCGATCCCCGCGTAATAAACGTTTAGATATTTTCGTACCGGGACCGCAATACTGATAACCTCCGGGGTAATGAAGTTCAAACGGTAGCTTATTAATTATTGTATTTAGAACACCTTCTCCTCGATGAATTATCATTGGAACTGATTTTGATCGCGAGCAGCATCTGTATTTATATAAAAGGAGAGTCATTGAGCGGGATACGTTAGTTTTACGATGAAAGTTATACAACAGCCTACTTCTCTTCCTCTAGTTAATTTCGATCAACAATGTCATAAAGGGATTACGTCATTTCGTCAACATCAATCGCTCCTACTGCCGAACTCAATAAGGGCAATTATAAGTGGACCGAGTGGATGTGGCAAGACAAATATAATGTTCAGTTTGCTTTTCGATCCAAACGGTTTAAGATTTGCCAATATTTATGTTTATTCTAAGTCACTGTACCAACCCAAGTACGAATTATTGAAAGAGGTTATAAGAAAAGCAAAAGGTATAGGTTATTTTCCCTATAATGATAACGAAATCGTAATTGATCCGTCGGAGGCGAGAGAAAATTCCATCTTCATTTTCGATGAAATTGCTTTTTCGAAACAGGATAAAAACGTACACTTGCATACCAAAACATCTCATCCGTGATAATGCCACAGGATGATTTAAATTTGCGACATATATATAACGATCACGTTAATACCGATATGATTTTTGATAAGTTCAAAAATATATGTATGAATTGTTGGGAACGAAATAAGTATGGGGTTTTGATAATCGTTAAAGAAAATGATCTGAATAACGGTCGTTACAGTTTTGGATTTGATAAATACAAGATCATCTTAACGAATACGACACTACCTATGGTATCAGCTTTAACTCCGTACTTAATAAATGGATGATGGGCGATAGTGAAATGAATATCGATAAAGATAGTAACTTAATTATTAAGAATGTTACATTTCGAGGAACACCTGGATTATATGAATTGCTATTTAAACGACAGCCGATCGGTTATAAGAAAGATGACCTGAAACAATATAAAGAGATTTTGGAATTTACTAATGCTCACCGTCGTGATTTCGATGCAAAAAACAACTAAGAGGAGGGAAACCAATTAAATATACCGAAATAATACGTCCCTTGTTTCAAAAAGCTGTCACTCTCACTCACTTACCCAGATATATTACTAACGCTGATAAAAGACGAATTAAATCAACACCGGGTGGAGAAGGAATAGTTAATAAAAACTATTCTAATATGCTCTATAACGAGAAACCTATTGAATATGTATACTTTGACGACATCAACGAAATAATCTTCTCAAGCGGCGGGAAATTATTCACATACCAATGAAATCGTTTCAATTATATCTGAATTGCGGGAGGCGGGGGTTGTTATGTAGAATAAATAGAAGTCCCTTACAGATAAGATATCATTATTAGAATGAGTGTTAACAAATTCGGGCAATCGCTTCACTTCAACTCTGAAGGAGCTAGAGGAAATGGAGGAAGAGGAGAAGGAGGAAATAGACGATTTGGTTTTTTCTTCACTGCATTAGGAGATCTTGATATAGAAAATCGACGAATTTGTAATGTTAAGTCCCCTGTAGAACATAGCGATGCCGTCAATAAAGATTACGTGGAGAGCCAGTTGAAACCTGTTCAGAAGAGGATCGAACTTGTTATTATGTCAGTACCTCAAATGATTGATTCTAAATTAAACATAGCTGTTGGTAATATGGAGAAAAAGATGGAAGATCAAATTCGATTGGATTTTGAAAGAGAAAACGAGAATAACAAAGCGGTCTTTTTAAACATGATAGATCTTCATAAAACAGAACTAGTAAATTATTTTAAAGAAAAATTAAGGAGCGAAGTAAAAATACAGACTATGCGAGAAGATCTGTTTACTAGTATGGACTCTCTGCGAACGGAAGTAAAGGCACTTGAAAAAAAATTTTTCGAACTTCATCCGGAATTGGCTACATTGTAATTCCTTAGGTTTAAGTAGTAAATATATCTCTCTTTCAGTTTAGTATAATTAAGGCCATGGACGAGATGAGAACTGAATTACGTAATATAAATAAAGTGTTTCGAAAATTAAAAGATAAAAATAATACCTTGAACAATTTATCAGAGGAAGAGATACTAATGTTACCGAGACAGTACCTGTTGGATCATGTCAGTTATTTAGAACGGTACCAAGCGTGGGATAAGTTACCGAACTATTTAAAAGAAGATAAAGCATTCAAACAAGAATATCCATGCTTTGAACATTACAATAAAGGAAGATTGCAAATCGATGGTCCACCTCCACCGAAAAGACATTGCAGAGAATGCTTATGCCCAAGTACTTTTAATGGATCAAACGAAAAATAAATAAACTAAGACATGCCTATAAAAAAAATGAAGAAAGTGAAAAATGATGTAGTTAATGAAATTCATAAACCAGCTAGGAAGAATTTTAAACGTCGACGGGTGATTATTAAAGGTTTATCGGACTTGTATCAAAGTGATCTGATTGAATTAAGAGAGTATGGAAAAGAAAACGATAATTACAAATTTATTTTAATTGTAATCGATTGTTTCTCGAAATATATATGGCTACGAGCAATTAAAGACAAATCAGCAATCGAGGTTGTTAGTGGCATAAAACAGATACTAGAAACGTTAGATTCGATTCCCAAAAATTTACAAACTGATCAAGGAAAAGAGTACTACAATAATCAATTTAAATCGCTTATGGAAAAATATAAAATTAATCATTACAATAGTTACAGTGTGAAAAAGGCTTCGATAGTTGAACGTGCAATTAGAACCATAAAAACCAAGTTGTTTAAAGCACTTCATTATCGTGGTAGTTATCGGTGGATAGATATAATTGACGATGTTGCCAAAGAGTACAACAATACAATACACAGAACAATAAAAATGACACCTGCGAATGCTATTAAAAAACACAATGAGAGACATCTCCTCCATTCATCGGCTTACAATCATATTAAAATGATGGCATTCCGAAGTTTAATTTAGGTGATATTGTGCGAATAAGTAAAGCGAAACACGTATTTTCCAAATCTTATACCCCTAACTGGACAACGGAACTGTTCAAAGTAGTGAAAATTAAATATACCCTTCCTTACACATACATACTGGAAGACTTGAACGGGAATCCCATCAGTGGAGGATTCTACGCGGAGGAATTGCAACGAACCTCATTTCCGGACTTATACCTAATAGAAAAGGTATTAAAACGGAAAGACGATAAACTTCTAGTTAAATGGTTAGGATTTCCTGATAAGCATAACAGCTGGATAAATACGAAAGACGTTGTCTAAATATACCTTCTACTTACTACAGATTATTATCATAATGGAATACATAGTAGATGTTCAAGGTTTCGAAACTGAAGGCGGACGATTGATTGCAAAAGAAATAGCAATCACCTCATTACAAGAAGAAGAAGAAGGAGTAAAAACTTGTCTACTGAAACCACCATTTCCTCGAGAAGTGTTAACATCGCGATATAAAACTGTAAACGAATGGTTAAAACGAAATTATCATGGCATTGACTGGTGCGATGGTCATCTAGATTATCATAGGTTACATGATGATGAAATCGAAGAGATTTTTAGAACTGCTAAAACCATTTACGTAAAAGGAGTGGAGGAACGGATATGGTTTTTAGAAGAATATCCCGACATTCGAAATATAATCAATTTAAAAGATCTTAATTGTCCGTCACTTAAGAACCTTCTGTATAAGTACTATTATAAGAACTATTCGTGTAGAAACCATTCGAATTTCCGTAAAGATAATAAATGTTACGCTAATTGTGTTGATAAAAATGTTAGAATTTTAAAATGTTGGTTTCAAGAGCGGAATAATAAATAATAAGCATGTAAATAATTGCATATTTACTATCACATTACCACCATTACGTTTACTGTTCCTGATAATGGTTTCGCGGTGTGGAAATATTGTAATTAATTGACAAAATGGATTCTATGTGTTTCCTTATCAAAGAAAATGGCGAGCATAAACAAGCGAGGAGCGGCTTTTCAAATTAATAGTGCATTAAAAACCACCTCAGCTAACAAGTTTAGTTTTTTGAAACAAGATAATTGCAAGTTCAGATACAATGAGCAGTGACGGTGACTATTATGAAGAGTACTTTTACTTAAAATCACGTTTACCTGTAAGTCGAATTATGATTATTTCTTTCTTATCTCTTTACATAAAGAAAGTCTGATTAAATTAAAATTTTGGATCTAGTATCATCCTAAAAAGCTAATTACCTAAACTTAATTTTTATTAGGACACCCAAGCACTAATCTTATTCGAGAGCGATGAGGTTTCTCCACCCTCCCTTTTATTTTTTAATTTAGAAATATTCAATAACCATAGATTCTTTGGTAAACTATATGGAAATCTGGCAGTAGTGTGGAAACTGCCTATGCCGTAAATGTAGGTAAGTAAACTCAAACCTAACGTCAATTACGTTAGGTACTTTACGTACTTAGTACTTGTTTCAGGAGGAGGAGCAGTCTCGATTAGTTCCACATTGTATCATAAAATTGTATATTTATATAATTTTATAAAAAAAATCAATAAACAATATAATATTATAATTCTTTTATTGTAAAGACGAAAACCGAGTACCACAAATACACATTCACAATTACACACGCTCATTAGCAAACGATGTCGGCGACATCTGTCCTCGACAGCACCAATAACAACAACAACAACGACATCTATCGCCGGGAGGAGGAGGAGGAGGAGGGCGTTCAAATTCACACCTTCCGACAAAAATCACACACTTACCTCCTCGCAAACAAACTTACACGTTGCGACAGAGATCAAAACTACTGATAAAAAATTCAAATATACCCAGAGCAAAATTCCTGCCTTTTTCCAACCGCACACGCTTACCTCCTTGATTACACGCGCAACCAACTTTACACATTGCGACAGAGATCAAAACTACTGATAAGAAATTCAAATAGCTAAATTCCCGCCTTTTCCCAATCGCACACGCTTACCTCCTTGATTACACGCAACCAAACTTACACATTGCGTCAGAGATCAACACTACTGATAAGGAATTCCAACCGAGCGGAAGTCCCATAAGAAATACATTGAAAAATGGCTGCTTTTTCCCCTAGATATACTACTGTTATCCGTTGATCATAATGACCGTTAAAGTCCAGTAAACTTATTGGAGGTAATTTAACCCGTTCTTGAACACGAGATGTGTAGTCCCTATGGCTGTTAGTTGTCAAACTATCAATGTTGCGTTCGCTGTGTGAATTTTCCGCGTTTTCTGATTCTACCCTTTTTAAAGTAAGTTTTGCTTCCGCTAAAGTAGAATAAAACGCCTTTTCAAACCCATCCCTTTCTTCTTCTTGTATTACCCCTGTAATTTCCTCAATTTTACTTTGTATATTCTCGAAATTGTCTAAAACCATATTCATTTCCCTTATTCTAGACTCGATTTCTAAGTAATTTTCGTCATTGTTACCGAAATTTGATAAGAAATTATTAAACCGTGTAACTTTCCCTTTGATTTGTACCCGTTTTAAGTTTAGTAACGTTAATGTTTGGTCATTTTGTGAATTTTCGTGTGGTTGGGTAGCCATATTTTAAGAGCAACCCACGCGGTTCCTTGGCAAGTGAAATTCCCAGTAATAAGAAAATGTTCTGACTTACAGTGCTTTTCCGAAGTCTGGTATGTACCTCTGTTCCGTCCTGTCCAAATGTTCCTGTATTTTTCCTTCCGTTGTATTTTCGATACTCCCTGTAGACCGACCCTTTCTTGTATTTGTAAAAATCCGGCTCGAAGGGCCATGTAAAGTTTTGTCGAAGCCCTATGCTCCAGGTGTGGCATGAAGAGCCTCCAAGTACCAGTTATTGTGGTTCGTTACCAAAAAACGTGTTTATGTTTCACTTTGTATTTATTTAACAAGAAAAGGAAACAATAAAATATCAACACTTTTGCCTAGGAACAAACTAATTATTTTAAATAGTAACAGAAACATGAAGTACACTGTTCGACTGTCTGTACCAGACTCTCTGGTTTTCTTTCCTTTTTTCCCGACAACACCTGTGTGTACCCCGCGCCCGTGGAGCGGTATAATCACAAAAACGCGTCTGCCCTGTATGATCCCATTGTCTCAAACAAGCGACGGAAACAATAATACGTAATATAATAATCATATCAATACCGACAATGAGCCCATTCTGTAGGAGATTAAGAAAATTAAACATGTTATGTTTTATTGTAAAACGCAATTAAAGTTGTAAGAAATTTAGTAAAAAATGGATTCAGTAAAAAAAAACTCTTCTAAAAGTCTTTTTGTTTATTACAGTTATTTACGTGCTTACAGCCGAACTACTGGAACAAGAATGTCACCTTATTCACATTCGTTTTTTGATACATATTCCCACATGGATAGAATGCTTTCTTTGTTTCTCATTTATGTTATTGTTACATATCGTTTCTTATAAATAGCCGATAACTCATACAAGTTTACTACCGCTAGTGGCACATGTTGTTTTTATTCTAAGAACCAAGCTAACCTGTTGGGTCCAAGTTTAATTGTTTATACTACCATTTATTAATTGCGTTTTACAATAAAACATAACACATTTAATTTTCTTAATCTCCTACATTTCGGCCACGCTACAACTATTCTACGTCCTCGTAGAAGATGATTAATTTTCAAAACGTAATTATAACAAACAAAACAACTTACTTAAACTGAAAAACATACATAAGGGAACTAGCTTACAATTTTTCGTTTCTTATACAATTTGAAACACTACTCTTATCAATATCTTATTCTATTTTCCCTGTATCACGTTGATACAGAGCTTTCTTATCCTAGTTTGCCTGTATCACGTCGATACAGAGCTTTCTTATCCTAGTTTGCCTGTATCACGTTGATACAGAACTAACGTCTTTCAGTAGCATTCGTCTCTTTTGTTGATACGTTATCAACCGTGTCTGCACGTCGCAGTTCTTTTGGTGTTTCGTTAACACCACTCTTAACACTTTGCTTCTCAGACTCGTCGTCTGTTTCGTCTTGTAAGGCCTTACAATCGTACAATTTCATTTTATCTACTGAACATACTCCTGTATAGGCCCCTTTGGCCCGAACTGCCCCCGGCAAATCTTTGATTACGTACCGATCGTGTTTCAGTACTTTCGTAATTTCAAATGGCCCTTCGTATTTGGGCAGCAACTTTTTGCTTTTCCCGTCGTTAGTCGTATTTCGTTTGAGTATTAGGACATGTTGTCCCACTTCGTAAACAGGAGCTTTGCAACGTTTTGCATCGTATCGCAACTTTTGCTTCTTTTGCTCGTTAGCTATGCGTTCGCTTGCTCTTTTTCGCACTAATTCCAGACTTTCTGGCTGCGCTGGTACATCTAAACTATTAACAATATACGAATCGTGCGTACCTCGTGGTCTGTAACCCATTAGCAATTCGTACGGGCACTTTCCCGTTGTCTTGTTTATCATACAGTTGTAGCCAAATTGCACTTTGCTAACACTTTGATCCCATCTTTCGTCTTCTTCAGCCATTGTTGCAGAAAGCGTGCTTAAAATGACGCGATTTAATCGCTCCACCTGGCCGTTTGCCCTGGGTGTCGCTGTAGCATTTTTAATCAATCGTATACCTAGCTTTGAACAAAAATCAACAAATTTTTTACTCGTAAACGCGGTGCCCCTGTCACTTATGATTCTTTTAGGAACACCAAACGTTTCAAAAACTTTACTTAAATGATTAATGACAGGTCCGGTTTTCGTACTTTGCACCGGGTTTATAAAAACAAATTTTGTAAACGCCTCCGTTATCACAAATACATATTTATTTTTTCGTCGACTTTCGACAAACGGACCAAGATGATCGATATGAACCGTATCCATGGGTTAGACACTTTGTCTATTGGATGTAGAAAACCGGGTTTTCTACCAGATGGTTCTTTGTTGTATAGGCAATGTAAGCACTTGGATATATATTCTTTGGCATATCGTCGCATTTTTGGGAACCAATAATAAGCGTTTATTGATTCCAAGGTCTTTTCTAACGCGTAATGTCCTAACTCGTCATGATAACATTGTAAAATTTGACGTCTAGCAAATTTAGGAACCACCCACCTAACTCCCTGTTCGGTTTTTCGGTAAACTCTATTTTCGCGTAAGACATACTCTTTATGTATTCGTCTCTCTTCTTTGTCTATTGGTATACGGTTTAACACTTCGTGTAAGTATTTACATCTATCGTCTTTCAGCTGAGCAGCCAAAATCCAATCATCCTGAATTATATTTACATTAAGTACATCAATATCTTCGAAACCAAAACTAGGCATGACTGGATTTCGACTTAAAGCACCTGCATGGCTCATCTTCGTACCCGGTCGATATTCAATACTAAAGTCGAACTCTTGGGTTAAGAGCCACCACCGGCCAATACGTGGAATCAAGTCCTTTTTAGACAGAGTAGTACGCAACGCATTACAGTCTGTCACGATATTAAATTTAATCCCCAATAAATATACCCTAAATTGTTTTTAGGAATTTACCACTGCCAACGTTTCCAACTCATATGAGTGGTACCGTTTTTCCTCCTTGCTCGTTTGCCGACTAAAATAGCTAACTGGCTTAAATTCCCCATCACTTTGTTTTTGAAAAAGAATTCCGCCCACCCCTAGCATGGACGCATCTGTGTGTACCTCTGTTTCTGCTCGGGAGTCATAAATTGCTAGGACGGGTTCACTTATCAATTTGTCCTTTAGAGTTTCAAACGCTTTGTTTTGTTCATCACCCCATTCAAATTTAAAATCTTTGCGCGTCAATTTAGTTAATGGATTTGCCAAAATTGCAAAATTTTGAACGTATTTTCTAAAGTAACTTGTCAGGCCGATGAATTGACGTACCTCATGAACGTTTTTCGGAACTGGAAACATTTTGATGGCTGCAGTTTTTTGTTTGCCAGGGCGTATACCTTCCTTACTAATTTCATGCCCCAAATATTCTATTTTGGGTTTAAAAAAATAGCATTTGATAACTTTAAAGTTAACTTGGCCTCACGAAGTACTACTAAAATTTTTCGTAATACATCAAGTCCGTGTTCGACATGATATACGGGTACTAAAATGTCATCCATATAGACTATGGCAATAGAGTACTTTAAGTCTCCTAGAACATTGTTGATCATTCGCATAAAAACAGCAGGGGCGTTGGCTAACTCGAACGGCATTTTTAGGTACTCAAAATGGCCGTAGGTCGTCCACCCTGGAAGGGGGTACCGATCTTTAATTGTTTTGGGTTTAATGCTCTAAATCGAGCACAACCTTATTATGGTAAAAAAGAAAACGGTAATAAGGTTGTGCGTCATTTTAGGCTTTAAATCTAACAACAATCTAAATCTTTCTTCCCGGGGGACGATACAGACTGTTGCTTAGGGTTATAATGTATTTATTTTATTTACTTAATATCGATACCTATGGCGCGAACTAGACCTAGAAACGTTTATACACCAGACGTGCATTTAGTACCTAAAAATGCCGTTCGAGTTAGCACAACCCTTGTTTTTATGCGAATGATCAGTTAGTTTAGGAAGACTTAAAGACTCTTTGCAAGTTATATGGTACATTTTGTCTCTCGTATACATGCTCGAACATGGCTTATTATTACGAAAAATTAATAGACTTCTGAGTGCCTAAGTTAACTATTAAAGTTATCAATGCTATTTTTCTTAAACCCATAAATAGAATTTTGAGGGCATGTTGTAGATATACGTGGCAAATCAAACTGCAGCCATCTGTTTCCAGTTGTAAGAAACGTTTAGGTACGATAATTCATCGGCCTGTCAGTTACATTTAAAAATACCAGAATTTGAAATTTGGAAATCCAAACTATTTTAATAAGATCGTTAAATCGTGACCTGTGAATAACAAGAACAAAGCGTTTGAAACTTAATAGGCAAATGATAATGAAGTCCTACATTTAACCCGGAGCAAAACAGAAGGTACCCGATCGTCACTGGGGGCAATTATTTTTCATTAAAACACAAGTGATCGTTGAATTTACCAGTTAGACTATTTTGTGCATGACTGAGGAAAAACGGTACCACTCATATGAGTTGGAAACGTTGGCAGTGGTAAATTCCTTAAAACAATTTAGGGTATATTTATTGGGGATTAAATTTAATATCGTGACAGACTGTAATGCGTTGCGTACTACTCTGTCTAAAAAGGACTTGATTCCACGTATTGGCCGGTGGTGGCTCTTAACCCAAGAGTTCGACTTTAGTATTGAATATCGACCGGGTACGAAGATGAGCCATGCAGATGCTTTAAGTCGAAATCCAGTCATGCCTAGTTTTGGTTTCGAAGATATTGATGTACTTAATGTAAATATAATTCAGGATGATTGGATTTTGGCTGCTCAACTGAAAGACGATAGATGTAAATACTTACACGAAGTGTTAAACCGTATACCAATAGACGAAGAAGAGAGACGAATACATAAAGAGTATGTCTTACGCGAAAATAGAGTTTACCGAAAAACCGAACAGGGAGTTAGGTGGGTGGTTCCTAAATTTGCTAGACGTCAAATTTTACAATGTTATCATGACGAGTTAGGACATTACGCGTTAGAAAAGACCTTGGAATCAATAAACGCTTATTATTGGTTCCCAAAAATGCGACGATATGCCAAAGAATATATATCCAAGTGCTTACATTGCCTATACAACAAAGAACCATCTGGTAGAAAACCCGGTTTTCTACACCCAATAGACAAAGTGTCTATCCCCATGGATACGGTTCATATCGATCATCTTGGTCCGTTTGTCGAAAGTCGACGAAAAAATAAATATGTATTTGTGATAACGGAGGCGTTTACAAAATTTGTTTTTATAAACCCGGTGCAAAGTACGAAAACCGGACCTGCCATTAATCATTTAAGTAAAGTTTTTGAAACGTTTGGTGTTTCTAAAAGAATCATAAGTGACAGGGGCACCGCGTTTACGAGTAAAAAATTTGTTGATTTTTGTTCAAAGCTAGGTATACGATTGATTAAAAATGCTACAGCGACACCCAGGGCAAACGGCCAGGTGGAGCGATTAAATCGCGTCATTTTAAGCACGCTTTCTGCAACAATGGCTGAAGAAGACGAAAGATGGGATCAAAGTGTTAGCAAAGTGCAATTTGGCTACAACTGTACGATAAACAAGACAACGGGAAAGTGCCCGTACGAATTGCTAATGGGTTACAGACCACGAGGTACGCACGATTCGTATATTGTTAATAGTTTAGATGTACCAGCGCAGCCAGAAAGTCTGGAATTAGTGCGAAAAAGAGCAAGCGAACGCATAGCTAACGAGCAAAAGAAGCAAAAGTTAAGTTAATCAATAAAATAATAACGTACCTCAACAATAAGAACAATAAATTTGCAATCAGTTTAAGTTCATGTCAGTCATTGAAGCAAAGATTACAAGAAAGATTACACAAACAAAAATTATAGAATAAAAATAACCCAAAAAAATTTCTTCAGTACCTCGTTACAAATGGCAGAGATACGGAGTGAACTATTGAAAATTAATAGTGTTAAAAAAGTTAAATGAATGTAACTATAGGTTGTGTGAATTAGAGGCTAAAGAAATCGAAACGTTACCACGACAATACCTATTAGATCACATCAATTACCTACTATTCCCGTTATTTAGCATGGGATAAATTACCTACATACTTAAAAGAAGATGAAGAATTTAAACTAGAGTATCCATGTTTGAACATTACAATAAGGGCAGACTGCAAATTTATGGTCTACTACCTACTAAAAGGAAATGTTACTAATGTTTATTAAGAAAAAATTGATCTTTTTAATACATAGTAAACGTGTGTGTATTCGTTTTCGATTGTGTAGATGCCTGATAAAATTGCATTGTAATCTTGTATGACACGTTGTTATACATCGGTTCATATGTATTGAAACTGTTAAAACAATAAGCGTGTGTGTATTCGTTATCGATTGTGTAGATGTCTGGTAAAATTGCATTATAATATTGTATGACACGCTGTTATACATCGGTTCATATGTATCGAAACTGTTAAAACAATAAGCGTGTAAGAATTAATAACCTTATCATATGTTACTAGAAAATGTATATATGGTTGTATTAGGTGTGGTGATAGTTTGATAGTTATACTTAATGATAGCATTTAAGCATGATATTCGATAAAACTGTTGATAACGTATATTGGATGTGGTATACTATGCGCAACCGAAATATTTGGAAAAGTTTATTAAGTTAATCAACTTGTTCAAGCTTCCATATATTTTAAGTCCAACCATTACAGTCGTCATCAGACAGTGTTGCGATGGATATAAGAAAACATTTTGTGATAAGGAACGGAAAAGCTCCAGGCTAACGAAATGGCCATGACTCAGGCAAATGATCATCCACTGATATCGAAGATTATAAAAAAGTTTATTCATTTTTACTGCTATTAACGTACTAAATTGTACCTGCAGAAACATTTAACGTTTTCTTTATATGTTCAGGAATATAATGCAATTTATAAAATTAATTAAAGACAAACTTGTGTTATAACGTTATTTATTTAGACAGACAAGTGTATACAATCAATAATAAAATTTGATAATATAACATTAAAGCATTATTTAACTATATACATACAAGTGAATATTACATAAGTTGTTCGTAAATAGTATCAATAGATTATTGTGGAAGTGAAGAAGCCTCGAAAAGTTTTTGAATAAAATATTCTCCAACCGTTTAGTTGTTTTTATGGGGCATATTAAAATTTTGGACTACTTGATCAATGGTATTATTCAACTTTGAAATGGAACTTTCCCAGTTTTTTATATTATAATGTCCCCAAGGAAGCGTGCAGGGCTGTAGCTAGAGTCGAATTTGAGGTAGGGCAGCATTCGTTACAGGTAGGGAGGAAGTAAAAAAATTGATCATAATTGATCTGCCCTCGAAGCACGGGCTCCTAAATCAATTACCATGTATATCACTGACCTCTAGGTTAGTGATGTACATTCAATAGCTATTCGTAAACAAATAATTCCTGTTACAGAGCATGAGCATGTATCTAAGAACTATTAAATCCTCAATGATGAAGAACAAGCGAACAAGATGGTTGTACTTCCAAATTTGGATGTAGAGATCCACGTCTGATTGAGAATGAGGTAATAATTAATTGTTGTGTGGGGTGATACGAGTAAATAGGTACGACCAAAAATACCATTTAGATCATATTGTTTCTGCAAACTTTGTGCAATATTAGAAGGAATACTATGGCTAACATGTGTTGACTGCGACCGTACCGACCAGGGTCGATACTTTCTGGTCAAATTAGTGCTGGACAGGTAAACAAATAAAACAAACAAAAACCTTCGAAAGTATTTATTTATTCAAATAAAGAAATTGTGATCGTCAATAGTGGTAGGACCTTTAGATTACGTTGTGATAATAATAGTAACTTAAATTCAGACTCTTTTATGAGTTCCGTACAAGCTATAGGTATTAACAAAGAAAACACAAAAACCTGTTTAATTCATTTATTTTCTTTTCTATTACTGGGGAACCTGAATGATCCAACATATGTTGCAAAGGGTTGGGGAAACCCCAGGAAAACCCAACCAGATCATTATAACTTATATGTACCTTCAGAACGTGTAAACACCATGTTTTTATGATACTTTAACATAAATGGCCGTAAGTTGGTTCTAGATAGAGGGGACAACAACGAGCTCTCTTTATGTGATAATTTAGGGCGGTAACGGGTACGTCGTAGTACAAGTATGTAAGGGGGTTGGTACAGAGTATGACCTCGTCAAACCGTGCACCAATAGTAAATACAGGTGACCTCTCACATGTTCGTCTTGACCAGGGAGGAAGAAAGCCTTGCTAGACGGGACTATAACTGTGATTATAGCCACACCTGTAGTAAGCCATGTTCTACCTAGGTAGTTAGGTAAGACATGTTAGGTACCTGTTGTCTGAAATACACTGTGTGTGTGTGTGTGTGTGTGTGTGTGTGTGTGTGTGTGTGTGTGTGTGTGTGTGTGTGTGTGTGTGTGTGTGTATGTATGTATGTATGCATACACTAGGTGTATATTATTTCAGGGTAATTGTATACACGGTGAGTGTTGGTAGAGCGGGGACATACACTGAGTGTGTGTGTGTGTATGTATGTATGTATGTATGTATGTATGTATGCATACACTAGGTGTATATTATTTCAGGGTAATTGTATACACGGTGAGTGTTGGTAGAGCGGGGACATTAACTGAGTGTATGTGTGTGTGTGAGTGTGTGTGTGTGTGCACTTTGTGCGTTGGTGTATTTTGTACATTTTGTACATAGTGGGGGTTCAACACTCGGTGTATGGGTTATGTTTTATATACTTGGTATATGTGTGTGTGTATATGTGTGTGTGTGAATATACCCTGTGTATGCATATAAGTGTATAAATTGTGTGTGTATAAATGGTTTGTGTATTCAGAACAACAAAGCACGTCACTTACTAATGCACTTCCTCCTCTCGGACCAAGAGGTCTTCAATAAAGAGTATCTTCTTTTAATTTAGACAAAGATGTGTTAATGTATGAAACATTTGACACACCAGTTACCAGACAAATGTTTGGGCTGCTCGATCTTTAGATCCAGCTTGTCGAGTGGTAATGTTTGATTAAACCAAAAATGGTTGTTGTCGTATCTACCTAGTATCAACCAGTTGCCAGAACTAAAACAAAGTAATGACGATTGAAATTGTACTAAGGTAAAAATTAATCATAAGTTTAACTGTAAAGTAATATCATAAAGTGGTTACCTAGAGTAAAAATAATCGAACGTATTTACAAATTAAAAGTAATCAATTGTATTAACCAGCAGCTATAACTAATATAATGAAACAACAAAAATAAGATTATTAAGAAAATAAAAGTTCATCACCTTTGGGCCATGGTAGCTACGTGGGAAAGAAATATATTAGGTCATAAATATCAAGTGAGAAAACACAACAAAGACACAAACAAGTGTTAGTGGTTATACCTTCACTTTGTGGGTCGTTCACGGCGGGGTTCTCAAGTACTGCCGCAAAGGGATCGGCTCGGTTGGGGGTCGTCATCGTGGACCGGGTGGCCGAACTGGAATATCCCTTTCAAGAAACCAGTGACGTAACGTGGGGGTGAACGCTCTCCTATTTTACACGGTCCGCTGGGGCAGGGAACGGACAGTGCGGGGGTGGTGGAATCAGCGGTGCGCTCTATGTGGGCCCAGGAGGTGGTTAAAGACCAAATAAACCAGCGACGACGGTGATTCGATTGGACACCGTGGTCAGAGGTGATTCATGATGTCCATCAGGATGGAAAGTAGTTTGGACGGCGGAAACTCGCTCAGGGGACCGGAACAATTGAACCCGGACAATGGAACCGAGGGGTGGACGGAAGACTCGAGGATGGACTTCCCCAGGTACGTCAGACCAAAACCAGGTGACGGTGGACTGCACTCTACAACAGCCTTTGGTCTGCCAGACGAGTCTTAGGTTAATTAATATGGGAGGGTTAAAGGACGTTCGCTCAGACTGACCGAGCCAGCCAATTGAACAGGTGGTAAAGGAACGTTCGCTCAGACTGACCGAGCCAGCCAATTGAACAAGTGATAAAGGACGTTCGCTCAGACTGACCGAGCCAGCCAATTGAACAGGTGGTAAAGGACGTTCGCTCAGACTGACCGAGCCAGCCAATTGAACGGGTGGTAAAGGAACGTTCGCTCAGACTGACCGAGCCAGCCAATTGAACAGGTGGTAAAGGAACGTTCGCTCAGACTGACCGAGCCAGCCAATTGAGCAGGTAGTAGGTAAAGGTAGGTCTCCCTCTTCCTTGCCAGGGTAGGTGAAATGTCGGAGACTCTAATTGAGTAGGTGGTAGGTAAAGGTAAGTCTCCCTCTTCCTTGCCAGGGTAGGTGGAATGTCGGAGACTGATTTTCCTTGAGACCGCGAGTCCTTTTATACTCCAAAATTTACCCTTACCATCGCGTGAGAACCGCGCTCGCGAGCTTCCCCTTGCTTCACCTCGGCGCTAACACCTACCAGCTCAAATCAGGGTTGAAATATACCTACACTCCTCTTATACATAACGCCCTCTCTTTCTACCTATCCTAGTGTGTTCGCACGCTCTCTATCGCATCCCCTGTCTGCTTCCCTTCCGAATATACCTATCCGCTAACCTAGCTCTCACTGTCTCTCTTCTAACATCGGAATACAGATAGCTACCTCTTACTCGTGACTTGACATAGACCAGATGTAGGGTGACGGTTACTGCACGCTGCTAAAATTGACACCAAATGCACGATTTTATGTGGCTTAAATTTTGAAGACAAAAATTATTTACAATTATTTAATTTTACTGAACTAATTATCGGAAAATGTTAAAGAAAACTGATTTGGCTAAACTGACTTAAAGCAAGAAAAGGATTCAAGTTGACATCAGAACAAAATTAAAATAATAATAATATAGGAAATAAAGTAAACAAATGAAGGTATATTTGCAAAAATTAATAACACCTGGGTACAGGCGGTTACATGACCAACCTGTTGCCATGGACCTAGGAGTAGCGATTGTATTTTGTGCTTCCACCTGTTTTGAGCAGTGAGGTTCTTCATGGTCAATTTCCTCTTCAACTCTTCGTTTTTTTCCAAAGAAAGCTCGTATATCCATCGCGAAATCAATGAATCTTCAATTTATAGCAATAAAAATAACAATTGTAGGTATCGATTTTTGACTAAAACACTCTTTAACGCACACTTCACTTAACCAAACTACAAACAATCATAAAAAATGTCTAGTTTATGTTTATTTTAGTTTAAAAAGGGATTCTCCGTACCATAGATTGCAATATAGCCCATATTGCAATATATGCTACCGGGAATCCCTTCTGCATTACAAATATTATAATTAAATAGACCCATCGCTTCATGTGATGGCGCTTCAAATACCGTCTATACACAGAACAAAGAATTATTATAATATGAAATGAATGTCACAAACTGTGGTATGTTCCGAAAAGTTTAGATATCTATCGCTACAATTTTTTTTATCTCAAAGTATGCACAAACAGTTAAATTATAATAATTTATCTTAGTTTTTGGTATTTTTAAAGTAAGGCATTGTGATTTCAAGGTAGGGAATTGCCCCACAATGCCCCCCCCCCCCTAGCTACGGCCATGGAAGCGTATTAGTTGTTTTCGGAATTAAGAAACGTTTATCATCTTTAGGGCAAAGAGCTACTTTAGTTTTCATTTGGGTGTACATAGTATGGAGGTCAGAAACAAAAACATTCATACATTTTATAATGGTGGAATTGTCCTTAATAACGCGAAGATAATCATCAATTCCCAGATGCAGTTTAATAACGTTCTTCTTAACACCTTTAGCTTTCTTAACAATTTGATCAACCGCTTCGATAGAATACACTTTAGCTCCGGTTCCATAGAATGCTTTAATGGGATTATTAGGAAACTCATCTTTGAATTTGCCGATAGCGGATGTGGTAATGGGAATATTGAAACTATTATCAAGTAAGTATCAAGGTAATGGATATTTTTAACAATATCGCGGTAAAAGTTTTCAGTGAACACTTTCAAAATGAAAGAATCTGTATCCATATACATCAAAGAAATATTTTGGTGATATTTTAGTTTTAGAAAGCTGTAGTAAAAATCGTACATAACAACTTTTGATAAATCCAATTTGGTAAAACCAACATGGAGAGGTTTATCGTAAACAATACGTAATTTGTTCATCTGAAAGGCTACAAAGTTGGGAGTGAAAATCTTAGAATTTTTGAAATTAGGTTTAGCTATATACGTCTCAGCACGAAGGAAGCGACTCGAATTTCGCCAATGAGTTACTAATTTCACGTCCACTCGTTTATCAACGTTCTCCATCGTCTTTCCGAAAACACTGTTATTCATTAATTTAAAGAACGATTTCCTAAATTTACTTTTAGACAAATTACGTTTTCGGGTATTTAAATCGATGAAAGGTTTCAATCGGATTGTTTAAACTCGATAACTCCATGAATTTTAAGTAGTTTCAGTCCATTGCGAAGGGCTTGTTGCAGCGTTAGGTAATGAACAATATATACATTACCATTAGCAGGAGAAATAATATTTTCAACTAAAAAAAGGAGATCAGCATGTAAATCATGGAGGTGTTGGGGATATTCAACATCGACTTCAAGTACATAACCGTATTCAGAAGAAGCATCCAAAGAGAGAACATTCAATTCATCAATTTCGGTTTCGTTAAGCCAACAAAAGTGGGAAACAGGAAGGAATTGACTCATACTATGTCCATACAAATTAGTAACATCCAAAAACATAATAAAAGCGGTAGGAATAGAGCTGTTATAGTCTGGGAGGTGGGGATTGTTAGCGAAATGCATTCTTTGAACGCATTGACTTATGCCTCCACGTACATTTTTTTGAAAAATTTTTAACATATCGATGTCGGTTAAAAGTTCTAAATTAATACAAGTGAATTTTAACATGCTATCCCACGCAAGACCTGGTGCGGTGAAATACTGAGCTGGGTCTAAGTCGTAAGTGGTAATACATAGATATGAATACTGAAGAAAAAAAACATATATTAAATCTTTGTAATCGGTTTAAACACTGTTTCTACAATGAAAAAACTCCTTTAACTGCAACAAATGCCACTACGCATCATATAAGAACAACTGATGATCACCCAGTCTACACAAAAAATTTTCGTTATCCATTTCATCTTAAGGAAGAGATTCAAAAACAGATACGCAAACTATTAAATGACAAAATAATCAAACCCTCTATCTCACCTTATTCCTCGCCTGTATGGATCGTTCCGAAGAAGTTGGATGCCAGCGGCAAGAAGAAGTGGAGGATGGTGATTGATTTCAGGAAAATCAACGAAAAGACCGTAGAAGACAAATATCCTTTACCCAGAGTGGAAGAGATACTGGAAAGTCTAGGAAAATGTACCTATTTCAGCACGCTTGATCTGGCCCAGGGTTTTCATCAGATCGAAATGGACCCGAGATCGATGGAGAAGACGGCGTTTACAGTCGAGAACGGCCACTATGAATATGTAAGGATGCCTTTTGGACTCAAGAACGCTCCAGCAACCTTCCAGAGGATGATGGACCACGTGTTAACGAAATTCCTACATAAGACTTGCTTTGTATATATGGACGATATTGTCATCTTTTCTAAATCACTACAAGAACACATTCAACATCTTAAAGAGATATTTCAGGAACTATCTAAATATAACCTCAAGGTACAATTAGACAAAAGTGAATTTTTGAGAAAAGAGGTACCATTTTTAGGTCATATAATAACTCCAGAGGGTGTTAAGCCGAATCCTGACAAGATCCGAGCTATACAAAACTTCCCCATCCCCACATCACCAAAAGAAATAAAAGCTTTTCTAGGTTTGGCAGGTTATTATCGTAAATTTATAAAAAACTTTGCTAGAATAACGAAACCTTTAACAAAATGTTTAAGAAAAGGTGAAAAAGTTGACGTAACGAATGTAGAATATGTAGAAGCAATCAATAAATGCAAAGAGTTAATATCTAATGCCCCTATTCTGTCATACCCCGATTTTTCTAAACCCTTTACCATCACAACAGACGCCAGTAACATAGCTATAGGATCAGTCATTTCGGAAAACACGCATCCTATTGCATTTTATTCTCGTACTTTAAACACGGCGGAACAAAACTACAGCACAATTGAGAAAGAGTTATTATCTATAGTCGAATCTTGTAAACAGTTTAGGCCATACATATTTGGTAGGAGATTTATAATAGAAACAGATCATAAACCCTTGGTCTGGTTGTTTTCTCTGAAAGAACCCAATTCTCGTTTAACACGTTGGCGATTAAGGTTAGAAGAGTACAACTTCGAAATAAAATACAAGAAGGGTAAAGAGAATCTTGTTGCCGATGCCCTCAGCAGAATTGAATTGCAGATGAAAGAAGTAGCCTCTAACGATCAAGAGCTTGAAGAAGACATGGACTCATTATTCCCTGAGGTGGATCAACAAGAAGAGCTATCCCTTAAGGAACTTGATGAAATAATAGAGAACACGCCTTTGGAACTACCCCAACCAAGGAAAACCGAAGAAAACGAAACAGTGCATACAAATAGAGAAGATAATACAAGTTTCAGCCTACCAATTTCAGAAAAAGTACTACAATCATTCACCAATTCCATCACATTAAAATATTCAGATTCGTACCAGGTAAAAAGAAAAAGTTATTCGAAAGACCTTAAACAGTGCAAATTAGACGTTAGCATAAGGAAAGGAAATGAATTAGAACAAATTACCCAACTTTTGAGAGAATACGTTCGACCAGACACGTTATACGGAGTTTATTTTTACGACAATGATTTAGAAAAATATTTCGTTAAAATATGTCAAAATTTGTTTAACGATACTCTTAGGTTTCGTAAATGTACCAAATCTGTTCCAATAATACAAATTAATCGCTTTAAGGAATTACTAGAACTTTATCATAACAATAATCATAACGGTATAAGCGAAACTTATTCTCATTTCACAAATCTCTATTATTTACTCCGAATGAAAGATCACATTTCAAATTTCATTAACAATTGTACAATATGTTTAGAAAATAAGTATGAAAGACGTCCTTATCAGAGTATTTTTAAAGGACCGCTAATTGCTAAAAGACCCTTTGAACATCTTTTTTTAGACATTTTTACTTTTCAGAGTAAAAACTTTTTAACAATAATTGATGTTTTTTCAAAATTTGCTCAAGCCTATTATATTGAAGATAAAAATGGAATTACAATCTTAAATAAACTTAGGCATTATTTCTCTAATCACAATTATCCAAGTAAAATAACTGCGGATAGCGGGAGCGAGTTTAACAACTTTATTGTTAAAGAATATATGCAACTTAATAGAATTAATTTTCATCTAACTACTGTTCAAAATCCTACAAGTAATTCACCCATCGAAAGACTTCATAGTACCATAAAAGAAAAATTAAATATTTTAATCAGCCAGAATCCTAAAGAAGATTTAAAAATACTAATGACTACTGCAATTACCATTTAATACAGTCCGTTCATTCTACAACAGGTTATACACCATTTACTCTTTTATATGGCCCCTATGATAATTTAAATGCCCATGAATTAGATCTTGACATGACAATTTATGACGACTACAATATGAAAAGGAAAAATGAATTGTTACCTTTTTACGAAGCACTTTACAACAAAATCCTATATAAAAACAAAAAAAATTTTAGAAAAACGTAATGACCAAATTAATGATGACACACCTAAAGAAGTCCCTGAAATTGTTTATGTAACAACCGGTATGGGTAAAAGAATAAAACAATCTAAAAAGTACACTCCTTTTCAAATTTTCGAAATAAGGATTAAAATTTAATAGGTGTAACTTTAGGAAATAATAAAATAAAAAAATATAATACTAGAAAAATGAAACGTTTAAGAAAACAATTTTCGTTTCAGAACAATGATCCTCCAAATGGTAATTCTACTACTGGTGGAACAAATACACAGTCTTCAGATACATAACTTCGAAGATAACCAAATCTTTTACGAAAATAATATAGGTATTGCTAGGACTATAAACCACTATCATAATTTTTATTATTAGGTAAACTTAACACAAATTAAACAATCCTATCTTTCTTTTTTATCTAATACAAAAGTATTATACTATAAATATTCTAAAACATCTGATCCCTTAATGAATCATGTTATGAATGCCTTCAATGAAATCGAAGATACTTATTCAAAATTGACCTTTAAGAGAAGTAAACGAGGATTAGTAGACGGGCTCGGTACCTTAATAAAATATATTACAGGAAATCCCGATGCAGGAGACTTGAGGGAATTGCAAAGTAATATGCAAATTTTATAAAATAATGAAAAGGATGTTTTAGAACAATCAAGTAAAACAGTTTCTTTAGTACAGGAACTTACAACACAATATAGGAAAAATTTAAAAACCATTCAACAAAATAATGAAAAAATTCTAGAAAGTATTAATGAATTAGAAAAACAAGATAATCAAGAAAAAGTTTTATTAAATTTCCTATATAATGAGAAAGAGTTTCTCTCTTTCTTGAATAAATTGGTGAGAAGCATTTTGTTATCCGAAAATCAATTGATAAATTTAGAATTAATACCATTTAACGAATTAAAAAATATATTTGACCATTTACAAAGCGTTTATACTAAAGAAGCTATAATTTTTTCAGAACACCCTATCCAAGATTTTAAATATTCTAAAGAATTTCTTGCAATTACGAATGAAACTGTAATTTTTTCTTTAAAAATACCTATCCTTAGTCCTATCAAATTCCAACTTTCCCAAATAATACCCATTATGAACAAGTTTAACCAAGTATTAATACCAATTGGTACCTACTACCTGAAGAAGCTGAGAGTATATTACTGGACCAACGAATGTGAAGTGATACAAGACTCATCGATATATTTGTGTAAAAACTTTATAAAGGACTGTTGAAATATAATAAACATAATAATCATGTATCTAAATTTGTTATTGATTTCTATAGACAAATGTCAATTACTTTTGTAGATATATCTATGTATTAAGACCAATGTCCAGTTAATCGACACACACACACACACACACTTGTTGTTCGTTGTATGTATCATGTATTTTTCCGACTATCATTTTTGTCTCTTTATAAATAAATCCTAAAACATCAAGCTTCGCTGAGTGCATTATTTCATCAGGTTATGGGCCCAGTTTTGTGCACAAAATAAAAAGTGCAGTGATATATTTTTTTATTTACCGTAAAGAGAATTAAATATAGTAAAAAAAAATCTGTTCACGTGTTCTACAAAAAATGGCAACGACAAATCTCCAAATTGAAAAGTTAGTTGACCGGAAAAATTATTCCACGTGGAGATTTGCAGTGAAATCTTATCTGGAGCACGAGGACTTATGGGAATGCATTGATCCTGGCACTGAAGTCGATCCCAAAAAGGACGTAAGAGCTAAATCCAAAATCATTTTGCTGGTGGATCCCTTGAACTATGTGCATATTGAAAATGCAAACTCATCAAAAGAAGTATGGATATACCTTCAAAGGGCGTTCGAGGATTCCGGGCTATCGAGGAAAGTCGGCTTATTAAAGGATCTAATCAACACATCGCTTGATAACTGCTCATGCGTTGAAGATTACGTAAATAAAATTATGAGTACTGCATACAAATTACGTAACATAGGCTTCGAAGTTGGTGACGAATGGTTGGGAACACTCATGCTGGCGGGTTCACCGGATGTATATAAACCTATGATAATGGGTCTGGAAAGTTCCGGCATCAAAATCTCATCAGACTTTATAAAAATAAAGCTTTTACAAGAAGTGAAAGTTTCCGAGTCTTCAGCATTTTTGACAAAGCACAAAAAAACCTTTAATAATAATCTCAAGACGAAAGGAAGAGGCCCTCGCTGCTATAATTGCAATAAATATGGGCATTATAAAAATCAATGTACTATAAAAAAACTAATCATAGTGGGTTTTCAGCAATTTTTTCAGCTTACAGCTCAGTGAATCAGGATGACTGGTATATTGATTCAGGAGCCACAATGCACATGACAAAACGATCGGACTGGATGTACGATTTACAACCACCTCCGATTCAAAAAATAATGGTGGCAAACAGTGATGCTGTGTCTGTGCAAAATATGGGTAAAGTTGACATTCAAACCAATTTATGTAAAGATAAGCATCCAATCCAGGTGAGAAACGTTTTATTTATTCCTGAACTGAGTACAAACCTGTTATCGGTCAGTCAATTGACAAAAAATGGCTGTAATGTAGAATTCACTGATACGGGCTGTAAAATATACAATGCCAATAAGCATCTCATAGCAACTGCGAGACTAACCAATAACATGTACAAACTCAATACTGTTGCCAACAATGCATACGCTGTTTCATGTGAAAATAGTGCAGATATTCATATATGGCACAAAAGAATGGGGCATTTAAATATGACTGATGTTAAAAGGTTAGAATCATGTACTGAGGGTATAACTATTGTCGACAAAAATGTTGATACTATTTGTATACCATGCTGTGAAGTAAAACAGACTCGACTACCTTTTCCATGTTCAGGTTCAAGAGCGAATACACTGCTAGAAATAGTACATACTGATCTATGCGGTCCTATGGAGACACCATCAGCTGGTGGTGGCAAATACTTCATAACTTTTGTAGATGACTATTCACGTAAAGTATTTGTGTATTTTCTAAAGAACAAAATGGATATAAAGTCAGTTTTTGAGAAATTTAAAGAAGAAGTAGAAAATGAGTTAGAGAAGAAAATAAAAATTTTAAGAAGTGATAACGGTAAAGAATACTGTAATAAAGAATTTTCTAATTTTCTAGCAGTCTCTGGCATCAAACATCAGACGAGTACTCCGTACACCCCTGAGCAGAATGGGCTAGCGGAGCGGATGAATAGAACTCTGGTGGAGCGTGCGAAATGCATGTTATTTGAAGCAAAACTGCAGAAAATATTTTGGGCTGAAGCAGTCGCTACCGCAGCGTACATTATTAACAGGTCACCATCACGAGTTTTGGCTGGGGTAGCACCTTATGAAAAGTGGACTGGTAAGAAACCAAACATTTCACACTTAAAGATTTTTGGTTCTAAGGCTATGGTGCATATTCCGAAGCAGAATAGATCAAAATGGGATCGCAAATCTCGTAAATTCATTTTCATGGGTTACTGTAACAATACAAAGGGATATAGATTAATTGATCCAGTAAACAAAAAGATTATAATAAGTAGGGATGTGATATTTATTGAAAACATATTAAACACTGATAATAAATCACAAAAATCAGCGACAGAGCCTCAGCTTATTACCGTTCCACCTAATTTAACGAATGATAATGCTGACAATGAAATAAATTCCACACAGAAAAATGAAGAAATTGTATCTGTTGATGGGAGTTCAGAAGATTGGACAGAAAATGATACATTGACACCCACAAGTACTGACACTTCTGATGAAATGTATTACCCGAGCGACGAGAGCAACGACAGTCTCAAAAGAAATATCACTTTGAGATCTCACCAGAAACGTAATGTACAGGGCAGTAATTTCATATATGCTCAGTTTTCAGATCCGCTGACTGCCAACGAAGCGTTATCAGGAGCCAACGCCAAGAATTGGAAACAAGCCATGGATGAGGAATATCAGACCTTATTAGAAAACAATACTTGGGAAATTGCTACTCTTCCATCAAATAAACGTCCCATACCTTGTAAATGGGTCTTTAAAACAAAAACTAACGAAAATGGAGAAATAGTAAAATATAAGGCACGGCTTGTAATAAAGGGATGCTCACAAATACCTGGAAAAGAGTACACAGAAGTGTTTTCACCTGTAGTTAGATATTCTTCTCTCCGATATTTGTTTGCCCTGGCTGTTAGATATGATTTAGACATATGCCAAATGGATGCAATTTCAGCATTCCTACAGGGTGATGTAGAAGAGGAGATCTACATGGCGCCACCACCACTGTATGGTGATGATAATAAAGTGTATCGATTAAAGAAATCGCTATATGGACTAAAACAGGCGAGTAGACAGTGGAATAAAAAGCTTAGCGTTTCACTGAAAGGAATGGGTCTATCACAGAATAAGCCAGATCCTTGTATATATTATAAAATTGTAGATAATAATAACATGATTTTTCTAGCAATCTACGTTAATGATTTAATTATATTTACAAACAATCAAGAATAAAAACTTGTATTAAAGGAGAGCTACACCAACAATTTAAAATGAAGGACATGGGAGATATAAATTATTGTATTGGTATACATGTGGAGAGAAACCGAAAGAATGGCACTTTGTATTTAGATCAAAGAAAGTACATCCAAGAAGTGTTGCAGAAATATGGAATGTCTGATTGCAAAACAGTTAAAAATCCAATTGATGTAAATGCAAAGTTTCAAGGAAATTCTAAGGAAACGAGAATCTTGCAAGATGTCCCATATTAAGAAATAATTGGATGTTTATTATATATATCACAAATCACGAGACCCGACATAAGTTTTGTGATAAACATGTTAAGCAAATACAATAATGGACCTGAAGTACAGCACTGGCATGCCGTAAAACGAGTCATGCGATATCTAAAGGGCACCGAAAATTATAGATTAAGCTATAAGCAAAACACAAAGGAAACAATGACTCGTGGGTACTGCGACGC